>OU342743.1:276347731-276824798 GCA_910589775.1 Avena eriantha
AGCGAGGGACAGAGGTTGTCGGGGTACCGGACGTGTGTGCGATCACGGATGTACCACTGCTTTGCGGTGCTGGACTTGGTGGTGCTGGACTTGCTTGAGCTGGATCTGAAGGACGTGCTGGAGCCGGACCTGCTGGACTTCATCACGATCTTGAGATCGGCAAGTGTACGACTACATCATCCACAAGTTCCATCTCGTTAACAAAGCTTTGTTGTCTTCGAGGGTAAGTTCTCCATGGATGTATATCCACCCGTTGCTTGTATCTAGTAGATAGATCTTGGCGTATAGTTCCCATCGTAGGAATTTTTTTGTTTTCTATGCTGAGAACCCAACAAAAACACGCAGGGCACAGAGCAAGGTGCAAGCTTGTGCGGTGCAACGACAGTGGTGTTGGGGTAGCAAAGACATCCGAAGACCCTAAGACCAGCATATGCAGGGTTGACGCCATGAAGATCTCGAAAAGGCACACGATCCGAAATTGCCTTGGAAGGCAACCGATTATGCAATAATACGGCTATATGAAGAGCCTCGGCCCAAAAGCGTGGCGGCAAACTTGCTTGAATTAGAAGCATGTGAGTAATGTCATTAAGGGTGTGAATAATCCTCTCAGCTTTACCATTCTGTTGCGAGGTATATGGAGATGAAAAGCGGAGTTCTATTCCATGGCGTTGGGCAAAAGAGTGGAGGATGGAATTATCGAACTCACGAACATTATCACATTGAATAGCTCGCAAGTTTGCACGAAACTAAGTACGAGATAAGGCGTGAAGGGATGATAAGTGCGAGAAAACTTCTGACTTAGACCTTAGAGGATAAACCCAGGCATATTGAGTGAAATCATCGAGGCAAACAAGATAGTACTTGAAGCCAGAAATACTCTCAATCGGTGATGTCCACAAATCGCAGTGAATAATTTGGAACAGAGAATGTGTTACACAATTGGTAGAAGAAAATGGAAGACGAACATGATGACCTAATTGACAAGCATGACACAAACTACATTTATTCTTATCCCTAGGAATAACCAAAGAGCGAGCTAAAGACTCCATGATGGGTCGTCCAGGGTGTCCAAGCCACCGGTGCCATAGAGCGGGATCGACGATGTGGAAGGCATGTGGGTGACTGGTGGAGGAGGTGCGGACAGGATAGAGAGCTCCAAGGCTATTGCATCTATGAATCTCGTTCCTGATTTGAAGATCCTTCACAGAAAAACCAAGAGGGTCAAATTCGACTGTAACACAATTATAAATCGTGAAGATACGAATCAACAAAAGATTTTTAACTATGTTAGGAGCAACTAAAATATTACGAAGATGAAGGGGACGCTTGGAGGTGGAAATAGGAAAACATGCATGCCCGATAGCGGTGATCGGAAGAGTGGATCCGTTAACGACAACAACATCATGAGGAGAAGAGGTAGGGGAGACACGGAGGTGAGCATATAGGGGTTGGCTGCAAAGTGGGAGGAGGCGCCGGTGTCCATTACCCATTTAGTGGGTGCTTGTAATCCCATCGTTTGGAACTAGTGCATGAGCGCGGACTGATCCCATGAGGTGGTTGACGGAGCCGGTGATGACGGTGCTGGTGATGAAGGAGCGGTGCTATATCCGTAAGCAGGAGCAGGGGCGCATAGCCATAGCCATATCCATAGGAGGAGTGCAGCACGCTGTAGGGCCCCTGCATGTAGAAGGCGTGTGGCGAGGGCGCAGGACGTGGCACGTAGATGTATGCCCGACCGTAGGGCCACATATGGATCGTGTCGTTCCGTGGGAGTTGCGGCATGGGCCAGGTTGGCGATGCAACGACTAGTGGTGCAGTAGGGGCCTGGCGCTGGACAATAGCGCCCTCCTTGGCGGCCTCAGCCATAGCCTTCTTCTTCTTGCGGCGGTTGCCATTGCCTTTTCCAGGGTTGGCACCGTCAACGACAAGATCTGTGTCGGAGTTGCGGGCTCAGCGATTTTTATGCTTCATATCTTGGAGCGCGAGGAGAGAACGATGATGGGTTCGTCGCATGGAAAACAAAAAATTTCTACCGCAAGAACGAACAAAACCCAGATCTAATCTAGATAAAAGCCAAGATCTAATCTATTAGACATGTGCAACAAGATAGTTAGGAACTAACCCTCGTAGATCCGAAAGCGTTAACGACATTAGATCTCGTGGTTGATGTAGTCGATCACTTGCCGATCTCAAGATCGTGTGGACGATCCTTCCGGCGTCGCGTTCCGGCAGCGCTTCCGCAGTCGGTCAAGTGGACGATCCTTCCGGCGCCGCGTTTCGGCAGCGCTTCCGCAGTCGGTCACACGTGCGGAGTCGAAGCAGACCTTCCTCTCCTCGTTCCAGCGAGCAGCGGAGGTAGTAGATCTTCTCCACGGAATCCCAGCAGCACAACGGTGCGGTGGTGGTGGTGGAGTAGAGAATTCTGCAGGGCTTCGCCTATGCCTGTGCAGAAGAAAGGAGGAGGAGAGAGGCGGCAGAGATTGGGAGTTATGGAGCAGGGGTGGAGGGGGCGCCCCTGCCCCTCTATTTAAAGGGGGTGAGGCGCCATGGGGAGGGGGAGTCCTTGTAGGACTCCCCTCCCTCTAGGGCCGGCGGATTGGGGAGGGGGGGAGGAGTCCTCCTCCCCCACGACTCCTAGTCTTGACCCACCAGGACTCCTTGATCCCTTCCTTGGTTTTCAAGCAAACTCCAAGAAACCTTCCAGAACCTTCCGGAACATTCCGAAAACTTCTAGAACCCTCATACAAATACTCCGGAACATTTTCTAACTCAGAAAATGATCCCCAATATATGGATCTTATTCTCCGGACCATTCTGGATCTCCTCGTGATGTCCCGAATCCAATCCGAGACTCCGAACAACATTCGGTCTCCAACGCACATTCCATATCTACTTAAAACAACTTCGAACCTTAAGTGTGTCACCCTACGGTTCGTGAATATGTAGTCATGACAGAGACACCTCTCCGATCAATAACCATCAGCGGGATCTGGAGATCCATAACGGCTCCCACATACTCAACGATGACTTCGTGATCGATTGAACCAATTACATACGAAACCAATTCCCTTTGTCACGCGATACTATACTTATCCGAGGTTTGATCATCAGCATCTCCATACCTAGTTCCACCTCGTTACTGATAAGTACTCTTTACTCGTTCCGTGATATGTCATCCCTTGTGACCCAATCACATGCTTGCAAGCTAACTAGATGACATTCCACCGAGAGGGCCCAGAACATATCTATCCGTCATATGGATGGACAAATCCCAATCTTGGTCCATGCGCTTCAACACATACTTTCAGAATACCCAGTGACACCTTTATGACCACCCAGTTACGAAGAGGTGTTTGATGTCATCAAAGTACCCATCCGGTGATGGTGATTAACACAACCTCATGGTCGAAGGATTAGGTTACTATGCATTTAAAAGCTTACAGCAATACGAACTTAATGACTTGATCTTATGCTACGCTTACTACGGGTGTGTGTCCATCACATCATTCTCCTAATGATATAACCTTGTTATTAATCACATCCTTATGTCCATGATCAGGAAACCATGATCATCAATCAATCAACAAGCTAGTTCAACAAGAGGCTTACTAGGGACTCTTACATGTTTACAAAACACACATGTATTAGTGTTTCCTAATAATACAATTATAGCATGGGATGTAAACATTCATCATAAACACAAAGATATAATAATAACCACTTTTATTATTGCCTCTTGGGCATATCTCCAACAGTCTCCCACTTGCACTAGAGTCAATAATCCAGATTACATGGTAATATACCGAACACCCATGGCGTTCTGGTGTTGGTCATGCTTTGCCCTAGGGAGAGGTTTAGTCAATGGATCTGCCACATTCAGATCAGTGTGTACTTTGCAAATCTTTATGTCACCATCTCGGACATACTCGTGAATAGCGTGGAAACGTAGCTTGATGTGCTTTAGCTTGCTATGTGACCTTGGCTCCTGTGCATTAGCTATGGCACCTGTGTTGTCACAGTAGATGGCCATCGGGTCCAACGCACTGGGAACCATGCCTAGTTCAGTAATGAATTCCTTCATCCAAACGGTTTCTTGTGCAGCCTCCGAAGCAACTATGTATTCCGATTCAGTTGAAGATTTCGCCACAACACTTTGCTTCGCACTCCTCTAGCTCTCTGCAGCACCATTCAAAATAAATACGTATCCCGACTGTGACTTCGAGTCATCCGGATCGGTGTTCCAACTAGCATCGGTGTAACCGTTTACAACAAGCTGTTCATCACCTCCATAAGAAAGAACCATATCCTTAGTCCTATTTAAGTACTTTAGGATATTCTTGACCGCTGTCCAGTGCTCCATTCCGGGATCACTTTGATATCTGCTATTCAAACTAACAGTATGTGCTATATCCGGTCTTATACACAGCATGGCATACATGATAGAACCTATGGCCGAGGCATAGGGAATTTTATTCATTTTCACTCTATCTTCTGCCGTAGCTAGACTTTGAGTTTTACTCAAGGTCTTACCTGACAACATGGGCACGAACCCTTTCTTGTTATCTTCCATTATAAACTTCTTTAAAACTTTGTCCAAGTATGTACTTTGTGAAAGCGCTATTAGGCGTCTTGATCTATCTCTATAAATCTTGATGCCTAGAATGTATGCCGCTTCGCCAAGATCCTTCATTGAAAAACTATTATTCGAATAGGTTTTGACGCTATTAAGAAGTTCTATATCATTCCCAATCAACAATATGTCATCTACATATAGTACTAGGAATGCTACAGAGCTCCCACTCACTTTCTTGTAAATACAAGCTTCTCCATAAGTTTGTATAAACCCAAATTTTTTGATTACTTTATCAAAACGTTGATTCCAACTCCGGGATGCTTGCTTCAGTCCATAAATGGAGCGCTGAAGCTTGCGTACCTTGTCAGCATTTTTAGGATCGACAAAACCCTTGGGTTGTACCATATACAACTCTTCCTCAATGTCACCATTAAGGAACGCCGTTTTGACATCCATCTGCCAAATCTCATAATCGAAATGTGTAGCAATTGCTAACAAAATCCTCACAGACTTTAGCTTCGCTACTGGTGAGAAAGTCTCATCATAGTCAATTCCTTGAATTTGTCGAAACCCTTTCGCGACAAGTCGAGCTTTATAGACGGTAACATTACCATCAGCATCTGTTTTTCTCTTGAAAATCCATTTGTTCTCGACAGCCTTACGGCCATCCGGTAAGTCCACCAAAGTCCACACTTGGTTTTCGTACATGGATCCCATTTCGGATTTCATGGCTTCCAGCCATTTGTCGGAATCTGGGCTCACCATAGCTTCTTCATACGTCGCAGGGTCATCAGCGTTGTCCACCAACATGACGTTCAAGGCAGAGTCATACCAATCAGGAGTGGCACGAACCCTCGTTGACCTGCGAGGTTCAGTAGTAACTTCGTTTGAAGTTTCATGATCATTATCATTAGCTTCCTCTTCAATTGGTGCAGGCGGCACAAAAACATCTTCCGGTGCTGCGCTACTCTCAAATCCGAGAGAAGGTTCAATAACCTCATCGAGTTCTACTTTCCTTCTAGTCACCTCTTTCGAGAGAAATTCCTTCTCAAGAAAGGATCCATTCTTGGCAACGAAAACTTTGCCTTCGGATCTATGATAGAAGGTATACCCAATTGTTTCTTTAGAGTATCCTATGAAGACGCATTTCTCCGCTTTGGGTTCTAGCTTATCAGGTTGTAACTTCTTTACATATGCTTCGCAACCCCAAACTTTAAGGAACGACAACTTAGGTTTCTTACCAAACCACAATTCGTATGGTGTCATTTCAACGGATTTAGATGGTGCCTTATTTAAAGTGAATGCGGCTGTCTCTAATGCATAGCCCCAAAAGGATAACGGTAAATCTGTAAGAGACATCATAGACCGAACCATATCTAAGAGAGTTTGATTACGACGTTCGGACACACCATTACGCTGTGGTGTTCCCGGCGGTGTCAACTACGAAAGTATTCCACATTTCTTTAAATGCATGCCAAACTCATAACTCAGATATTCACCTCCGCGGTCAGAACGCAGAAACTTAATCTTCTTGTTACGATGATTTTCCACTTCACTTTGAAATTCCTTAAACTTCTCGAAAGTTTCGGACTTATGTTTCATAAAGTAGACATACCCATATCTACTTAAGTCATCCGTGAAAGTGAGAACATAACGATATCCACCACGCGATGCCACACTCATCGGACCGCACACATCGGTATGTATTATTTCCAATAAGTCTGTAGCTCGCACCATTGTACCAGAGAATGGAGTCTTAGTCATTTTTCCCATTAGACATGCTTCAGATCTTTCAAGTGATTCAAAATCAAGTGATTCAAGAAGTCCATCAGAATGGAGTTTCTTCATACGCTTCACTCCAATGTGACCAAGACGACAGTGCCACATGTATGTAGAATTATCATTCAATTTTATTCGTTTAGCATCTATGTTGTGAACATGTGTATCACTACTATCGAGATTCAGTAAGAATAAACCATTCATCTCAGGTGCATTACCATAAAAGATATTACTCATATAAATCGAACAACCTTTATTCTCGGACTTAAAAGAGTAACCGTCTCGCAATAAACAGGATCCAGATATAATGTTCATGCTTAACGCAGGCACCAAATAACAATTATTCAAATTTAAAACTAATCCCGAAGGTAGATGTAGAGGGAGCGTGCCGACGGCGATCACATCAACCTTGGAGCCATTTCCAACGCGCATCGTCACCTCGTCTCTTGCCAGTCTTCGTTTATTCCACAGCTCCTGTTTCGAGTTACAAATATGAGCAACCGAACCAGTATCAAATACCCAGGCACTACTACGATTACTAGTAAGATACACATCTATAACAAATATACCTTTCTTCTTGATGTTGCTGTTCTTCAGATCCTCCAGGTACTTGGGGCAGTTACGCTTCCAGTGACCAGCACCCTTGCAGTAGAAGCACTCAGTTTCAGGCTTAGGACCAGCCTTGGGCTTCTTAGCAGGTGCGGCAGCTTTTCTTGCCGTCCTTCTTGAAGTTGCCCTTGTTCTTAGGCTTGCCCCGTCTCTTGAAATTGGTGGTCTTATTGACCATCAACACTTGGTGCTCCTTCTTGATCTCCACTTCAGCAGTTTTCAGCATGGACGACAGTTCAGGCAACGTCTTGTTCATGCAGTGCATGTTGTAGTTCATCACAAAGTTCTTGTAACTTGGTGGCAGTGATTGAAGGAGACGGTGAATCCCCAATTCATTAGGAATCAATATTCCCAACTCTTGGAGCTTGTTAGTGAGAGGGATCATCTTATAATGCTACCGTCGCGATCTAAGCAAAACAAGATGCATAAAGGATTAACATCACAGGCAATTCATAATTAGTGTGATATGATATGGCCTTTTCTTCTTGCGCCTTTGATCTCCATCTCCAAAGCACGAACATGATCTCCATCATCACCAGCATCGCGTCAAGGTCAGTGGCGCCGCTTCATGGTTGTCCATCATCATCAGCAACTATTACAACTACTTGTAATAAAGCTATTACAAGATGAATAGACACGCAGGTCTTAACAGAATTAAAGACAACCATTAGGCTCCTGCCGGTTGCCATATTACAACAAGGATCATTGCATACATCAAATACAATCATAATCACATGATGGCCATATCACATCACAAAACCCCTGCAAAAACAAGTTAGACGCCTCTAATTTTCTTTGCATGTTTTACGTGGTTTGGGGCTTTCGCATAAGACCGATCTTACCTACGAACAAGGACCACAACGTTGATACAAGTGTTGTCAGATGCTCATTGTAAATTGAATCTTAACTATGGTGGGAGAGACAGACACCCGCAAAGCCACTTGTGCATAGCAAGTTGCACGTCAAGCGTGGAGCAAGTCTCATGTGCGATGACATGTAATGTTAGCCCGAGCCGCTTCATCCCACCATGCCGCAAGATGCAAAGTACACGCTAAGACACCGACAACAAAAGCATCAACACCCACAAAAACATTGTGTTCTACTCGTGCAACAGATCTACACATAGATACGGCTCTGATACCACTGATGGGTTCGTAGCATGGAAAACAAAAAATTTCTACCGCAAGAACGAACAAAACCCAGATCTAATCTAGATAAAAGCCAAGATCTAATCTATTAGACATGTGCAACAAGATAGTTAGGAACTAACCCTCGTAGATCCGAAAGCGTTAACGACATTAGATCTCGTGGTTGATGTAGTCGATCACTTGCCGATCTCAAGATCGTGTGGACGATCCTTCCGGCGTCGCGTTCCGGCAGCGCTTCCGCAGTCGGTCAAGTGGACGATCCTTCCGGCGCCGCGTTTCGGCAGCGCTTCCGCAGTCGGTCGCACGTGCGGAGTCGAAGCAGACCTTCCTCTCCTCGTTCCAGCGAGCAGCGGAGGTAGTAGATCTTCTCCACGGAATCCCAGCAGCACAACGGTGCGGTGGTGGTGGTGGAGTAGAGAATTCTGCAGGGCTTCGCCTATGCCTGTGCAGAAGAAAGGAGGAGGAGAGAGGCGGCAGAGATTGGGAGTTATGGAGCAGGGGTGGAGGGGGCGCCCCTGCCCCTCTATTTAAAGGGGGTGAGGCGCCATGGGGAGGGGGAGTCCTTGTAGGACTCCCCTCCCTCTAGGGCCGGCGGATTGGGGAGGGGGGAGGAGTCCTCCTCCCCCACGACTCCTAGTCTTGACCCACCAGGACTCCTTGATCCCTTCCTTGGTTTTCAAGCAAACTCCAAGAAACCTTCCAGAACCTTCCGGAACATTCCGAAAACTTCTAGAACCCTCATACAAATACTTCGGAACATTTTCTAACTCAGAAAATGATCCCCAATATATGGATCTTATTCTCCGGACCATTCTGGATCTCCTCGTGATGTCCTGAATCCAATCCGAGACTCCGAACAACATTCGGTCTCCAACGCACATTCCATATCTACTTAAAACAACTTCGAACCTTAAGTGTGTCACCCTACGGTTCGTGAATATGTAGTCATGACAGAGACACCTCTCCGATCAATAACCATCAGCGGGATCTGGAGATCCATAACGGCTCCCACATACTCAACGATGACTTCGTGATCGATTGAACCAATTACATACGAAACCAATTCCCTTTGTCACGCGATACTATACTTATCCGAGGTTTGATCATCAGCATCTCCATACCTAGTTCCACCTCGTTACTGATAAGTACTCTTTACTCGTTCCGTGATATGTCATCCCTTGTGACCCAATCACATGCTTGTAAGCTAACTAGATGACATTCCACCGAGAGGGCCCAGAACATATCTATCTGTCATATGGATGGACAAATCCCAATCTTGGTCCATGCGCTTCAACACATACTTTCAGAATACCCAATGACACCTTTATGACCACCCAGTTACGAAGCGGTGTTTGATGTCATCAAAGTACCCATCCGGTGATGGTGATTAACACAACCTCATGGTCGAAGGATTAGGTTACTATGCATTTAAAAGCTTACAGCAATACGAACTTAATGACTTGATCTTATGCTACGCTTACTACGGGTGTGTGTCCATCACATCATTCTCCTAATGATATAACCTTGTTATTAATCACATCCTTATGTCCATGATCAGGAAACCATGATCATCAATCAATCAACAAGCTAGTTCAACAAGAGGCTTACTAGGGACTCTTACATGTTTACAAAACACACATGTATTAGTGTTTCCTAATAATACAATTATAGCATGGGATGTAAACATTCATCATAAACACAAAGATATAATAATAACCACTTTTATTATTGCCTCTTGGGCATATCTCCAACTAACGACACTTCTCGAAGGTGATCTCGGGCATGAGGGAGATTAAGTCGGTGGCGTGCTCATACTGCTCAGAGAGGCCGTTGAGGCAGTGGATGGATCACCAGCTTGGCATCTTCTTCTGGTGCTCCAAGATCTGCTAGACCATCGGTGAGGGCCTTGATCTTCTTCAGATACTCGGTCATGGAAAGTTCACCCATCTTGATCTTGCCGAGCTCAGTGGAGAGGTGGAGCTGGCGATTGATCTTGTGGTCGTTGAAGAGGCTGTTGATGCTTGTCCACATATCGACGGCAAGAAGATCTTCACCCGGCGTCATGACTGCGTCGAGGAGGCCGAGGGAGACAGATCCGTAGAGCCACGAGGCCACTGTGGCTTCCAACAAGGACCACTCCGGAGTTGGATCGATTAGAGCGGGCGCGTCGACATGGTCGAGCAGCGCGTACTTGCGGAGGGCGGCACGAAAGAAGGTGCGCCATTGGCGATGAACGCTAGTGTCGAGGGCCAGCTCGACTAGTACATGCCCCTTGATGAAGTGGAGGCCAATGGTTGGGCATGCATGAAGGTGAGCGAGAAGTCCCCCGCACTGAAGGAGGGGGCGGTGGCAAGGGCCAGCTTGGCCTTGCCTCACGAGCCTCATGATCTGCCTTCTCCTTGGCGGCCTGCGCGACCCGTGTAGCGTCGTCTCCCATGGATCCAAGATAGGCGCGACGAGAAGGGGGGAGATGGGTGGTTTGTAGATCGTTGGCAGCGGCGGCAGAAGCAGAGGGCGACGCGGTCCGGCTAGGGTTTTGTGTCTGATACCATGTAAGATAGGGAAACCACACATAGTGGTGCCTTGTATTGCTCATTATATAGGAGGATTACAAGAGGAGTCCTAGTCTCATACAACACAGATACATATAAAAGGAATATACAATATGACCGTATACATATAAAAACACGATACGGTCACATATTCTAACAGCTTGGACGACGGTGCCCTTGCTATAGTGCGACGGCGGGGCTTCACGGGCTCGGCTGGGCTCGGTTAGGCCAGGAGGGCCTGGTTTGCCCTGCGGTTGTATCCGGTTGGCTACCGCCTCTGGTGGTGGAGGTAGTTCCCTCCCGCGCACTGTGGTCCTAGCAACCCCTACCGATGCTTTCGCTTTGCTGCTCTATCGGCCCTACTTCGTGTGTCACGCGGTGTGACGGTGGGAGCGGATGCAAGACTGTGGTAGCGTGCATTGGTGGCGGCGAGCATGGTGGAGCACTATGAAGCGTCCGGGGGTGTGGTTTTTTGAGGGGGTCGGGAGAAATCCTTGTCATCTTGACACCGACGTGGTGACGCATGCGGGTGCCACCGACCTTCTTGAAGGGCGTCGGGTGTACCTCTTTTCCACCTCCTGGAGCGTACCGGGGGAAACTCTAGGACCTGTCCGGGCAGCAGCGACATCATCGTCGTTTCCCTTCCTGGAGGTGCTGCTTGGTGCGCGATGCTTCAGAGTGCTAGGTATGTGGTGGAACTTAGCTGGAGGGCGCAACGGTTGCGGATCCTCCCCGTTTTCGTCAAGCGACTATTATCGGCTTTCTTTTCTTTTCTTGTTCTTCTTTGGTTTCTGTGTTTTTCTCCTTTAGGTGTTGTGCTATCTGACCCAACATCGGTCTTAAATGGTTGCTATATTAATATAGCTAGGCGTATGCCTGTTTCGAGAAAACAGGTAAATATTCTAATCTAGGAAACTTGAAATGATGTCGTCATCCGAAAGATGCCATTTTCTTTTATTGTTTGGTGTAATTGTGATTTATTTTCTCCTTCTCATAACAAGGTACATGTATTTAGCTAGTATTCTGCTAGTATGGTTCGTACTAGTGTAACACCCCAATAATTCAAACATATAATGTGTAGAATTCAACCATAATGTGTAGAACTATGTAGGTTAACTAAAAATAAAAGGTGTGCCTCTATAAAGGTTAAATGTAAAAACCATAATATCTAGAACTATGTAGGCTAACAAAAGACTATAAGTTGTGCCTCCAAAAAAGCTAGATGTAACTCTATTTTTCTCCACTTATTTGTCTTTACCGTAGATCACACTGAAAACATAGATTGATAAACATTTGCACGTAATTACTCCCTCCATTCTAGACGTCAACTTTTGAGGAACAGATGAGTAATAAATCTATATGTATACTCATATTTTTGTTATGTTTTCTAGATTTCAAATATTTTTCAGATATATTTTAGAAAAATATCACCTTGTTGAACTCGGGACCTATTATGACTTTCGGCATGATGACCTCGCTAAACAAAAGATTGGTTGCCGGTACGTATAATCGTTAATTAGTGTCTTACTTGATAACTTACATATGTGCAGTCATATTTTTTGTTATTATTTATTTTTAAATGATATCTAGGATACTCTTGAAAAGTATTAGCACGCTAGGCCCAAGAACTGTATTATGACTTTCCACGGGTTCACCTTGAAGGAGTTTCATAGTAGAAAACAAAATATTTCTAAATGACGAACACCATAACCAAGATCTATCTATACAGATGTATAGTAACGATCGGGATCCGGTGATCATACATTTTAAGACCGAGAGCGAGATTATGTTCCCGCACAAACATTACTGATGTAGCCAAAGCGTAGTCGACTTCAAGGTCGAGAAGGTTTCAAGCGTCTAGCACCACAAGTGGCGGTGTCTCCGAAGTTCTACACACTTCCGGTGTAAACACGTCCTCGCTCCCGATCTAGCAAGACAATAGAAGAAGAGATCCAGATCGACTCCAATTACACGATGACGTGCGTATGGTGAAGAAGTCTCTAGCTCGTAGCGCATGTTTCTTAACAAGGGAACACGCACGAGAGGGACAGAGAGAAGGAAAAAGCCAATTGAGGGGATGATGTGGGAGGAGGGACCTCCCACATATTTATAAGAAAAAGGAGAGTGCCCCTCCCTTCAAGCCCCGGGTGTGACTAAACCAAGGGAGAGGAGGGGGCTAGCCACCGACGGTGGGGTGGGCCCCACACGCGCGCACCTTGGCCCATGGCCAGCCGGTGGTGGGAGGCTCCCACCCCGCGGCGCCCCCTTGCCCTCCGGGAGGGCCCATGATGTTGGATTTGCTCTATTTATTTATTTAAATATGTATTAATTAATTTAATCAATAATAAATATAATTTAAACAATACCTTTCACTTGGAAACACCTTTTAAAGTCCTCCGAACATCTTCGGTATTTCTCTAGAATGATTCCGGTTCTCTCTATCATATTTTTATTACGATATCGGATCAACCCTAAGCGTCTCTAATCTTAAGTGTGACACCCTTACGGTTCGGGAATGCTCAGACATGATCGAGACTGCTCAGACATGATCGAGACTGCTCTCTGATCACTGACCAACTGTGGTGTCTAGAAACTCATGATGGCCTCTTTGCATTCCATTAATTGATTGACCGCTTGAACCTTAAACTTTGAGTCTTATTCCCTTTGCACAATGATACCTGATTTGTCTAAGATCTGATCTTTGGTATCACTATACCTAGTTCGATCTTGTTACCGATAGACGCATTTACTCGTTCCCGTATATTACATCCTCGTGACCTAATCACATGCTTGCAAGCTCATTGATGTAATCTCATCGAGTGGGCCATAGTATCTATCCGTCACTCGGATAGGCAAAACCTGATTTTGATAATATGGTATACATTCCACTGAACTCAGAATTTACACGTTAGGAATCGTCGGCGCAGATCAGATACGGTAAAACAAACCGAACTTTCGAATTTTTGCCGTCGCGTGAGAGAATAGAGATGCTATCGGCTAAACTCGCCAAAACTCCGGCTAGGCTCTATTAGAGAATAGAGATGCTCTCGGCTAGGCAGCATGCGGCTGGGTTTGATTCGTCTTAGAGCATCCCCACTCACGTTCCTAGCAGACCACTTTTTGGCTATTTTTTCATCCGGATGGACCAATTCCCCCCCCACTCACGTTCCCAAAAAATCGATTTCGTCCGGATTTAGGCGTTTTTTCATCCGAAGGTCCTAGGCCGAACCCGACAAGCTGGGAATGGCTTGGGAACACCGGATGGAGAAAACCCCGCCCTCTGGCCCACGCGTCGGTCAAATAGAAGAAGAAAAGTGGTCCACTCGTCCTCTCTTTCCCCACTAACACCATGTTCTTCTCTCTCCCCCGCCCTGCTCGTCGACCGCGCACGCCGCCCTGCTCGCGTTGGCTCGTCGCAAGCACGCCCTGGCTCGCCGCCCTGCGCGCGCTCGCCGGCCAAATATTAATGAACTCGCAGAAATATTAATGAAAACGCCTATATTCGTCCATATTTGCTGAGTTTGTTTAAAATTCGTCCAAAACCAGGAACTCGGTCTGGGAACGCGAGTGGGAAATTGGACGTTCACGCCAGAATTTGGCATGGGACCGCCGAACGAGTGGAGATGCTCTTATATGCGAAAAATAAGCGATTTCTCCAGGAGGAAAGAAAGGAAAAAACGCAACGCGGCCACGAGATTTTGGAAGTGGAATGTTAGTGTATGATGGATTGCCCTTGATTACAGGACATATATCGGCCATATGGCCTGGAAATGGAATGTGATCACGGATTTCCCTTGATTTCGTCTGTATTGATTGACGTGATTATTCATTAGAAATTGACGATAGCTTTCCTTTGTATGACTACTCTTCGCGCGAGAGCATTGGACGGTGTTGATTCTCGATTGAATTTTCCCATTATAATTGATCTTTATTAAGACTTGAATAATCTTAGTCGAATGACAATAATCAAAATATTTCAGACTTGAGTAATAAAAACCTAGGGTTCGTCGTGTATACGCGTGCGGGCGTGAATGCTAATTTTTCAGGAAGGGTAGTGGGTTAGTCGGTTGCAGTTACCGCTCGAAAACATGAAAATTGGAGCGCCTGGGCTCCCTCCAAATGTCGAGCTCTCCTCCATGTGGGCTCCCTCCCCGACAACTCCTCTCATCCTCCAACATTTATTTCCCTCTCCCGGCGTCCTCACCCAAAACTCTCGCGCCCCATGCAACGCAACGCCATGGCTTCCTCCGTCGACGTCCTTCTCACCTAGCTCCTTGCCGCGCGAGGTCATTCTTCTTTAATTTTGTGCGATCGATCTAACTGGTGGCAGCCTCGATCGATCACGGCTCACGTCACCACGCCACCATGACGGGGGGCAAGATGAACCAGATCCCGGCCCCGGCGAGCCGGCTGTGGGAGGCCGGGATCCGCAAGCTCAACACCACCATGGCCATCCGCCGAGGAAGCTCCGTCTTTCCCACCACCGTCCCCGCCGTGATCGACGGTGACCCCGCCGTCGCCCTCTCCGTGGTCGCCTCTTCCAACACCATCTACGGCTACGACGTCGTCGAGACCGACGGTACCGGCGCAGCCACCGAGGAAATTGAAGATGACGAAGCTGACGAGGAGGAGGATGAGGAGGAGGATGAGGAGGAGGATGAGGAGGAAGACGACGAGGCACTGGGCTCGGTCACCCACTCGGACCAGCTGCTCCCCAGCGGCGACTTCTACCAGGGCGGCGTGAGCGAGGACCTCCCGCACGGCTCCGGCAAGTTTTTGTGGACGGACGGCAGCATGTACGAGGGCTCCTGGCGCCGGGGGCGCGCGTCCGGGCGTGGCAAGTTCTCCTGGCCCTCCGGGGCGACCTACGAGGGCGACCTCGCCGGAGGCTACATGCACGGCCACGGCACCTACATCGGCGAGTTCGGGGACACGTTCGCGGGCCACTGGGCCAACAACTTCCGGCACGGCCGCGGCACGCAGGCGTACGCCAATGGCGACGTCTACGACGGACACTGGCGCGACGGGCGGCAGGACGGGCACGGCCGCTACATCTGGCGGTACGGGCACGAGTACATCGGCACGTGGCGGGCGGGCGAGATGCACGGGTGCGGCACCGTCATATGGGCGGACGGCGACAGGTACGACGGCTCGTGGGAGGACGCCAAGCCCAAGGGCCAGGGCACGTTCCGGTGGGCCGACGGCGGCATGTACATCGGCGAGTGGTGGCAGGAGCAGGATTCCGGCGAGACGAACGCCAAGAGCGGAGTCTACTACCCTCCATCCGGCGGGCCGGCCGTGTCCATGCCGCCGCGGGAGCCCAGGGAGGCGATCACGAAACTGCTGGAGGAGCTGGAGGTGACGGAGGGGAAGTCGGCGTCGCTGATGCCGTCGCAGAAGATAGTGACGTGGCCCGGGGTGGAGGCCGTGCTGAAGAAGCCGGTGTGGCGGCCGCCGGAGCCCGAGCAAATCCAAGGGAGGAGGTCGAGCGCGCACACGATGAGCAGCGTGTCCGACATGGACAGCGTCGCCGAGGCAGAGGAGGCCCCGGCCCCGGTCCAGACGCAGGCCCCGTTCCTGGCCGGCGGCAGCGAGGATGCTCAGGCCAGGGCGGCGTCAGTGGAGAGGGCGTGGATGCGAGCAACTTCGTGCATGCGCCCGCAGAAACCGGCGAAGAAGCAGGGGGAGACCATATCCAAGGGTCACAAGAACTACGAGCTCATGCTCAACCTCCAGCTTGGCATCAGGTGCGCCGGCCATGAATTCCTTGAATCTCTTGTCTCTGCTGCTTGCTGCCATTGCACTGACAGGAAATGATGATCACCATGAATTCATCTTCTTTGGAGCTCGACCAGGCACGCTGTGTCGAGGCATTCTGCGCCAAACACACTGGATCTCAAATCAAGGGCGTTTGATCCCAACGAGAAGGTGTGGACGAGGTTTCCTCCTGAAGGATCAAAGCACACGCCGCCTCACCAATCCTGCGATTTCCGGTGGAAGGACTACTGCCCCTTGGTCTTCAGGTCCGAATTCAAATCATGGTTGCCAATTCTAATCTGGTTTCGGAAATACTATTTGGCACAAATGTTAGCTATAATTACCGAAATTTCTGTTGACATGCCCAACATTTTGTGCATCATATATTTTGGACTGAAATCAGTCCACCCAACATTTGAAGTCCCACTGAAATTCTAAAAAAGAAATGCCGAAATTTCACAGACAATTGGATCCCAGACCCAAATAATGTTACTGTTGTGAACATGAACTAGAAAAGTAGTGTTTGCCATATCTGCTGATTTGCTCTTCTTGCATGATGAAGCAATTGATCTCATGATGTTATGGTTTTTGATCTTGTGTGACCTTACTCCAGGACATTGCGCAAGCTCTTCGACGTTGACCCTGCGGACTACATGATCTCCATTTGCGGCGATGATGCGCTACGGGAGCTATCGTCGCCCGGCAAAAGTGGAAGCTTCTTCTACCTCACCAACGATGACAAGTACATGATCAAGACAATGAAGAAAGCAGAAGTTAAGGTGAGATACCATTAAATACACCATTGCAAGAGCAAGATCTGAATTTGTGGCTTTTGGTGTTATGATCAGGTGCTTCTTAGGATGCTTCCGGCCTATTACAAACATGTCCGCCTTCACGAACATACTCTAGTGACCAAGTTCTTTGGCCTGCACTGTGTTAAAATCACAGGAGGTATTCAGAAAAAGGTTAGGATGCGCTGAACAACCGATGAATTCGTTCAAAATGATCATCAAGGACGATATATGCCTGAGTATCTGCTCAGGACTGGTTGCTATTTCATTCAGGTTCGGTTTGTCATAATGGGGAATCTCTTCTGCTCTTCCTATGCAATTCATCGGCGTTTCGATTTGAAAGGATCTTCGCAAGGTCGCATGACCGACAAACCCCTTGACCAAATTGATGAGCACACAACTTTGAAGGATCTTGATCTCAATTTCATATTCCGGTTAGGAGGATCTTGGTTCCAGGACTTCTGCAAGTATGTTTACAATTGTGTGCAAATGACTTCTTTTATCCGGTTAAGATGTAATGCTAGTAGTACTATATGTCCTACATCACCGAAAACGGAGTCCTATGCGACGTTCGTAAAAAGTGACTTAACCATCCTTGTGTTATGGTTTATGTTTCTTAATTACCAGGCAAGTAGATAAAGATTGCGAGTTGCTAGAGCAGGAGAGGATCATGGATTACAGTCTTTTGGTCGGCATTCACTTCAAAGATCGACGTAAACATATGACCGGCTCATGAAATATATGTACTTATGATGAATTGAGATGGCCTGAAAAGTAATCTTCCTTTTCCTGTTACAGAATGCATTAATCCTGACAACGGTGCTGCTGAAGATCCTGAACAAAATAGGTATGTTCTCATATGCAAGTTAGGGCAGTTCGCTACCAAATATTTTTTCAATGTGCATGACAATATTGTGCTCAGTTTTTATCGATGTAAGACATCTAGACTTGTGTCTGAAAGGTAAAGCAATGTGATGCACTTCTTCAGTGGTAGTACATGTTATCGCCCTGTTCCGGAGCAAATAGGCAGTGCTCAACTGCTTACTAACTAGTACCACCAACTGAAAGATGCTGTCGAACAAAAAAGAACTACTACCTGAAAGATCACAGCTCTCAACTGAAGAAACTTTCAAGTCTCACAGCATAGTATGATCTTTGCAGGAAATTACCGCTGAGACTGGGGATCGCTATGCAGTCGAGGGTGGAGAACGTGGTGCGGAACCCCGATAGCGAGTCGCCTCTCATCGGCGATCCTACGGGGGAATTTCGGGAGGTGGTCCTCTTCTTCGGCATCATCGACATCCTGCAGGACTACGACATCAGCAAGAAGCTGGAGCACGCCTATAAGTCCCAGCTCTACGACCCCAACTCCATATCAGCCGTCGACCCCAAGCAATACTGCAAGCGGTTCAGGGACTTCATCTACAGAGCCTTCACGGAAGATGTGTAGTGATTGCTCAATTGAGAAAAGGAAAAAAAGATTATCTAATTCTTCTTCCGGTTGTAGATGGGCGGGCGACGTGCAAATTTTGGTTCAGCTGATAAATTGTTCATAGCAGGTTCTGTACATTTTACAAATGATTTCCTTATGTAATTAGATCTAGTGTAACCGTGATCATGCTGAGATTGGCATGCAAAGGATGTAGAACAGAGAGTGTTGTTCATGTAATCATTTCTTCATTCTAAATAAATCGCATCATTTAAAAGTATAAACAGTGAAAGTCCTGGCCGGCTCCTCAGCGCTCAGCGATTTCTAGCTTTTGGATCGACCTCCAGGAGCAGATCCAGGCCGTTGGTCTGTGGTAAGACGTTTTTACCCAAGTCCACAGTAAAAAAGTCAATTTGCTGTGCTCACCCGGTTTTCTACCCACAGTCTCGTCTCGCTCTGCCTAGCATCGTCCCGTCCCTACCAGAAACGGTCCGGACCCGTGTGTCAGACTTGCAGGTAATGTTTATAATGAACATTTTGTGGGTGCTTCGGGTCTAGACAGGGCCAGAGCCCGAGCGCGTGTCGACTGGGTGAAAACCCTAGCCCCACGATTGGTCCAGCCACACCCACCAGGCCACCACGTCCTCCTCATCCCAATCCCCCGTGCCGTCGCTCCCCGTTCAGCACGGGCCGTCGCCGCGCCGCATCCCTCCTCCTCATCCTTCCCTACCAGCCCCGATGAGGCCATCCTCCACCGGTTCCACCGCAGGCAGGCCAAGCCCCACGATTGTCCCAACCACACACACCACGTCCTCCTCCTCCCAATCCCCCGCGTTGCCGCTCCCTGTTCAGTACGGCGAGTCCTGATCGTTTGTTTTCTTCATCGCAGCCGTATAAAGGGGCAGCCAAAGGGAAGTGAAACCCTAGCCGCCGCTATCTTCTGCGGCATAGCCCCCATCGTGACCCCCTCCCCGTTGAGCTCATCCCCCTCCTCCTCTCTTCCACCACTGGTTGCCCCGCTACCATCCACCCTCTTCCTTCCTGCTCGTATCCCCAGCGTTGTTGCTCGTGGGCTGAAGGAGGAGATTGGACACCGTCGCCCTACTCCCACACGCGCCCTCATGGCCTTCTTTGCTGAGTCTGCTGGCGAGGAGGCGGAGTAGGAAGCCTTCGGGGTCACCGGTGCTGGAGATAGGAGCGAGGTAGCATAGAGGAGTATGTACCAACCTCGACGCCTCTCCCGAGCATGGTTTTCCTTATCCGGTGGCAAGGACACCTACAACTATCTCCCTCCCTCTCTCTCTCTCTATGGTTCACGCTCATGAAGTAGTGGTGGAGACATTAGTCTTCTAGGGGTATTGTTTCCTGAATTTTTATCTGTCCTTTCGCTACTTATTTAATGTATTTGTCACCTATGACTTGCTGCAGGGTAGATGAACTTCATGTTGGATCTATGAACTCCTTCCATTAGATACTCATATTATGATTTCTGCAGAAGTTGATCAGTCCAGCGGTTCAGCCCGTGTTTTTGTAGATTGTTGATAATGTATTTATTGCAAGGTATCTTGGTGCAAGTCTTCTACTTCTAGAAATTAGATGAAATTCTTTTTTGGGGTAGATGGTGATGATCTCCATGAACTACTACCATCAATGCTACATAGTATCTCATAGTATTATTAGGATCCAACCTGCATGTGCCCAGGTAATTGAGCTCCTCCTTTTGATCTTTTCAGCAGCCTTCTCCCCCCTATTCTATAACATAGATTTTTGGATGTTCTGTCAAATTTATGTTTTTTCCTTTCTCTATTTATGAGAAGGGAGAGAGAACCAGTTTTTTCACTCGTTCTTTCACTACATCTGGGTTTATGTTTGAGTTATTGCAATCTCCAAGTGGTATAGATGCACATGCTTTTAAATTTTGTATGCTTACTTTGTTGCAAATATATATGTTGCATACCTGTTGATTGTATACAAGTTTGTTGGAGTTATGAAACGATCTTGCTAATTTGTAAGAGTTTTTAGCATGAAGATCTTGTCCTTAATTATTACATGCTCGTTGGGTATGTTGCATAGTTTTTGGCATGGTATAATAATATCCATGGGTTAATATTTGGTCAAGATTTGTCTGCTAGCATGGTGATTTTGTTTCATGTTTGTTTCAGATGATTGGCTGCTGGTGTTATCTTCATTTGCTTACAGTTCACCGCGGGACTGTGGGTACTGACAGGAGGGCTATAGAGGAATGGATAGATCGAAGAAGGAGGTTGTAGAAGATGATATCCTAAGACACCATCATGACATTATTAGAAGAGACACCATCTTATTTTTTAATCGGTGTTTCCTAGGCCATGATAATCTAACAGCTAATAAACTGACACAATATTATTGTTGTTTTATGATCAGTGTTTTTGACGGTAGAATTGCAACTATTTTTGGTTTATTTTTCAAAAACCAAGGTTCAGCTAATTCTCTGCATTTCTATTCAGAACCATGTAGGGGCATATGCAATAAGTTGCTGATCAAGGGGATAATATATACATGTGATGACGTCTAGGATTAGACGGATGAGAGGAAATCGTGGCTAGCTTGCAAGAAAGCTTAACCACAATGTGGTGTTCAGAATGGCAGCGATCATCGTCAACAAGAAAGGCATTCATATATTACTTTCTCGTATGATGTTTTGGATACATATTTTGCCCCTTCACTGGAACTTTGATTAGATCATGTTAGTTCCATATACCATGTTTTAATGATGCTTATGATAAGTAGGAACACAATGCACTTATGATTTTGGAGTTGTGATTGCAATGATAAAAATTCTATAAATAAATAGATAGTGATAAACTCTACCGTATCATGATAGTGATACAAAACCTACACGGATGGACTATCCATTGGACATGAACCTCATTCAGAAATCTTACTATGAAAGGATCAACAAGTAATTGGCTGATTTTGATGCAGCAAGCACCTATCAATTTTTCGTGTTTTCTCTTTAATATCTTCCAGATAGAAAGGTCAGGACCATTTGTTTCCTTATGCATCCTCTTTTGTCAAGTATAACAATATATATGAATAATATTTGATCGGTAATAGCAGCAAAATATATATCTATCATATATATATTGTTTCCTTTAATCTATCATAGAAGTGACTTTTTTTTGAAAAGAGTCGAGGACTTCTCCGATCCATTTTCTCTTGTTATTTTTTGCCTCTAAATACAGAAATAAGGCAACCATTTTTTGCTTGCTTGGATGGGAAGGTTTTGATGTCATGTATGGAAGGTACATAGTTGAAATTATGGAAGATACATAGTTGAAATCTAAAAGACATCACAAGCTACTAAAATAAGGCATTATTTTGTTTGTTCTGATTTATCCTCGGCTGTCGTCTGAAGCTTTTGTGGCAAAAATAGCCAAAGCAAGGCACTAGATCTGAATACTCACATACTCTATTTCTTTAGAAATACATTTCGTGCTTTGGATCCTGAATAGTGGATTTTTGGGGGCATCGGTATAGCTTCAAAGCTTCTCCCTATCCCGGGGAAGACTCAATTGTAGTTTGTTATTGTTTATGGAGATAGGGAAAAGGTGTGCATTCTGTGTCAGTTCACAAGTACGCTTTCCATGTGTTTTTTCCAATCTGCAGAGCATGCAGTATAACTATCAAATTGTTGATTGGCTTAGAATTGTGGGCAGCCGGCCAATCTGTGAATTTATAGCGAAGTGTCACACTGCTATTTTTGTCGTAAGGTGTTACGTGCTACATCATTTCACCTTTTCTTATGTATCCTTCATAATAAGGATGGTGTAGCTTTAGGTAGGAGGATCAGTGAATCACTAAAACGTTGCTTTGAGTAGGCTTTTACCAATGTGATCATCCAAACCTGCATGATAAGGAGCCGCTCTCCTTTATTTTCAGTTATTCCTTTAACAAATCTTTCACTTTAACGTGTTGTATGATAGAGTGGTAAGCTCATTGATTGGCCATGATTAATTGTGATATTTTCCTACTGGCTAGGTTTTTACGTGACTCTTGTTCTGGTTTTCCATGGTAGTGATAGCTCTAACTAAAGAGATACATGATATGTGTCTCTCCGTTAATTATCTTATTTCCTGTTTTGAATTTTCCAAGGCACTTGTTTCATAGTTCATTCAGTAGTCATTTTTGGGTTTATTTTCTAAATTGTATACTGGTTAGTTAAATATATATGTTTTCCAAATTTAATACAGAGTACTGCATCATTTCTTCCATAAAGGTATGCTCAGTATTATATCAACAAGTTTAATAGAGTTCTGTTTTCCCATGATTTTATTGCCTAAATCTTAGCATGTTCATGAACGACCACTCGAGCTAGAGAAGAGCACCATCATGTGTTCCAAGGTCCGGGACTTCTGCCGGATGGAAGCATATAGCTAGCTCTTTGCAAGCCTCCCGGTGATTACCTCGGGCCACTTTCTATTTGCCTGCTTGTGTTCCTGTCTGTCCCAATCACTTGCATGCTTCCCGCGACATTCTACATTCTGCATATCAGAATTTCTAAACATATCCTTGGTTGAAGCATAAATATACTCTATTGCTAACTTTCTCATGCTCATGCACAAAGAATGCCTACAGTAAAGATATGCTCTCCACAACATCTATACTTCTTGCTTACATTCATTTGTGTTCCAGTTTATTTTCTTTATATATTGTACCTGGTATATTATTGGTCGCATTGAACAACCATATTCAATTCAGATTGCAAAATTATATACTTAAAAGATTCCCTTCTGATTTTTTATTGATGACGGGAAATCAGACCCATTGACATTGCACGAGCAGTGTTTGCTTTCACGCTCAGAGAACGAACGACGAGGCGAAGCTGCCACTACTTTCTATTTGCCTACTTGTGTTTTCTGACCTTTCTAATTGCTTGCATTCTTCCCACCACATTCTGCATATCCAAATTTCTGAACTTGTCCTTGCTTGAAGCATATATATACTCTCTTGCTGACTTGCTCATGTTCATGCACAAAGAATGGCTATAGTAAAGTGTCTTCTAAGACTCCTTGGTCTTTATGTGTACCTCAGTCTGACCACATGTAAAGCTATCGGCTTTTGGTTACTTTTTATTTTCACAAAACACATGTTCACTACATATGATCCACGGTGTGTTTTACCCACGCGAAAGGGTGGGGTCATGTCTTGCCATGCCACAAATTTGTTCCAGTAATTATGTACGGTTAGATCGTCCTCTTCATCATTATTGTAAAGTGTTCTAATAAACGTTTATTTGTGCGGAAGTTGGGGCTGTGCTCCAAGGTGTGATCCTAATAAATACTAAGTATAATATATGTGGTGACCCCAGCCTTATATTTCAGTGATTAACTGACTGAAGCAATGTTCAAGCTTTTGTTACTTGAATCAACAGAAAATTATAATGATCTGTTTTGGTGCAGTTATGTCAGTGTTGCTAAATATAGTGATATATCCAATTTTGTGTCTATCGTCATATGAATATTGTGTTTTCTTAACCATATGAAAGTTCCTGGGCAATTACTCTGATTTTGTCGGTGCGACACCTGCCATACCTAAACAAATAATTAGTATAGAGTGGGAGCTAAGCCTCACTTCAGGACAACTATAGTTCCTATCAGTTTAATTTGTACAGTTAGTATTTCACCGGTATATTTTGCTAGGTTTATCTTTGTTGCGTGTTGGCTATATTTTTGGGGAAGAATAAGATGACCAAGATTAAAGAGTATCAAGGCGTTTCTATTTTTCCTCCTTTTGGTAATTTATTTATTTATTGGCAAACTAAATCACGTATTCATGTTGAATAGTAAATGCTCCCTCCTCATTATTTGATGTTTACCTTAACGAGATAAACCTCATGTCATTTTCTCAAAAGCCACTCCTTTTGTTGGTGGAGAGATGGTGGCTTGAGATCTGAGCTAGGTTGCACCATTGAGCTCATGAGTGACATTTTAATTGCGGTAATCACCTCTATTCTATATGAATTTGTTCGGTTGTGTTCTTTCTAAGTTCCAACACGTAGCATGGTTTTGCTCTTGTTACTGTTAGTGAACTTTGTACCATTTCTAGCCTTTTTATGCTATATATACTCCATTTATGTCTAGCGTGGTTTATGCCTATTTACAATGGATTTCAGGTTCACCGATAGTATTGGAGGAAATCAACAACTTTACATCAAAATATAACTCATCAATCTCATATTGCTTGAATTATGTTTTGAAGCCATCCTTCCAGTTCTTATTCAATAGCCTTCTCATGCTTCAGGTTCTCATTGCTTCTATTTCTTCATGTGTTTTTTTCTCTCGCAGATCACGTGTTATGAATATACCAGAACATGATATGAAATATATTCATTGCGAGTCGGGTACCTGGTATTGTCATCGTGCTGATGTCTTCTACATGTACGGGTAGTAGGTAAGTTCGTGTTGTAACTATGCCCACTTAGTATATTTTTCTTGCCTCGGCTGTTTACTCCTAGGATGACATATGTCCTAATTTATGTCGGTTATTTTTTTATCAGAGGGATAGACAAACTGGATGAGTAGGCATGACAATCTGGAAAAAAAAAGATCACTAAGCTTCTAAACATGGTGTTGTCGATGATGGGGTATTATCTATATAGACTAAAGTTGGTCCACTTAATTTACTTCCTTTGTTCTCCATCTACCGCCTGTAAAGTAATATCCATAATATTTGTTCTTTCTGTTACTCATAACCATATGCTCTTTTTGGCTAATGTAGGGGGCGGTACTTAGGAAAATCCTGTTGGTGAATACAATGTTGCATATCTTGGTAAGAAATGCATCATGATTTAGAGTGCTCACAAGATGCCTAGAACACCCTTTTCATAATTTTTCTGAACCGTGTCAGGTGAAGATGACTCAATCCATTGGCACTTCCAGGCCTACTGCTATGACTCTGATGGCCTGCCTATGAAGATTAAGAACGTCCTCTTTTTATGCTAGCTACTTCTGATGTTCTGTTCTCGGTAATGATATCATGATCACCATGTCGTCTATGGTTGATGTTCATCTTAGGCTATGTAAATAATGAAACAACTAGCTCTATTGTGAATCTAGATAGTACACATCCCTGTGTTTGACTCCTGTAGCTGAGAACCATGTATTTGTACCTTATATGCAATATATTTCTGTACTTTGTGCACTCATATGTTGTGTATTTCTCAAATTTGCAGGTGAGAGTAAATACGAGTGATCTGTGGGGTAATAGTGTCGCTTATCACGTTGACTACTATGTTGACCAGCAGTAGACCTAAGTAGAGAAAGCTCTTGATCTTACAACTTTTTATCAGCTTTATACAAATCGTGATCCAGCTTGACAGTCGGGGGATTGTTCCCTTCTTGTTTTTTTATCATCGTAACATATAATGTAGATTAACGTGGATATCACGGGGTCATGCGTCAAGACGTACCCCTAAATCTAGTATCACTGAACAAGTCCAAGCAAATCACACAATGGAAGGTTGGTTAAAATTCTATTGGTAGCAATTAGAGAGAGGTACAAATAAGGATTCACATGATAATTGTTGAGGAAAACAACTTTCAGAGCTTGTTGTACTACTGTTGATGATTTTAATTGATTGGTGAAATTTTTGCAAAAAAAAAAAATTGTTACAAAATTCTATAACAAGTGAGGTATAAAATATTTCAAGTGATTGAGGTGATAATTGTTGATGAACATAATGTGTAGTTAAAATTCTATTCTTTTGTAGTGACCCGGAGGTTGTTTTTTTGGATTTATCTAGAGGTAGTAGCTTTTTTAGAATTATTATCAGGTCGTAGTTGATGTCCTTTGATTGATTGATTGATTGATTGATTGCGTCCCTACTCCAATCCGGTTTGTTCAGGTGATAAGACCCAATTTGCAATCAATTCTCCGATGAAATAGCCCTCCCCTAATTATCGGGAGGTAGTATCCGATGAAATCAGGATTGTTCGGCTGATAAGACCCAATTTGCAATCTCTTAAATCAGGATTGTTTAGTTGATAAGACCCAATTTACAATTAATTGTGAAATAAAATAGCCCTCCCTTAATTATCAGGAGGTAGTAGCTACGGTAATAAAAGTCAGGTTTTTTTCAGCTGATAAGACCCAATTTGCAATCCATTGTCCGATCAAATAGCCCTCCCTTAATTATCTGGAGGTAGTAGCAAACAAAATCAGGATTATTCAGCTGACAAGGACATGTACAATGGAATGACTTCGGACTTCTCTTAGACTTGTCATGTCAGATTTTTGTTTAGTTGGAGTAAAAGAATTTAAAAAAAATAAGGTTATCTTACCTTAGCTAAGAGATGATCCCTTGTAAAATAAAAAAACGTTATTTTCTCCATTGTATCAAATGCTTTCCTTTATAAAATAATTTCTTACTAAAATAACTCAATTCACATTTATTATAGAGATGGCAACAAGAATTGATGTGTTATATGACTTAATTTTATGGGAAATGATATCGATCCTCCGGGGATCGCGCATCCCGATCCCCCGGCTCGCTCGCAGCTAGTACCTTATCCTTTCCCGCAAATAGAAGCATCCCGCAAAACGTGCTGTTGTACGGCTCCGCTGCGTGCGCCTCTCTACTGCCGCACGTCTCCGCCGCCACCGCAAAACGCCCCTGCCGCCGCGCGCTGCCACGCAGCTCTGCTGCTGCACGGCTCCGCCGCCGCGCGCCGTCTAGTCACCACGCCCCTCCACTGCCGCTCGACTCCGCCGCCATGCCCCCCTGCTGCACGGCTCCGCCGCGCGACTCCGCCGCCACATCCTTGAGAGAGCCATGAGGCCGTCCCTGCCGGCCGGTGCTCCACCATGGATCAGCTCATGCACCCTCTGCCGTCATGTTCTTGAGGGCGACGAGGCAATCACAACATGCTACAGGGACAGACCCTCCGCCTCCACCAGTGCAGCTGTCGTCGATGGCCTCGCCGGACACGTTCCCCTTCCCCCACCTCCGGGAGGATGGGTGATTCGAGGTGCTGCCTCCCCTGTGCATGCTACCTACGACCATCGTTGGTGCTACCGATGGCCATCGCTAGTGCTACCGTCGTCCGTTAGATTTTTTGTGTTCGAGATTTTTTGCGTGTCTAGTGAGATTTGCTACGTAACTAAATCTGTTTTGCTACATTTGTTTTTTCAAAATGCTACTATAGCATGTATTTTTTTCTACAATATATCTGATATCTTCGTGTGTCTCCGGTGAGGTCTCCGTCTTGTAATAGGGTTTGCTACAATGAAAAAATTCATTTGCTACAACTATTCTACGATTTTGCTACAATATCGCAACGTTTTTGCTACCAGGTCTCCAACGAAAGTCTTCCGTGAGTTCCGGTGAAATCGAATTTGCTACAAGATCTCCGGCGAGGTCTCTATCGAAATTGGATATGCTACAATATGACATTTTTTGCTACAACTGTTTAGTGGTTTTGCTACCGTAGCGCAAAGTTTTTGCTACAAGGTCTCCAACGAGGTCTCCCGGTGAAAGTCTCTGGCAAGGTCGAGTTTGCTACATTAGTACAACAATTTTGCTACAAACTTTTCGGCGAGGTCTTCAAACAGTATTTATTCTATTTTTTTACACGAACCGTTTTTTGCTACATGTAGCAAAAGTGGGGCAATTTGTAGAAAAAACGGGACTTTTTATAGCAAAAGCAGGATTGTAGGCATTTTTGGGGACACGTGGCGACCTGGGGACCCGGGGGATCGGGCACATGGGGGCATCGGGGGAAGCGAAAAGGCATGTGGGCCAGCTTTGCTAGCGACCCAAGTCGATTTTCCCTCATTTTTTGGTTTCCCTTCTTTTCCTTCCCACATACCCCTATCTTGACCGCCATCTACCGTACCTCCTGACATTTTCACTCGGGCGCCCCTAATCTACCCCACCATGCCGCCAAAGAAATTCATCGTTCCTCGATCCACCATCGATCTAGATGAGCCAAAGAAGAGGAAGCAGAGAGCGATGAAGAAGAGGCTGCCAGGCATGAGCAACACTGAGTGGGAAGTCGACGTGAAGCGCAGGGAGATGCTCTCATCTGACCGTCGGGAGAGGGATGTGAAGCTCTAGGCCAAACAGGTGGCGGAGGCGGCGCATGCGAAGATGGCCATGGAGAGACTAGGTCTTCCACCACACGATAGTCAATACTTTCTAGGTGGTGTGAGGGGGCAGCCAAGCAAGCGTCACATCCCCGCCGAACTACTCACCATCCTACCTTGCTCTATTCCAAGAGAGCCATGGACACAACATGTCATGCTCGAGGTTCTCTCCCTCGCCTGAGTACGGAGACGGTGAACCGCTTGGCAACTTCAACCCCAATGTCGCCTTTCCACACTGCCCTCCTTGTCATGGTCCTCCCGTCTTCAACGCCGACATCAACACCCCTGTGGTGGCTCATCGACCTACACAAGCTCGCCAACATTGTGTCGCATGCCTTTCCCCTTCTCCCCAAGCCATGGAGCTAGTTGTTCACACTAGTTCAATGGCCCAACACCGACGCCCGCAACATTCTCGATGGAATGACAAGCGACACATACATGAACGAGCTTATCACAATCGATTCCATTTCCACCGCGCCTTGCCCTGGGTCCTTGACACAAGAGGAAACCGGCGGCATGGACTCATAGGAGATCGTTCGATGAATGTGAGCTTCATGATCCCGACTTCAACACGATCCACATGGAATGCGATGAGAAGGCCAGGGCCAACCACTAGAAAATTGTCCAACAAGCTCGTAGTAAAGGCAAAGAGGTCCAAGGCCGCTTAGAGAGCTGCACCAATCTTGAGCATCATGTAAGATTGCTTTCACCCCCTAATCGATACCCAAACGACTTTCTGTGCCGCCAATTGTGTTCGCCAACCATTGCTCTTATTTGGTTTTGTAGATGGTACGGATGTTCGATGCCTACCGCCAAGACAACAATGGCACCGACTTCAAGTTCCCTCCATGTTTTCTCAAGGATCAAAACTTGCGAGAAGTGGAGGGAGGTCCGCCGATGCTCGCCAAGGACAAACACAATGTCTACAATCCAGACATGCCGGCCCCAGCAGCGATGTATATGGGTATCCTAATGGCCACAAGAAAGTCAAGGTGGTGAGGGATACGACACCCACTGGTGAAATGATGTAGTCCTCAATCAAGCAGTGCATCACCGACGCCAAAATCCACATCGACATGAGGAAGGCTAAGTAGGATGCGAGGTGGAAGGTGAAGGGCACCTAGAGGGGGGGGGGTGAATAGGTGCTACACCAATTTTTAATTCTTTTTCAGTTTTAGGCTTAGCACAAAGGGTAAATTCTCTAGATAGACTATTGGGTGGAATTTCCCTATATGCAAACCTATCTACTAGCGAGTAAAGAGCGAGTGGAAGAGGAACGAGTAAACCGAAGTGAAGCACGCGGAGACACAGGATTTGTTTGACCGCAGTTCCTTCCTTGTTAAGGGAAGTACGTCTGCGTTGGAGGGGTGGGCGGTACTAAGACCACCACGCCACAAAAGGCCTCACCCTGTTCTCCGATGGATCTCGCCACAACAGGCCTGATCCACCTTCCACTATAGGTACCCTTCGAGGCAGGCACCGGCGCCTTTACACAACTAGCGGGGCAACAACTCCACAACAACTTGGAGGCTCCCGAAATGACAACAAGCTGCCACAAAAACAAACTTATGAAATACAATAAACAAGATCTAGGTATTGACAAGAATACTAGATCAGGGATTTCTCCAAGTGAATGGAGAGGAGTTGAAGCGCTTGATTCTTGATGATGATGAACTTATCCTCCTTCAATTCCACCAAAGATCAAGACCTTCGGGTGGTTGAAGTGGGAGATCGAGATTTGAAGCTCTTGCACAAGGTTTGGTCAAATTCGAATGAATCAAGAGTTCTGAACGTTGGGGAAGAAGGGGTATTTATAACCCCCTTCAGAAACCAGCCGTTGCAGCCTTTGGGGGCCGGATTTTCCGGCCCAAGTGAGGGCCTAATTATCCGGTCTGGGGAAACTCCGCCCCAGACTCGGAATATCCGCTAGATAATCCGCCCCCTCTCCGAGCGTTGCGTTGAGCTTGCCCTTGATCAACTTCTGGGGGCCGGATTATCCGGCCCAGTGCGAAGGCCGGATTATCCGGCCTGGGGAAGAAAAACCGCCCCAGTTCAGATTTTCCGGGAGAAAATCCGACCGGATACCGAGCGACGCGCCTTGGCTCCTTTTGGTCGAAAACTGGGGGCCGGATTATCCGGCCCATGCGACACCCGGATTATCCGGCCTGAGGAGGAAAAACTGCCCTAGTTCGGATTTTCCGGGAGAAAATCCGACTTGACCCCGAACGACGCGCCTTGGCTTCCTTGAGAGATGAGGTAGGCCGGATTATCCGGCCTTTGGTGGGGCGGATTATCCGCCCCCCTCAAAACTTCCTGCACACTTAGCACACATGAAAAGTCTCCATAGTATTGTTATCTAACACGCAAAACATAGGAAAACATGAAATGTTCTTTCAATCTCCCCCTTTTTGGTGTTAGATGACAATACCAGGATTTGCAGGAGAAATGCACAAGACAGACAGAGATAACTTATGAAAGAGACTCCCCCTCAATGTGTGCATATTAGAGTTTTGCGTTGGAATACAAATGCACACAAATAGGAGAATCTATTCCATAGACATGTGAGCAAAAACACATACCACCGAAGTAGAGAATAGGCATCCTTGACATAAATCACAATTATTACCGGATAACCAATATGAGCGCGCCTTCCGTGATATACCTCCAGCAATAGGATATGAATAGATAGATCCATAAGCATAATCCATTATATGAAGTCCATAGGCATAGCATAATCTAGACAACCACAAAGAGTCTCAAACAACCAAATCACGAATTTAAAGTTCAACGCTAAATGGGCATAAGCAAGAAAAAACGAATAGAAAAGTGCAAGTGCTTATGCCCGACCCATGCAAATCCACGAACAACCTAATAGAACTACTTCTCCCCCTTTGGCATCGAGACACCAAAAAGGGAGAAGAGCGATGCTAGCGCCCCATGGGATCACTCATCGTAGTCCTCGTCCTCGTCCTCTTCTTCATGCTCTTCCTCATCCTCATCTTCAAGTTCCTCAGTGTCACCTTCCTCATCTTCATCAGCAGCGGTCGCAGAGGGGAACAATTGATGCTCCAGGTCACCAAAGTTTAGCCCGGAGGAAGAGTTCCACCAAGCATACGGAGTGGGAGGTGTAGGAGACGGAGGAGCACCCGAAGCACCGGACACGTGGTGGAGAATGAGCCGCTGGGAGTGAGCCAACTCATGGCGCTGCCTGTAAGCCTCGTACTGACCCTTGCGCGTGTCCACGCCCATGCAGAGAATGTGACGCTAGAACCAGTTCAGCTGCTTGATCTCACGGGCCACGGGAGGCACAGGGGGCAAACTGAGATGGTACTAGACACTCAAAATTGCAAAATCCAAATCAAATAAAAGCCAAGATTGAGTGTAATTCCCATAAGAACATGAGAGAGCAAATAACAACCAAAAAGATCCAATTATCCTCAAGGGAGAGGGCAGTGGCCGAAGCCACCTTGTTGGAGTGTATGGTGTGACACCGCGAAGATATATCTTGAGTTCACGACCAATACTCATCAATAAGTTCACATATCACAAAATGATATTAAGAGAAATGATTTATCTTGCTTTTGGCATTATGGGGGTAGGGTTAGCCCAATGAGTTAGGACCACACTCCCCCTATATCCATGCCCACACCTAGACCAAACAAGGATTGAGGTGTACGAGTGAGTGCATGGGTAATCAAGACAAGCTCCCGGAATCAATGATATTTAGCTCATTCCTCAAATAGCAGAATCTTGCTTCATCAAGTGGCTTTGCAAACATATCCGCCAGTTGGTTCTTCGTGCTCACAAAAGATAGATCAATATCGCCTCGAGCAACATGGTCACGAATAAAATGATTCCGAATCTCAATATGCTTCGTCCTTGTGTGCTGAACTGGATTGTACGCAATTTTGATAGCACTTTCATTATCACATAAAAGAGGCACTTTGTCACCGTATTCCTTTAAAGTTTGCCTCATCCACAATAATTGAGTACAAGCGCTGGCAGCAACAACATATTCAGCTTCGGCGGTGGATAGAGATATACAATTCTGCTTTTTGGAGGACCAACATACAAGAGATCTTCCCAAGAATTGACAAGCTCCAGAAGTGGATTTCCGATCATCCTTATCACCAGCCCAATCTGAGTCAGTATAACCACATAAAGAGAAATTGGAGCCCTTGGGATACTAGAGACCAAAGTTGGGGGAATGAACCAAATATCGAAAGATCCTCTTGACCGCCACTAAGTGGCTTTATTTAGGGGCTGCTTGATACCTTGCACACACTCCCACACTCAACACAATATCAGGTCTAGATGCGCAGAGGTAAAGAAGAGAGCCGATCATGGACCGGTATACCTTTTGGTCCACATCTTTACCATGAGGGTTAAGTTCAAGATGACACTTTGTTTGCATTGGAGTGGCGACACCATTTAGATCCGTCATCTTGAATCTCTTGAGCATGTCTTGGATGTACTTTGCTTGATTAATAAAGGTTCCTTCTCTAAGTTGTTTGATCTCTAATCCAAGAAAGAACCGTAATTCCCCCATCATAGACATCTCAAACCTGTCAGTCATAAGCTTTGAAAATTCATCGCTAAAAGCTTTGTTAGTAGAACCAAAGATGATATCGTCTACATATAGTTGGCATACGCAGAGCTCCCCCTTAACCTTCTTAGTAAAAAGAGTGGGGTCGATTTTCCCAACTTCGAAGCCACGATCTAACAAAAGCTCTTTAAGGTGCTCATACCACACACGTGGGGCTTGTTTAAGGCCATAGAGTGCCTTATCGAGTTTGTAGACATGGTTCGAGAAGTTAGGATCTGCAAACCCTGGGGGTTGCTTTACGTATACCAACTCATGTAGAGGACCGTTAAGGAAGGCACTATTGACGTCCATTTGCTGCAACTTAAAATTGTTATGAGCAGCATAAGCAAGTAGGATACAGATGGACTCAAGGCGAGCCACAGGAGCATAGGTCTCACCGAAGTCGATGCCCTCAACTTAAGAGTACCCTTGAGCCACAAGTCTTGCCTTGTTCCTCACAACAATGCCATTCTCATCTTGCTTGTTCTTGAAAATCCACTTGGTGCCGATAACATTGCGGCACTCTTTGGGTTTCTCCACTAGTTTCCAGACTTTGTTGCGCTCAAAATTATTCAGTTCTTCATGCATAGCAACAACCCAGTCTGGGTCTTCAAGAGCTTCGAAGACCTTCTTAGGTTCCACCATGGAGATATGAGCTTGATGCTCACCAAAACTGGCCAATTCTCTTCTTGTAGAAACCCTTCGTCGAAGATCACCAACAACCTTGTCGAGAGTGTGACCCCTCAACTCAAGGTTACGATCAGCCCGAGCCTTGCGACGAAGTTCAATAAGTTTGTTGTCTCTTGGAGGAGGAGATTCATCACTTGAGTCTTCATTGGAAGCATATTCTCCGCCTTGATCAATAACTGGAACATCAGTAGCAGGTGGTGGAGATGCATGCCCTTGAGGTGAATCCGTAGCCGTAGCAGGAGGCTGTAGAACTGGAGAGTCAGGGCCGGATAATCCGGCCGATGGAGAGGCCAGATAATCCGGCCTGGGAGTACTTGCCACAGCTTCTTCAGGAGGCCTGGGACTTGCTTGAACTGGTGAGGGGCCGGATAATCCGGGGCTAGCCAGAAAATCCGGATTGGAGCTTGCGTTGAAATCTTCTCCAGTAGGAGAAACTTGGTCAGCTGGTGTGGAGTGGCCGGATAATCCGGTGTCAACCGGAAAATCTGGCCTGGAGCTTTCTAGAGCATCTTGACCTTCAGCAGTTGATGGAGATGGTGTAGAAGTTACCCCCGTGGTTGGAGCATGTTGCGTATGTGTGGATGAGGGCTCTATATGAGTAGATCATTGTCCTTCCCGGTCTGCCACAAGGGGTTCCTCAATGGGGCGGAAGAATCCCACGCCCATTCTTCTTATGGCATCTTGGGGTATTTCAACATCTGCATCACAAACACCAACTTGCTCCGCACGGGAACCGTCATTTTCCTCGAACACCACACTACAAGATTCTACAACAGTTCCGGAGAGCTTATTGTAGAGTCTATAAGTGTGGGATTCGGCACCATAACCAACAAAAATACCTTCTAGAGCCTTAGATTCAAACTTAGATAAACGAACTCCTTTAATAAGAAAGAAACACTTACACCCGAATACTCGAAAGTATGAGATGTTTGGCTTGTTACCGGTAAGTATTTCATACGGAGTCTTGTCCAAGATCTTGCGGAGGTATAAACGTTTGGATGAATGACAAGCCGTAGAGATTGCTTCAGTCTAGAAGTTATATGGAGATTTAAATTCGGCTAACATTGATCTTGCCATGTCCATTAGAGTTCGATTCTTCCTCTCGGCTACACCATTTTGTTGAGGGGTGTACGCAGTGGAATATTGATGTCTTATCCCCTCTTCACTTAGGAACTCATTTAAGGTGTAGTTCTTGAACTCTTAGCCGTTATCACTCCTTATAGCCAGAATGGGGACGTTGTGTAGACGTTGAACCTCGTTGGCGAAGTCGATGATAGTTTGTTGAGTTTCACTCTTCAACTTGAAGAAATAAACCCAAGTGTATCTTGAGTAATCATCAACAATCACTAGACAATACTTCTTCCCACCGAGGCTTGCATGAGATGGAGGTCCGAAGAGGTCCACATGGAGGAGCTCCAAAATCCTTTTTGAAGAGATAATGGTTTTCCTTCGATGAGGTGAATCATGCATTTTCCCTTCAACACACGCCCTACAAACACGATCTTTGGCAAAAGAGACATTTTCTTTTAGTCCAAGAATGTGGCCACCCTTGTGGAGACTTTGCAAAGTTCTCATATTGACGTGGGCTAGTCGGCGATGCCATAGTCAACCCGCGTCAGCCTTTCCGAAAAGACACATCGGGCCTGTAGTGGTTTTCACCGAAAAGTCCACCACGTACAGGTCGTTTTCGACCTATCCCACGAAAGCGACTTTTAGAGACTTGCTCCACAAGAGTACCACCAAATCAGCATCAATGTAAACTACAAAGCCCATCTTACCAAGGGCACGAACTGAAAGTAAGTTATACCCGAGGGTCTCAACAAGCATGACGTCCACGAGAGAGATATCGTGAGCCACCACAACTTTGCCAAGACCCAATACCTCAGATTTTGACTTGTCACCATAGGAGACGGTAATGTGATAAAGGTTTGGCCGCATCTCCGTGATGATCTCCTTGCTTCCGGTCATATGACTCGTACAACCGCTATCTAGAACCGTTTTAGAACCACCGGAAGCATAGCCCTGCAAGAAAATTACTTCTTGGTTTTAGGTACCCATTTTTCAATGGGTCCTCTCATGTTAGTAACAAGGGTCTTGGGAACCCAAATAGACCAAGGAATGTAACAATCATAAGGCCCTACATAACTAGCATAAACATCACCATAACAATCACAATATAGTTCAAAGTTAGGATTGTTGATCCCTACAAAACCATCACGATTAGTCTTGTTATTGGTAAGGTTGCTAGTCTTCGATTGAACAATCTTGTTCTTCTTCTTCTTCTTCTTCTTCTTCTTCTTGTTTTTCTTGCTCTTTGTCTTGGGTATGTAACCAAGACTTTCTTTACTATTGTTTGTCCTTTGCCTGCTCAGTAGCTCATCAATAACCCCTTTACCTTTGTGTTGAGAACTTCTTGTAGGGTCTTCTTTTCCAAAGGATGAAGAGGAGGTACTTGGGACATCATACCTTTTCAATTGAGTTTGGAGCTGGTCATGAGACTCATTTAGAGTAGAATGATCACTCTTCAATGCCTTGTGAGCACTTTCGAGATTAACAAACTTCTCCAAAAGTCTAGCATGAACAACCCCAAAATCAATCTTTTCTTTCTTTAGTTTCTTTACCTTGGCAAGAGCATGGTCACGTTCTTTAATGAGCTGAGCTACAGCTTCCTCTTGTGACCCCTCAAGGGATTCGAGTCTTTCTTCCAAAGAAACTCGAGCTTCCTCTTCCTTTTCCAAGGCATTCTTCAAAGAAGCTATCTCCAAGGCATCTTCTCTTTCAATTCTGCCCTTTTCTTCAAGGAGATCTTCGGCTTGAGCAAGTTGACTCATAACAACATCAAAATGGAGTTTGTGCTCACCTTGTAGGTTAGTGAAAAAAGTATCCAAGGCAATAACTTCTTCTTTCATTTCAAGACTGTCATCATCATTCATATCCAAAATTATGTTAGTCTTAGGAAATGAAGAGCTAGAAGTTGATACCTCGGATCCTCTTGCCATTAGACAAGTGGCGTTGTTGTTGATGGCGTTCTCGTTCGGCGAGTTGAAGAGAGAGGAGGGAGCGATGTGGTGGCTATAGCAGCCACTTCGCGGGAACTATCATCATCCTCTTCATCTTCACTTGCGGAGGAGTATTCCTCTTGAGCTACAAGGACAATCTTGGGTTGCTTCTTGAAAGGGCCATTCTTCTTAATAAACGGCTTCTTCTTAGGAGCTTTAGATTTTTCTTTAAGAATGAGCCTGCCACCATTGTCTTCTCTATTTTGATAAGGACACTCGGCAACAAAGTGCATTCTATCTCCACAGTTGAAGCAAGTTCTCAATCTTGGGCCACTTTCTCTTCTTCCATTTGACCCGTTCTTACGCTCAAGGTCAGACTTGGCTTTGGCAGGGTCCTTCCAAAAGTTCCTTGCATAGAATGCCATGTACTCACCATGAGCACATTTGACCTCATCGGGGCAGTCCATGGATACCCCTTCAAAAGCTTCTTCATCTTCCTCTTGCTCAACAACATTGGCTTTGAGAGCCACATTGACACCCTTTTGCATTCCAATGGCCCGAGCACGGGCATCTTCAGCATTCTTTGCCGCCACTTTGAATGACGCCATTTCTTGCATGACTTCATTGGATGTCATTTGATGATAGTTGTGTCTACCTTGCAGGCTCTTCAAATCTGTTGGCTCGAAAGGCATTAAGGCACTCACATACTTTGTTTTTATCCATGCATCATCAATGTGAGTGGCTCCATGCTTCCGAAATGTTGTTGCGATGCCCTTGAGTCTTCTATACATGTCCTCATGGTTTTCACCATCCAACATGTAGAATCCCTCAGCTTCATTACTAAGGGCATCATACCTGTTTCTTCTCATGCTTTCGTTTCCAACGAAAAGGTCCGTTAGAGCATCCCATGCCTCTTTAGCTGTGTTGAGATGTTCAATGTGTGGCATGTCCTTGGGACCCACACCCAGCTGTATCATGTGGAGAGCGGTGGCATTCAACTGGCTATCCACAACTTCCCTTCTCGTTAGATTGGTTTAATATCCAATATGAAGACCTTCTTCAATAATCCTCCACAATTCAATAGAGGAGCTGCAAACATGAGATTTCATTAGGAATTGCCATTGATTAAAAAAAGATGCAGTGAGCTTGGGGTGATCACCCCTATTGTTTATATGAGGATGAGGGATAGGTGGGTCGGGGGAATATACGTGGCGAACCTCACTATATTCCTCCTTACCATTTCCCTTTTTGGAGGTGGAGCCATTTAGTTTTTCACCTTCCACATCATCATCCTTGGATCCGGTGTTACCCTTTTCCTTAGATGATGGTGGGGGAGCCTCAGAGGAGGATGGAGATGGGGCTATGGATGATGTAAGGCGAGAAATCATTTGATTCATCTCCTCAATCTTGGCCTCAAAGGATTTCAACAAGGTTGTTTCCAACGACTTGAGATCATCCATTGTGACCTTATCCACAGCCTCATTTCCATCATCCTTGGTACCCATACTACTCTTAGGCGGTTAAGCCCGAATTAAGAGCCGGGGCTCTAATACCAATTGAAATGGATCGTATGGGCACCTAGGGGGGGGGTGAATAGGTGCTACACCAACTTTAATTCCTTTTCAGTTTTATGCTTAGCACAAAGGGTAAATTCTCTAGATAGACTATTGGGTGGAATTTCCCTATATGCAAACCTATCTACTAGCGAGTAAAGAGCGAGTGGAAGAGAAACGAGAAAACCGAAGTGAAGCACACGGAGACACAGGATTTGTTTGACCGCAGTTCCTTCCTTGTTAAGAGAAGTACATCTACGTTGGAGGGGTGGGCGGTACTAAGACCACCACACCACAAAAGGCCTCACCCTGTTCTCCGATGGATCTCGCCACAACAGGCCTGCTCCACCTTCCACTATAGGTACCCTTCGAGGCGGGCACCGATGCCTTTACACAACTAGCGGGGCAACTACTCCATAACAACTTGGAGGCTCCCGAAATGACAACAAGCTGCCACAAAAACAAACTTATCAAATACAATAAACAAGATCTAGGTATTGACAAGAATACTAGATCAGGGATTTCTCCAAGTGAATGGAGAGGAGTTGAAGCGCTTGATTCTTGATGATGATGAACTTCTCCTCCTTCAATTCCACCAAAGATCAAGACCTTTGGGTGGTTGAAGTGGGAGATCGAGATTTGAAGCTCTTGCACAAGGTCTGGTCAAATTCGAATGAATCAAGAGTTCTGAACGTTGGGGAAGAAGGGGTATTTATAACCCCCTCCAGAAACCAGCCGTTGCAGCCTTTGGGGGCCAGATTATTTGGCCCAAGTGAGGGCCGGATTATCCGGTCTGGGGAAACTCCACCCTAGACTCGGAATATCCGCTAGATAATCCGCCCCCTCTCCGAGCGTCGCGCGGAGCTTGCCCTTGATCAACTTCGGGGGGCTGGATTATCCGGCCCAGTGCGAAGGCCGGATTATCCGGCCTGGGGAAGAAAATTCGCCCCAGTTCGGATTTTCCAGGAGAAAATCCGACCGGATACCGAGCGACGCGCCTTGGCTTCTTTTGCTCGAAAACTGGGGGCTGGATTATCCGGCCCATGCGACACCCAGATTATCCGGCCTGAGGAGGAAAAACCGCCCCAGTTCGGATTTTCCGGGAGAAAATCCGACTTGACCCCGAACGACGCGCCTTGGCTTCCTTGAGGGATGAGGTAGGCCGGATTATCGGGCCTTCGGTGGGGCGGATTATCCGCCCCCCCTCAAAACTTCCTGCACACTTAGCACACATGAAAAGTCTCCATAGTATTGTTATCTAACACGCAAAACATAGGAAAACATGAAATGTTCTTTCAGAAGGTCATGCTATAGAAGAAGGATGTCAAGATCGACCTTCTGAAGACCAATGTCGCAACCAAGAAGGGGAACACATATCTAGCATTTCTGCTAGGAGGCGACAGAACGACGTTGGACGACGAAGTGAAGGCATGGTACATGGCGTAGCGCGGGCTAATCTTGGAAGATATGTGGGTACTGTTGGGAAAGTGCCCTAGAGGCAATCATGGTTGATGATATTTCTCAATGTATTCATAAAGTTATAGTCCATGTATGAACTACTGATATGTATCATCGAATATGTGATTCGATTGTGGAACTATATATTCATGTTGTTCATGCTAATTGTCCTTGGTCATTGAGGTTGTGCTGGACACACAACTTAGATCAATGTGAAAGTTGGCAGATGACTAGGTTCCACCTGTCATGGGCATGGAGATGCTATTCCGACTTACACGGATTCGGCTAAAGAGTTTAGCGAGTCGGACTAACCCATATTGGATACAACGAGTAAGTCGTCATTTGTATATCTTGTTGTCGGATTGAGGACAAGTACGCCATGAGGGGGTCCTCGAGGCGTGTGGAAGAGAGGGGTGTGAGACGTACGATATTCCGGGACGGTGAGCACACAAGTTTACCCAGGTTCGAATCCGTCGGCTTTGGACGGATCCTACTCCTACTAGCAATCCAGTAATACGGTAGAGCCGAAATATGGGTTACAAGGGTTTTGCCTGTGCGAGTTGAGATTGTAGACTATTGTGTTGCCCTAAAGGCTTTCCCTAGGCCGGCTTATATAGATATCCGGCCTAGGGTTTACAGGAGAGATCAATCCGGCTACGACTAAGAGTTGGTTACAGAGTACATCTTGAACTACAAGTAACATTATGGGCCTAAGTCGGTAAGTCTTCTGGGCCTTCCCGTAGCCGGATTGGACTCCGTCTTCTCTCCTGACTGGGCCGCCCGTGAAGCAAAGCTCTAACCCGAAGTGGGCCACCCTAGTCAGTGAGGAACTGTGAGGATACCCGAAAAGTATATCCCCAACATATCTCAATCAATGTAATCCTTAGACCTGAGGTTATTGCACAATCCGAGTTGAGGATCACCGACTTAGGTTCTATCAAACGATGTTCCGTCACTGGGCAGTTATAAAGACGGATTTCGGGTCAACTGAGAATCAAGCTGCGTGATGTGAATAACTGAGATGGGATTTTGCCCCTCCAGCTGGAGAGATATTCTCTGGTCCCTCTCAGAAGATATGATTCGGAAAGCATGGCAATGCGTGACTCGGTTAAGTGTTAACCGAGGCGACCGACTAAGAGTTAATCGGATGAATCACTTATCTCGGATCGAGAAAGAGAGTCGAACTATTTAAGGGATGACGATTAATCTCCTATAGTTCGACAAGGTATATCGTGAGGCAAAAGGGACTCAGACGAAAGTCGCATTGGAAGGTATGTCGTCATGACTCTTTGGTACTTGGGAGTTGGCACGTTCTGCTAGGAGCCGCTACCAACTGATCGGTCACGAGTGAGACTTGGATCGTGTCCGGGTCACCATGAGCCTGTCGGGTCACACACTTAAGAGCGGGAGCAAGTTTGGGTTAGACCCAAACATGAAATCTATTTGGGTTGGACCCAAATAGAGACATGGACTTAGTCAGCAAGTAGGACTTGCAGTGGCTAATATAGGACTTTTAGTGAATGGGCCACAAGTGAGTGGAGCCCACTTTCACTCCCTATATAAGCTGGGGCGCAGGTGCTTAGAGCACACAGTTAGGTCACTCCATGTGTTGGAAACCCTAGCTCCAGTACATTCCAGTCCTGTCGCCGCCGTACCAGACCTAGCAGTCCATCACCGGCGCTCCTCCTTGTACGTGTGGATACTGGCGGAGGTGCTGTACGTTCAGCACTTCGACGATCATGGATCGGAACGGATCGTGATGATTGCACTGCATCAAGCGACATGCTTCATCGATTCCGCAAGGAGTTGCTGCTTCCGCTGATTCGCTGGAGCGAGGAGGTGGAGGTTGTCCGGTGGCTTGAACGTGTGTGCGAGGACGGATGCGCTGCTGATTTGCAACGCTAGGACTTCCACACAATCTTAAGATCGACAAGCGTACGACTACATCATCCATGAGTTCTAACTCGTTAACAAAACTCTGTTGTCTTCGAGGTTAAGTTCTCGATGGATGTATATCTACCTGTTGCTTTGTATCTAGTAGATAGATCTTGGCGTATATTTCTTTTCGTAGGATTTTTGTTTGTTTTCTATGCTGCGAACCCAACAGTGGTATCAGAGCTTGATCTATGCGTAGGTGCTTTGCACGGGTAGTACACATATGTTTATATGTTGGCGATGATGATCATGTTATTGTATCTTCTATGTATTTTGGATATTAGTGGCATAGTGGGATGAAGCGGCCCGTACCAACCTTACATGTCATCATACATGAGACCGGTTCCACGACTGACATGCAACTAGTTTTGCATAAGAGGCTGGCGGGTGTCTATCTCCCCTACTATAGTCAATATCTAATTTACAACGAGTTGCTAATAACTTGGTTATTCTTGTTGTGGTTCCATGTTCGTAGGTAAGACCGGTTCTATCTCAGAAAGCCCTAAGCCACGTAAAACTTGTAATGGACAAATGAGAGGCGTCTAGTTTAGATCGTTGCTGAGCTAGTGTCTTGATATGGTGATGTTGTAAGTAGATGTATGATAGATACTCTTACAACACACTTAACGTGTAAGTTCCATAGACCTTGGTCTTACACACAAAGTAATGATAGATATCATACCACGATGCAAATGATAGAGATTAAATGCATGGACCATATCATCTTACTTTACACATTAGATGTTTGTATCTTATATTGCTAGTTTGGCGCTTTTGGTAGCATTGTAAGATGATCTCTCATTTAGATATCAAGATAAAATGTGTTATTCGTTAAGTATGCATCGTTCTATGGATCGTGTTTCGAGACATCACGTGATGATTGGGTGTACTCGACTCTACGCTTTCATACAATGGTGTAAGACAGTTTTACACACGCGAATACTAAGGTTCTTACTTGGCGAGCCTAGCATGTACAGACATGGCCTCGGAACACGGACCGAAAGGTTAAGGATGGGTCATATAGTTGATATGATGCCCATATAGATGATCGCCTTTGAAGCTACACCGACTCACGTGATGATCGGACTTGGTGTAGTGGATTTGGTTCATGTAATCACCAAAAGGGCACGAGGGATGTTTGAGTGGGAGTTCATTAGTAATTTGGATTAGTTGAACTCAATCTATCATAAACTTAGTCTAAATAAACTTTACAAATTATGTTGTAGATGGCACCACCTGCTTTTAATTTCAATGTGTTCATGGAGAAAGAGAAACTTGCTGCGAATGGTAGCAACTTCACCAACTGGGCTATGAATTTGAGGATTCTCCTCACTGCTGCACAAAAGCAATATGTGCTAGAGGCGCCGCTAGGCCCCCCACCAGCTCCTGATGCCCCTGACGAGGAAAAGAATGTCTATATAACTCGTCCGGAGGACCACAACTTAGTTCATTGCGGCATACTGTATGGGCTAGATCCAGAACTTCAAAAGCGTTTCGAAAATGGCAATGCCTTTGATACCTTGGGAGAATTGAAAATGATTTTCGATACCCATGCTACCGTAGAGAGTTATAATGCTTCTGAAAAGTTCTTTAGCTGCATCATGGAGGAGAACAGCTCCGTTAGTGAGCACGTACTCAAAATGTCTGGGTACGCTGATAAGCTTGTGTCCTTGGGAATATCGATTCCCATTGACTTAGGCATACATCGTGTTCTCCAATCTCCGCCACCTAGCTACAAGAGCTTCGTGATGAACTATAATATGCATGGCATGAAGAAGTCTCTTCCCGAGCTTCTATCAATGTTTAAGACCGCAGAAGTGGAGATTAGGAAAAAACATCAAGTGTTGATGATCAATAAGACCACCGGTTTCAAGAAGGACAAGAATGGCAAGCAGAAGGGAAAGAAGGGCGATAAATCTGTTGCCGCACCTGAAAAAAATCCCGAGCTGGCCCTAAGTCTGATACCGAGTGCTACTATTGCAAGAGGACTGGCCATTGGAAGCGCAACTGCTCCAAATATTTTGCGGACAAGAAGGCCGGTAAGACAAACAAAGGTATATGTGATATACATGTTATTGATGTGTACTTGACTAGTACTCGCAGTAGCACCTGGGTATTTGATATGTGATCGGTTGCTAATATATGTAACTCGATTCAGGGGCTGCGGAAGAAGCGACAACTAGCAAGGGATGAGGTTACGATGCGGGTCGGCAATGGATCAAGAGTTGATGTGATCGCCGTCGAAACGCTGCCTCTCCATATGATGTTGGGATTAGTGATAAATCTTATATATATTTACTAATTGGAGGCACCAAAAGAAGTACCACGTTAATCCTCAATAATAATAGAAAATCAACCATCCAATCTTCGCGTTACGTATCTACAGCCATCGGATGAATAAGAAAGAAAGGAGTTCTCAAGTTATATCCCACGTATGGCACGCCTACTTAATTAACGAACTCTTCCATTAGCCCTAAAAAATATAGACGGGTGCCCACACGATGCATCTGCCGCCGTTGGAGAATAGTAGTACGAATCGTAGCAGTTGTCCTTGCCAATTCTCCTTTCCTGCATGCTGTCTCAAAAAAGCCATGCACCGTCATCGCTCTGCCAGATTGGTATGCCCCCGCCTCCTCTAGCTAGCAAAGCGAGTTCTTCTCTTATTATTTTTGAGGGAATAGAACTGAGTTCTTCTCTATTTAATACGAGGATGGTGTAGTACACATGGGTCTCCCTGCCGGCCATGCATGGGGACGTGCATATCGATCCATGCAGCTGGTCTGACGGTGTTCATGGAGGTGGTAATGCTGAATTGCTGATGTTCCGACCTCTTTATCCCTTTGATTATGTGTCTTACCTTCTTCAGATTATCTAATCAGAGAATCGGTTGGCACAAATGCGGAGCAAACATGCTGCAAGGAGCAGACTCTAAATCTTCTTGGAGGAGATGTAAGCGTGGCTGCTTGAGATGCCGTCCGTGTAGTGTAAATCCGTGGAGAAATTTCGCAAGTTGACGGCTATGTTATTTCTAGGCTATTTATATTCCGTCTAATTTTCTTATGTCCCACCGAGATCTATGACGCAATTTGGCGACCTAAAGAATCATGAATCTAACTCATGTTTTACTCACCAAAAGGCCATCATCAATCTATAGTTCTCAACCGATGACTCCACCGGCATGAATCGTCCGGCCGGCAGCGAAACATCATGACTCAAGAGTTAGCAGCCCATCGTCAAGTCAGAGAGAATCAATGTAAGTACTGATGTTATTCTCTTTCATTTCTCTTTTCATACGTGATTAGCAACAGCAGTATCAATGGCTACTACTGTTCTATATGACAATAATTGTAGACTGATGTTGTTGACAATAAACTCATCTCAAGTCATGACCATGTCTATTTTTCATTACCGAGATGGTATGTTGAAGTACCAAATTTTCGATTTGCAAAAGTAAAAGTACCAACTTTTCTGAATGATAAGCATTATCCAATCTTTCTCTTTTATTAGTATACATGAAACTTGACGTGTTTGCTTGCTTGAACAAAAAGGATGTCAATGCATGCGTTCACTAACAAAATCTGTCTGGTGGTGTAATTTCCGAATCATATTTCAGAATTCATACATCAATATTTTGAAGCTGGAATAATTTTCTTAGCTTGCCACTTATGTGTGCTTCTTCGCATATACATTCTTAACTATGGCGCACCTGCATCTTTCGGTTAAACGGCTCATGTAACAAAAATATGTGTGTCTACATAATATTAATAGTATCCATGTTATCTTCGAGTGCATGGCCAGTTTAATACAGCTCTCTCCATGTAACTCGAGTTATAGAGAGTTTTCCTGCATGGCTTGCTATGAAAATAAGTTTTTGTAGAAGTTTATGTTTCATTACTTTGCTGAGGACATACATTCGAACAGTCCTTGGTTTGGAAAAAACATATCATTATTTAGTTGTAGATTCATCGACGGTAGCAATGTGGAAATAAATTATTGTTATTCAATTTTAGACATTATTGCAATTTATAGAACTTTCTATTAGTATGTTCCATTTGTTTAATTCTAATCTATATCTTATGTTTTTCTATTCGCTTCATTCTAATATGTATCTTATGTTTACTAATTTGTGGATCGCTATCATTTACCACTAATTATCATGTTAGTCCACGTCTTTGTCTCAATTATGTACCAATGTCATAATTTTAGAGTTAGGGGTATACGAGTGAAATCTATCCATTGGGAGCTCACATGTGACTGAATCCCTCTTTCCAAAGTAACTAACCTCATTGTAAATAAATTCCAGGGCCTCTTTTATCTATTAGATTCAGAAAACAGAATTGTGAACAAACTATGATTACAATCTCTATAAATCTTAGATCTTGGATGAATGAAGTTTGCACCAAATAAAAAAAGGTAAATGCTGCGTCAACAGAAAATATCATATAAAAATATATAATTACGAAGAAGTAGGTTTAATGTCTTTGAACTCCGAGTCTGATATGATTGAAACTATATGTTTGTTTACACCAAAGAAAAACAACTAAAAGGTTGTGTCAGTATAATATTTCATATGAGTGTAGAGAAAATAAACTCTTACAAAAAGTAATATTGAATGCAGTCTAGCGTATCAAATTCCCCACGTAAAGAATTTAAATTTGTAAAGGACTTAAATCTAAAAAAAGTGAAATAAAGATAATATTGTGTCATTTTTGAATATTGTTGATTTAAATACATATAGTAAATTTGGAAATCCGATTATCTTCTTCTAAGTATACATTGTTAATTAATAATTTATGATTCTATAACAATTTTGCATACCATAAATATTACTTCCTCCGATCCAAATTAGTTGATTTAATTTTATCTAGATTCGGATATAACTGGCACTAAAAAAGTCTAGATACATTTGAATCTAGACAAATCTGAGTCAACTAATTTGGATCGGAGGGAGTAATATTTTTTTACCATTATATGTTTACATAAATGCCCCGTGCGGATGCACGGGTTAATGACCAGTCTAAATAATTGTTATTTGGTGCCTGCACTGAGCATGAACGTTGTATCCGGATCGTGTTTGATGCGAAGTGGTTATTCCTTTAAATCTGAAAACAATGATTGTTCAATTTATATGAATGATATCTTTTATGGTCATGCACCTGTGATGAATGGTTTATTCCTGTTGGATCTCGATAGTAGTATTACGCATATTCATAATGTTGATGCTAAAAGGATTAAACTTTATAATGATATATCTGCATATATGTGGCACAGCCGTCTAGGTCATATTGGCGTTAAACACATGAAGAAACTCCATTCTGATGGACTTAATTTTGAATCATTTGATACATGTGAGCCATGCCTTATGGACAAGATGACTAGAACGCTGTTTTCCGGTTCAATGGAACGGGCGACAGATTTATTGAAAATCATACATACTGATGTGTATGGACCAATGAGTGTGTCGGCGCGAGGTGGATATCGTTATTTTGTTACTTTTATGGATGATTTGAGTAGATCCGGGTATATCTATTTGATGAAACATAAGTCTAAAACCTTTGAAAAGTTTAAGAAATTTCAGAATGAAGTGAAAAATCATCGTAACAGAAAGATCAAATTTCCGTGGTCCGACCGTGGAGGAGAGTATCTTAGTTACGAGTTTAGCACACATATGAAAGACTCTGGAATAGTTTCACAACTCACGCCTGCCGGAACACCACAACGTAATGGTGTGTCGGAACGTCGTAATCATACTTTATTGGATATGGTTCGATCTATGATGTCTCTAACTGACTTGCCACTGTCATTTTGGGGTTATGCACAGGAAACCGCTGCATTCACTTTAAATCGGGCACCATCTAAATCCGTTGAAACGACACCGTATGAATTATGGTTTGGAAACAAACCTAAGCTGTGATTTCTTAAAGTTTGGGGATGCGATGTTTATGTGAAAAAACTTCAGCCGGATAAACTCGAATCCAAAGGGGAAAAATGCGTCTTCATAGGATACCCTAAGGAAACGATTGGGTATACCTTCTATCACATATCCGAGGGCAAGGTTTTTGTTGCCAAGAATGGATCCTTTCTTGAGAAGGAGTTTCTCGCGAAAGGTGTGAGTAGTCGGCAGGTAGAACTCGAAGAGGTTATTGAACCTTCTCTTCATGAAATGGCGAGTGGCGCAGCACCGGAAGTTGTTTCGTAGTTGACTTCACCTGATGAAGAGAGATCTAATGATAATGATCATGAAACTCTGAAAGAGGATACTACCGAACCTTGCAGGTCAAGCAGGACACGTGTAGCTCCTGAACTATACGACAATCCTGTTATGAATTTCATGATTGATGAAATGGATGACCCTGCGACGTATGAAGAAGCGATGATGAGCCCAGATTCCAACAAATGGCTAGAAGCCATGAAATCCGAGATGGAATCCATGTACGAAAACTAGGTTTAGACCTTGGTGGACTTACCTCACGATATAAAGGCCATTGAGAATAAATGGATTTTAAAAAGAAAACCTGATGCTGATGGTAATGTGACCATCTATAAAGCTTAACTTGTCGCAAAGGGGTTTCAACAAATTCAAGGAGTTGACTATGATGAGAAATTCTCTCCCGTAGTGATGCTAAAGTCGGTTAGGATTATGTTAGCAATTGCTGCATATTTCGATTATGAAATATGGTAGACGGATGTCAAAACTGCGTTCCTCAATGGTAATATTGAAGAAGAGTTGTATATGATACAACCTAAGGGTTTTGTCGATCCTAAGGATGCTGATAAGGTATGCAAGCTTCAGCGATCCATCTATGGACTGAAGCAAGTATCTCGGAGTTGGAATCTCCGCTTTGATGAGGTAATCGAAGAGTTTGGATTTGTCCAAACTTATGGAGAGGCTTGTATTTACAAGAAAGTTAGTGGGAGCAATGTGGCATTTCTGATATTATATGTGGATGACATATTATTGATTGGAAATGATATAGATATTTTAAATAGTGTTAAAAGTTATCTAAATAGCAAATTTTCGATGAAGGACCTTGGTGAAGCTTCATATATATTGGGCATTAAGATCTATAGAGATAGATCAAGGCGCTTAATTGGGCTATCGCAGAGTACATACCTTGATAAGATATTAAAGAAGTTTAATATGGACGAAAGTAAGAAGGGGTTCTTACCTATGTTGCAAGGTAATACATTGAGTAAGACTCAAAGTCCGGCTACAGCGGAAGAAAGAGAGATAATGGATATGACCCCCTATGCCTTAGCCATTGGCTCTATAATGTATGCCATGCTATATACAAGACCAGATGTGGCACATGCTATTAGTTTGACTAGTAGGTACCAATCTGATCCAGGTTCGGAACACTTGATAGCGGTTAAGAATATCCTTAAGTACTTAAGAAGAACTAAGGATATGTTTCTCATATACGGAGGTGAAGAAGAGCTAGTCGCTAAGTGTTATGTCGATGCTAGCTTTGACACCGAACCGGATGACTCTAAGTCTCAATCCAGATATGTATTTCTCTTGAACGGAGCAGCAGTTAGTTGGAGGAGTGATACATTGCAAATGTATCTATAATTTTTGATTTTCCATGCTTGGTTTTATCTACTTTCTTATGTTTTGTCCACACTTTGGAGTACTTTTCATATGATTTCTTGGACTAAGCTATTAACAAGAGCCACAATGCTAGTTACCTGTTTTCTGATGTTTTTGGTTCCAAAAAGTCAGAAAATAAATATTCTCGGAATTGGACGGGACAAAAGCTAAATTTGATACTTTACCAGAAGACTCACGGAGCCAGAAGGAGAGACGAAGGGGGGCCACAGGGTGGCCCAACCACCCCTAGGCGTGCCCCCTGGCCGCGCCAGGGCATGGTGTGGGCCCCTTGGCTGGCCACTGACCTCCCCCTTCTCCTATATATTCCTCCCGATAAAGAAACCCTAGATCGTCCAGCCTCCAGCCACGAAAAGTTCCGCAGCGCCGCCGCCACCGAAGGGGAGATTCGGGGGACAAAAAGTCTCTGTTCCGGCACCCTGCCGGGACGGGGAAGTGCCCTCGGAGCCATCTCCATCGATCCCACCACCATCTCCATCACCGTTGCCGATTTCAATGATGAGGAGGGAGTAGTTCTCTCTCGAGGCTAAGGGTTCTACCGGTAGCTATGTGTTCATCTCTCTCTCTCTCTATGCATGATCTTGTCGAGATCATGAGCTTGTAATCTATAGATCTACCTTGCTACTCAAGTGCTTTAATAGATCTCTGCTCTCCTCATGTGTGTGAAAGTGACAGCGTGCACACCATGGTGGCACTTAGGCTAGAGATTACAAATACTTGTTATGAGTTATATTTGGAGTTGGACGTATTTATGAAATTGTGGTGTTTGTTGGAACCATCTAGTGCTCAAGGTGACAATGTGGGGTTTTCTAGATGGGAAAGGCTTACTTTGAGGTGTGCTGTTATAGCCCTACCATGGATTAGAGTGTCCAACCAGAGAGTAGTTAAGAGTAGTATCATAAAGAGAAGATATTAATATGAGAGTGTTCACTAGTGAAAGTATGATCCCTAGGCCTTGTTTCTTAGCATTGAAACACCATTTGCAATTAGATCTGTTACATGTTTGCTTGTTTCCATCTTTATTTTAGTTTGCCTTTAGTCTTTTCCCATGTCAACCACACACTAGCAAGCTATTTTCTGGCACCGTTACCACTTATAATTATCCATACCACTTGTATTTCACTATCTCTTCGCCGAACTAGTGCACCTATACACCTGACAAGTGTATTGGGTGTGTTGGGGACACAAGAGACTTATTGTATCTTGATTGCAGGGTTGCTTGAGAGGGAATACCTTTGACCACTTCCTCCCTGAGTTTGATAAACCTTGGGTGATCCACTTAAGGGAAAACTTGCTGCTGTTCTACAAACCTCTGCACTTGGAGGCCCAACAATTTTCTACAAGAATAGAAGTGCGTAGACATCAAGATCTTTTCTAGCGCCATTGCCGGGGAGGTAAGGTAAAAGGTACTCACATCCTCTAGTGTGAGTGCTCGAAGTTATTTCCTTTAGATTCTGCAATTTTGTCTTTTTGTTTCTTGTTTTCACTAGTTAGGCTTAATGGAAAACAACAACAAAATTAGAGAGATTTTTAGTATTTTTCCTAAGTTAGAACATGAATTGTCTGAAAAGAAAATGAAAAAACCCATGGAACTCTCTTTGCATGCTAATAGCAATGTTATTAGTATGAATCTTTTGAACACCTTTGTTACTAATGCTATGGAAACGACTAAGCTTGGGGAAGTTGGTTTTTATGAAAATGATCTTTTTAGTTCCCCAGCTTTAAAGAAGAAAATTTGCTCTGATGATACTTTATCTCCCATATGTGGTAATTCTATGATACTTGTGTTATTTTAAATCCACGTACTGAAAGCATCCCTTTTAAAATACCTATAAAAATTGTTGAACGAGTTTTGAACAACTGTTATTTGGGAGATGGAGCTGTCCATCCTGGTGATCATTTACTCTTTATACACGAATTATGCGAGTTCTTCAAGTGTGCAGGTATTTCAATGAACCAAGTTAAGAGGAAGCTATTCCCTCTTTCACTTAAGGGCAAAGCAAGGGAGTGGTATGAGCTACTAGATGGTCCTCATCATTTGGAGTGGAAGGAACTTGAATCCCTCTTTTACTCTAAATTTTATCCTCCTCATGAAATTCATAAAGATAGGAATTACATTTATAATTTTCATCCTCATGATGGAGAAAGTATTGCCTAAGCATGGGGGAGATTAAAGTCACTAATTCTCAAATGTCCCATTCATGAGCTCCCCAGTAATATTGTTATTAATAATTTCTATGCAAGGCTTTTAGGACATTACAAGGACTATCCAGATACTTGTTTAGAGGGATTCTTCACAAGTAAGGAGGTCAAAGCTAAGTGGGATCTTCTTGAAACAATTCAAAGCAATACCGAAGATTGGGATAACAACAAAGGTAAAGAACCAGGTATAAACTATGAGTTTGATTACATTAAGTCTTTTGCTGAAACTATTGATTTTCAAGAGCTTAGTGCTAAATATGGTCTTGATCCTCAAATTCTTGTTGATTGTTATAGAACCTTTGCTTCTCATATTAATGCTCCTAAAGAAAAATGGGACATGTATCACAAGCCTTATCAAGACACTTGCATGGAAAATGAAATTGTTATTAATGATAGCAATAAACATGCTCAAAACTCTGAAGTACTACTTCTTATAAGCATGCTAATTTTTGTGGAATACATAGACCTTGTGAGAATAATCAAATTGAAGAAGAATATTGTATCACCCACAAGAATGAAAAAACTAGAACATGGTATAGGGCTCTAAATGATCTTGGTAAAAAGGTTTGTGCCCTCTTTCCTTTTATTTATGAACTTTGCTTTGAAGTGGGTCATTTCAATTTTCAATGCTTAGGCCATAATAATAGCCCTTCTAATCAATGAGTACTGCAAGTTTGTATTGTGATGACATGATCACTCCTAATCAGCATGATGAACTTACATTATTTTTGGGGTGTGAAGAGTTATCAAGAAAAACCTCTTTGGTAGATATGGGTGCTTTTGATATGAATAGTGTCATGCATGGTTGTCATCTTTATTGTGTTAATAATTGCCACACAAATACTTACATACAAAATATTATAAAATATCATATCTTACCAAAATATGACATGACTAATATGTGTTTTGGTCTTATTAATGAAAAGGAGGAATTCTCCAAAGTTTCTTCTATTGTCTCTAACAATGAACCAGGGTATATGGAGAAGCTTCCTTTCAAGTCTCTCCCTCCTAAAGAGAAGAAGAAAAAGAAGAAAAGGATGAGTAAAAGGAGAGAGGAAACGATATTTTCCCCTAAGCATGTTGCTCCTATTATAGTTTTTGATGAGTCTGAACTCGATGATGTTCCTATGCCTGTTACCTATAGTAGTGATCATGATTGGGAAAATCACACTACTTTTGATATTGAAAATCTCTTCGGTACCAATTCTGAAAATGATGATATTAATAATTGCTATACTATTAGTGCTATCCATGATCCTTCCAATGATGATATGTTTACAAATGAACACACTTGGGAAGATAACTATTCTATTGCTTATGATGATGCTATACCTCCAATATATGATGATTGCAATGATGAATATGATATTTTCAGTCCACCTACTATTGAGGAGGAAATTAATTATGATTACAGTATGTCTCCTATATTTGATGATTATGGTGATGAAAATAATAATTATAGCTATTTTGTTGAATTTGCTCGCACTAAAATCAATAAGAATGACTATGTTTATGTGGGGAGTATTAATTCTTTTATGCATATGGCTCATGATAAGAATGTTTCTTGTGATAGTTATATTGTTACTTTTATTCATGATGCTACTGAAAGTTATTATGAGAGGGAGAAACATGGTTTTATGTGTCTCAACAATATTAAGTTTCCCCTCTTTATGTTGAAAATTTTCAAGCTGCACTTGTTTTGCTTTCCTATGCTTGTTGCTTTGTGCTTTCATGACTTGTTTATTTACAAGATTCCTATGCATAGGAAGTGGGTTAGACTTAAATGTGCTTTGAATTTGCTTCTTGATGCTCTCTTTTACTTCAATTCATATTTCTTATGTGAGCAACTTCTCAAACTATCATGCCTAACTTAAAGGCGTTAAAGAAAAGTACTTATTGGGAGATAACCCAAAAGTTTTAGATGAGTCTTGGAAGTTATTACCTCTTTAATAACCGCTCATTATCCTTTTTATTTGCTTTTTGTGTCAAGAGTAACCTCTAATGAGAGAGAAGTAATGATTAGGAAAGTTGCTGTCTCGAAACAGATTTCTGTGCTTCACTGTAAAAATTCGTGTAAAAACTCTGTACGTCCTTTTGAGGCGTGAATTTTGTGCTTATGCCCCCGGTTGTTATATAACTTTTGTTAGTTCAATACTTTTTGATTTGAGCAACAGAAGGTCTTCTAAAAAAGTCGTCTTTACCTGCTGGTCTGTTTTGACAGATTTCTGCCATTATTTGCATTTGCTTCTTGTTGGTTCCTTTTTGAGTTCTTTTGGGGAATTGAGCTATTTGAGGGAAGTGCTACAGTAGCTAGTGTTTTAATGGAAGTTTTATTTGTGTTAGAACTGAACCTAAAGACTTATTATCTTGAGTGCACTAATGTTGCTAATAAATATTGTGTGAAGTTTTGTATGATGGAAAAATTTCAGGTGTATGGAAGGAATGAGTAATGAGATGAAGGATGGACTAAAGCTCAAGCTTGGGGATGCCACGCATGTCACCCCAAGAAATATCCAAGAAGTACGAGCGTCAAAGCTTGGGGATTCCCAAGGCATCCCCCTCTTCATCAATAAAAATCTCAGGTTTCTTCCAAACGCTTCATTTTTAATGTTTCATGCACAGCTGTGTTGTTCTTGGAGCGTCTTCTTTTTCATTTTCATTTTGGTTTTTCGTTTGCTTGGTTTGCTTAGTTTTCTTAATAAATTGGTTGGACCCCCTCTTTCATACATTGGTTTTCAAATAGTTTGGTTTGAATTGAAAAAGTGTAGGAAAGTTCATGCTTATGTGGTAAAAAGAGCTTGTTTTTGACTGTGGCCTATGCTTTGTCATGCCATGCTTGATATTGTTTTGGCTTTATGCTTAGTATTCTTTGTTGTAGCATGTATTGTTATAAACAATTGAGATTGCTTAATGTGCCTTGGATGAATCATGCGTTGTTTTAGCATATTAAAGCATAGTATAGTGGTATTCTCCTTTGATGCTTTATTTGGGTTGACTTGGCAAATGCTCACACCATGTTATGACTATCTCAAGTCACCACAACCTTTATGATCCCTTATTTTTCAACTTGTAGTATCACTTTATGCTTTGATCAATGATGTTTTGTCGCTCTGCATGATTATGGCCATTATTGCTCTCTTAGTTTGCCGCTCCCAGTCTTTTGCTAGCCTCCGCAACCAAGTATGAGTTCCACTCATGCATCCAACTCCCTAAACAAAGTTATTCCAAAGAGTCCACCATACCTACCTCGATGGCACACTTTAATTTTTCTTTCCCTTAATAAACTTGAACCATTGTGTCGTCTATGTTGTATATGCTTGCACTTATTTGTTGGGAATTAGCAGAACCGTGCTGTCATGGGGAACGCTTGCAACATTGCACTTGGTACTTGTACCTAGATGATATCATGCTATTTTGTATATGGATGTCGTCAGTGTGAAATGAAAGGGGAGCTTGTAAGTCCATGGAGTTATGTATATGTGTTAGAGAAACGCCTGGGCCGCTGGTCTAATCCATGCTGACATGGTGGAAACCTGCAGCATAACCATAATGATCTATCTATGAAGCATTCTTCTTATGAAAAAAGATTCCTATATTGAGAAAAAAGAGAAAAAGAAAAAAAAGAGATATTATGAGAAGAGGAAAGAGAGAAAAAAGCACCATATTCCCATGGTAAATAAGAAGATTGTTGAGATGCTCGTTGTCTGCTTGCCTTGTCATTTTGATATGGGTATTCTTCCGTATCATCGGGCAAGGGGTACCCCGTTGGTGGTTCTCTATGATACACATGTACTTACGATGACCAGAACTTACCGGTGACTAAACTTGAGTAGCATGAGGAGCGACCCTCGTATACAAGGGACATGAGATTTCTAACTTATACTTCGTCAAGCATGCACCATAGTTTGTTCACTTTAACCTTAATCACTTCAAGATGCTTATGATAGGGGCAATGAGAGCTGAAAGCTATAAGTACCATAATTTTTGGAAGCTCTTTATGAGACTTGAATCCCTACTTCCTTCTATGAAGGCCTTTCTTTTACTTTTATGTTGAGTCTCCACTTTCTATCTTTATGCACCTACTTTGAGAGAATAGTGGCCATTCTTAGTTCTATGTGCATTGTCCCAAGACTCGTTGCTTGATTTATAGCTTTGATATTGCTTGTTTTAAACTATTTGTAACTAGTCATTCTTATGAACTTTGAAGGTGTCCTATGCATTTATATTTGCTATGCTATGAGGGACAAGCTGAATGCTACTATGCTATGTTTTCTTTATGTGAAACAAACAAATGTCTTGCAAAGCATTGTTATTCATGAATCTTTTGTTTGTGCCTTTTCATGTTGCAACATAGTTGCTTTGTCTTATTGCTAGAACTTTATCTTTCATGCTATGTTGAAGTACTATGATCCCAGCTATCAATGTTATACAAATACTTTGATCAAGTTTATGATGGTGGATGTCACCTCAAAAATTATTCTTTCTTTTTATCACTTGCCTACTCAAGGACGAGCAGGAGGTAAGCTTGGGGATGTTTATACATTGCAAATGTATCTATAATTTTTGATGTTCCATGCTTGGTGTTATCTAGTTTCTTATGCTTTGTCCACACTTTGGAGTACTTTTCTTGGACTAACCTATTACCAAGAGCCACATTGCCAGTTGCCTGTTTTCTGATGTTTTTGGTTCTAGAAAGTCAGAAAATAAATATTCTCGGAATTGGACGGGACAAAAGCCAAAGTCGATACTTTACCGGAAGACTCATGGAGCCAGAAGGAGAGATGAAGGGGGGCCACAGGGTGGCCCAACCACCCCTAGGCGCGTGTCCCCCTGGCCGTGCCAGGGCATGGTGTGGGCCCCCTGGCTGGCCACCGACCTCGCCCCTTCTCCTATATATTCCTCCCGATACAGAAACCCTATATCGTCCAGCCTCCAGCCACGAAAAGTTCCACAGCGCCGCCGCCACCGAAGGGGAGATTTGGGGGATAGAAAGTCTCTGTTCCGGCACCCTGCCAGGATGGGGAAGTGCCCCCGGAGCCATCTCCATCGATCTCCACCACCATCTCCATCACCGTTGCTGATTTCCATGATGAGGAGGGAGTAGTTCTCTCTCGAGGCTAAGGGTTCTACCGGTAGCTATGTGTTCATCTCTCTCTCTCTCTATGCATGATCTTGTCGAGATCATGAGCTTGTAATCTATAGATCTACCTTGCTACTCAAGTGCTTTAATAGATCTCTGCTCTCCCCATGTGTGTGAAAGTGACAGCATGCACACCATGGTGGCACTTAGGCTAGACATTACAAATACTTGTTATGAGTTATATTTGGAATTGGATGTCTTTATGAAATTGTGGTGTTTATTGGAACCATCTAGTGCTCAAGGTGACAGTGTGGGGTTTTCTAGATGGGAAAGGCTTACTTGGGGTGTGCGGTTATAGCCCTACCATGGATTAGAGTGTCCAACCGGAGAGTAGTTAAGAGTAGTATCATAAAGAGAAGATATTTATATGAGAGTGTTCACTAGTGAAAGTATGATCCCTAGGACTTGTTTCTTAGCATTGAAACACCGTTTGCAATTAGATCTGTTACATGTTTGCTTCCTTCCATCTTTATTTCAGTTTGCCTTTAGTCTTTTCCCACGTCAACCACATGCCATCAAGCTATTTTCTGGCACCGTTACCACTTATAATTATCCATACCACTTGTATTTCACTATCTCTTTTCCGAACTAGTGTACCTATACACCTGACAAGTGTATTGGGTGTGTTGGGGACACAAGAGACTTCTTGTATCTTGACTGCAAGGTTTCTTGAGAGTGAATACCTTTAACCACTTCCTCCCTGAGTTCGATAAACCTTGGGTGATCCACTTAAGGGAAAACTTGCTGCTGTTCTACAAACCTCTGCACTTGGAGGCCCAACAACTATCTACAAGAATAGAAGTGCGTAGACATCAAGGAGTTCCAAACAACCTGTGGTGGCTAGATCAACGACGGAGGCAGAATATGTTGCTGCTTTAGAAGCGGCGCAGGAAGCGGTTTGGATGAAGGAGTTCATAACAGAACTAGGTGTGGTTCCTAGTGCATTGGACCCAATGGTGATCTATTGTGACAACAATGGAGCCATAGCCAATGCCAAGGAACCAAGGTCTCACAAGAATTCCAAGCATATTATTCGCCGGTTTCACTCCATCTGCGAGCATGTCAAGGATGGAGATATAAAGATTTGTAAAGTACACATACCTAAATGTAGCAGATCCGTTGACTAAAGTTCTCCCTAGGGCAAAACATGATCAACACCAGAACTCCATGGGTGTGAGATTTATCACTATGCGAACTAGATTATTGTCTCTAGTGCAAGTGGGAGACTGATCGAAATATGCCCTGAGAGGCAACAATAAAGTTGTTATTATGTATTCCTTGTATATGATAGATGTTTATTTTGCATGCTATAATTGTATTGATAGGAAACGTCAATACATGTGTGTTTAATAAACAAAAAGGTTCCTAGGTATGCCTCTCTTATAGACTAGCTCGTTGATTAACAAGATGATCAAAGTTTCCTGATCATGGACATTGGATGTTGTTAATAACGAGGTCACAACATTTGTGAAATGATGTGATGAACATTCATCCGAAGTATAGCATTATGATCAAAGTCATTATGTTTATATTGCTATAACATCATACAAAGTAATCTTAGTCCTTAGACCATGAGATCATGTTAATTGCTAACACCGGGAGAGTATCTTGATAACATCAAACGTCACACCGTAACAGGGTGACTATAAAGGTGGGTTCAGTGCTACGAAGGTGTTATGTTGAGGCTCATGGATCGAGAGTGGAATTTGTCAATCCCGATGACAGATAGATATACTCTGGCCATCTCGATGATATCACATTAAGATAGCTTGCAAGCAAGTGATGTGATCACTAGAATGTTATATCACGGGAACGAGAAAAGAGTGCATGTCGGTAACGAGATCAAACTAGGTATTTGGATACCGATGATCGAATCTCGGACATGTATTATATCATGAGACAAAGGGATTAAGTTACTAGCGTTAAAGGTTCTCACGATCACAGAAGTCATCGTTGAATGTGCAGGAGTCAGTATGGATCTCCAGGTCCCGCTTCTGATTATTGATCTGAGAGGGGTCTCAATCATGTCTGCATTATTCGTGAACCGTAGGATGACACACTTAAGGGTTGATGGACACCATTTTGGAGCACATATGTTTCAGACGAAAGAATTGCAAAGCCAGGAATTGTTTCAATAGAAACCGGAATTGTTTCAGGTGAAATTGCAGAAACTGGTTCTGCATATGATATTGAAATGTTGCAAGGGGTTTTATGTGAATGTTTGTTAATTAAAGTAATTAATAAAATTCTGAATAAAATAAATAAAAGAGTTTTATTAATTGAGAGTTGCATTAAATTTGGTGGAAATTTAATGCATGTGAGTGGAATCTTGGGTGGAGTCAAAATTGAAGTGAGTGGAGCTTCCAACACATGAATGAGGAAGAGGTGGGGGCACCCCCCTTGGCCGCCGGCCATGGGAGGGGAGGATCCCCCCTCTCCTATAAGAGGCCCCCCCTCTCCTCTCTCACAAAGCACACCTCCTCGTGAAGGATCTCTCTCCCCTCTAGATATTATCCCATAGTCTCGGATTAGCGAGATAAATGTTCCCGGTGGCCTTGTGTCTGGAAGGAGTTCCTGCTTCCGCTGATTCGCTGGAGCAAGGATGTGGAGGTTGTCCGGTGGATTGAACGTGTGTGCGAGGATGGATGCGCTGCTGATTTGCGGCGCTAGGACTTCCAAACGATCTTGAGATCGGGAAGCGTACGACTACATCATCCACGAGTTCCAACTCGTTAACAAAACTCTGTTGTCTTCGAGGGTAAGTTCTCCATGGATGTATATCCACCCGTTGCTTTGTATCTAGTAGATAGATCTTGGCGTATAGTTCTCTTCGTAGGAAATTTTTTATTTTCTATGTTGCGAAGCCAACAGCGTATGTGTCATTCGGTACATGGATCTAGAAGGTCAAGATCTACATCGTCTTGAACCGACGTGCATGTACGACTACATCATCCATGATATTAGATCATTAACCTCTCATGTTCTTCGAGGGTAAGCATATTAGATATATTCTACTTGTTACTTGGATTTAGTATATTAGATCTTACGGGGTTCCCTCTTGCTATTCCGTAGGAAGTTTTTTTTCCATGAAACAAACCCATCAGTGGTATAAGAGCTAGATCTACACGTAGATGTACTGTATGGTACAACATGAAGTGCTCGCAACATGGAAAACAAAAAATTCCTACGATATGAACAACTAAGTAAAAAGATCTATCTATTAGATGCAAGCAATGGGTGGATATACATCCAGAGAGAACTTACCCTCGAAGACCGAGAAGCTTTATAAGATTTAATCTCGTGGATGATGTAGACAAACTCTTGTTGATCCCAAGATCGAGTTGTAGAGCACCACAAACCAGCAACACATCTGTGCTCAAACACACATCTAGCTTGCCAACAACCTCCAGGCCCTCGATCCAACGGAGCAGCGGAAGTAGCTGTAACTACCTCGGTGAATTACACTCTTAGTTACATTCCTGGATGAACGAAAGTGGTTAAAATAGTACGGTGGGGCCCAGGGCCACTCACGGTAGACCTTTCGGCCGTCCTAACCACTTTCAGACATCGGGACAAGAACGAGCGGCGTAATCGGCAGGCGAAGGGATCAACTACATACACAAATGGGTATGTATGCAAGCCACATACAACAGTCCTCAGAGCCATTCCATCTAAAAGAAATAGAAATATTGCAACGCCATACGACAAGATTCAAATGTTCTAGATAGAGATAATAATTTAGGATAGCTCCTCATACATCACACATGAGAGTATTAGGCGGAAGTGGAAGACAAGATCCGAGTACGGATAAGAAGCAAATCGGCATAAGATGCCCCATAAATAAACACATCCCGCCCACAGATCTCACGGATCCCCGTTCCTGGAATCTCTACACCGAATGATCGTTGCCAACATCATCTGTCTCTTCCACCCAGTATCCATCTTGCGGGTAAACCTGTTCATCTGAATCAAACAATTTATCGTGTGAGACCCTAGGGGTACTCAGCAAGTCTTTTTGCCGCTAAAGGGGACACAACCTGGGGTGACGCAATTGCAGCAAAAGATAATATCTAGCAATTCTATAGATACACGCTAACCTTCCGTCTAACCAATGATAGACGGAAGTCCATGAATTAAGAACAACAGTTATAACAGTATAATTAACAGATCCATCCTCCTCCTCGCTTACCAACGAGGAAGCGGACGAACAACCCCATCATCCGTTGGCAGTTTTATTAACCATTCCATGAGTATTGCACTATTTACTAGTCAAGTACTTAGTCAAATTAAAAGCGGTACTTTAGTTATACTTGTCTATGATCGAGAATCTGTGATCCAAGTCGTCCATAACCGCGGACACGGCTTTCAGAAAGATTTACCCTGTAGGGGTGCACGAATAGCAACACACACTCGATCAACCTCGGAAAAACCAAATCAAAACCCAACGAGGCATTCACAACAAAGCAATCACAGGATTCAGAAATATTTCAGGGGGCCACCCCAATAAGCTACCCGCAACGAAGTTGGCTGGCTCCGAGACGGACCCAGGGTTTGCGACGACGGCTGTAAACGACTGGGAACCTGAAAATGTGACTGGGCTTGTCGATACCGCAAAAACCTGGCGCGATCCAAAACAGTACAGGTGCTCCTCGCACAATATTAAACAAAGCAGTAACATGGCATAAGTACAGGATAGTAATAAAGCCCCAAACTAATTGTGGCCCCAAGAAATAAGAATGAATCAAGCTCTGGCTCAGGGGGGTCCATAAGGCCTCCCGGATGTGGATAGTGCGAATAGTCAAGGAACAGGAATCAAGTACTTGGGTTCCTACGGGACACAAGTGAGCATGAAAAACCAAATAGCAGATATTGCTCACCGGTGCCTCTTTCATTAGTTATCCCATTACTACTCAGGTTATGTTGTTTAAGTACCTCGTTATCCATCAGACACTCACATACCCTACACATGCTTTTCTATGACTCGCATGGCTCAAACAACTCCTGTAGTAATGGCTCATGGGATGGAGGAACAAGCTTCGATGGGGTTTAAAAATAAAGGCTATGCAGTACTTGGGATTCAATTTAATGCAATCGCGACTCAATGATGCAAGAATAAGATAGAGGCAATAGGTACTGTATGTATGCAAGCATGTGGTAGTGCTTGCCTGGCAGGTCAGTTGAAGCGAGAGATGGATCTGGGTAGTACTCCTGTGATTCCTGGTAACTCTCCTGCTGGGCGTCTATTTGAAGAAGAACCAAACAAACAAGGGCCAACATAAATAAAGTGCACAAGCATATGAATTAAAATGCGACAAGCAAACAATCATGCCATGATGAATGATGCACAATTTACATGGCATTAAAGTAGCATGGCAAGGGTGAGGTGTGGTGCAAGAATTAAAGCATTTTATTATTTATTTAGTCCAATTTTTATTGCCATAAACAGTTCAGATTTGTAAGAATGACATGATGGATGCTTCTATCCAGAACAAGGACTGCATAAATAGAACGGGCTCGTCGCGCTGATCGATTTAGGCATATTATTTGTCAAATTTGGAGTTGTAGAATCAAAGTTATTAATTTATTAAGGAAAAGGGCATTTTGTTGTAATTTTAATCATCTCTAAAATTTAAAGTGTTCAAACATTATTTTGAATGGCATATTTGAATTCCTCACACTTTTCTGATTCCAAAACATATATCATTTGTATTATTTGGATTTGTATTTTAAAAATTATTTAAATCTGACTTGAATTTGAATTTAAATCAATTTTGAAAAGGTTTAATTAAAACAGACAAACAGAAAACATTTTACACTTCAGGCAACCCTAGTCCAGACGCTGACGGGTGGGCCACTACGGACTGAGGCCACGCGCGCGAGAAAAATCCTTTGCTACCGCGGCTTAGCCAGCCCAGGCGCTGACATGCGGGCCCGACGGTGAAGCAGGTCCCACGTGACAGCGAGGGGGCATGGGTGAACCACGTCGCGCAGCGGGGAAGGAGTGCGGGTTGAGGGTCGGGGATGCTGGGGGGTTTTCTGCAAGTTGCCAGGCGGCTGACAGGTGGGGACACTAGGGCTGCTAGGGACCTGGGCGTGATCGACAAAAGCGCAGGGGTTCTTTTTGCAAAACGGCCATGCGAGCTCTGACTGAATCTGGTGTTGTTCTCTGAACCTCGGCGACGACTGACGACGGCGAGATGTTCCGGTGAGGGTGGCTTCGCATCCTCAGCGAGATAGACCTGGCCGTAACAACGAAAACGAGAGAGGGCAGCGCCAGCTACGGATCTTGTTCAGGGAGGTTCGTCGGCGGCAGGCTGTGCTGGACGGGGCTTGTCGGGGAACAGAGGGGGAGCTGCAGGCTGGGTCTGTGTGGCGGCGGGGCAGTCCACCGGAGGGAGCCAAATACGGGCGGCGAACGGCACACGGAGTGGGGGGAAAATGGGAGGGAACGAGGGGGGCTCACCTTGATTGATTCCCACTGGAATCGGGGCAGGAGGTAGTCGGAGCGGAGGGAGACGGCGGGGCTGCTGCGGTGGTGTGCTGTTCGCCGGCGAGGGGGCGGCTACGGCGAGCTTGGCGTCTCCCAGCGGGCGGGATCGACTCCACGGTCTGCGGCGACGCTCCTCGGCGTGTTCTCGGTCACCGGCGAGGACGGCAATGGCGACGTGGCTCTCAGACTGGCGGCGGCACGCAGAGGAGAGAAAGAGAGGAACGGGCAGGTAGCTAGGGTTAGGGAGAAAGCGGCTCGGTGCGAGGATAAGGAGGAGGGCTGGCGTGCGGGAGGCATGGGCTGACGCGGCAGACGGCGGGGAACGGCCACCTGCTCCTCGCCGCTGCTTTCCGTCTGCGGCTGAGAGAGAGAGAGAGAGAGAGAGGGCGAACGGCGTCAGACGGAGGGGGAAGAGGAACAACGCGAGGCGACGGCGAAGCGGTACGGGCTGGGGACGAGGTTGGGCCGCGGACCGGCGCTGTTGCTGGGCCGCGGACAGGTAGGGAGGCTGCTGCTAGGCTGCTAGCTGAGCTGCAGGTAAGGTTTTTCTCCTTTTTATTTCTTTTTGTTTTATTATCTATTTTGATTTTTTATTTTGATTTGTTGCAGATTTAAACAAGCCCAAGAAATATTATTTTTGGAAGTTTCTGCATATTTTGAATAATGGAACAGGGCTAGCTAGGGAGTGAGGGGAGGGCTTGGATTTAGGCTAAGATGAGGTGAAAAAGTAATCAAGAAAAAGAGAAGGAAAAAGCTTATGGGAAAAAGGCCTCACTTGAATAATGACTGGAAAAGAATAAAATGGTGTAGGTGAGGATATGGAGATGGTGGAGAGATATGTAGATGATCCCACCAAGAATGGACCACTAAAACAAAGGAAAACCCCTAGGACAAGGGTGGTGATGGTGGTTGCATGGCTCATGCAAAAATAATAAATGTCATGATTTATTTTGTGAGAACAAAAGTAATGATATGGTATTATTCATATGCATCCCAAGAAGTGGAGAAAAATGCCAAGCAAAGAAATGTTAGACTTGGATCCACCCCAACCCACATGAGCTAGAACAATTATCAAAAGGAAAAGAAATACAAGCTCATGGTTAATGGGATGGTGGAGTTATAAGGTGGTGAAAAGAAAAAATAATGGAGGTGAATAAAAGATATGCCCCCAACTCAACTTGGGCATTTAAACAATATATCAATAACCAAATACAATATCAAGATGCAAATACAATTAATAATGCATATGAGATAAGAACCAAAAGAAAAGGGGTTTTATAAGATGCTCAAATGCAAGGTGGCATGATGACATGAGCATGATATAATTATGATGCAACAATTATATATAGGAAGTAGCCAATATCTTACTACACCAAGTAGCATCCCAATTGTTAGACAATTGGGATGCTACAGTAGCATATCCACCAGAGAAACTACCAGAACATGTTCATCGCTAGTCCGACGAACATGGCAACCACTAGAGGGAGAGAGGAGAAATCCTTCACAAGGATGGTGTGGGAGTAGAGGAGGATTACTCCTTTTATAGGGTATGGGGAATCCCCAAGGGACATGGACGACGCCCAAGGTGGTGTCCCCACCTCTCCCTTCATTCATGTGAGTGGAGTCTCCACTCATCCCACTCGCATCAATTTCAATTCCACCCACTTTTCCTTTAATTTCCAATAAATTAAGTGTAACTATCATTAAATAAAAACAAATTTTATTTCTTTATATTAATATTTGTGAATTAATCTAATTAACAAACATTTACATAAACTTCATTGCATTATTATGATATTACATTTGAAACAGATTTAACAAATTTGCCCCTGAAACAATTCTAGCACTCCTCGAAATAATTCTACCGCTTTCAGAATCTTTTCCTGATATAATATATCTACCCACTAGTATCGGCATACCTTAAGTGTGTCACCCTATGGTTCGCTAATAGTGCATACATGATCGAGGAACCTCTCCGATCAATAATTAGGAATAGGACCTGGTGATCTGTATTGAATCCCACACATTCAATGATGACTCTTGTGATCATGAGAACCATGATTTTTGTAATTAAGTCCCTTTATCTTGCGATATTTAATTGTCCGAGATTCGATCATCGGTATCAACCATACCTAATTTGATCTTGTTATCGACAAGTACTCTTTTCTTGTTCCATGATATGACATCCTTTGTGACCTAGCCACGTGTTTGCAAGCGGTGTCCATGTGATATCACTAAGAGGGACCAGCGTATATCTCTCCGTCATCAAGATGGACAAATCCCACTCTTTATCCATGAGCCTCTACATAACACTTTGGGAGTACCTAAACCCACCTTTATAGTCACCATGTTATGGTGTGACATTTGATGTTATCAAAGTACTCTTCTGGTGTTAGTGATTGACATGATCTCATGGTCTAAGGATTAGGGTTACTTTGCATGATATGTTATAGCAATGTAAACATAATGACTCAATTGTATTGCTATACTTTGGGTGCATGTTCATCACCTTATTCCTCTAATGTTGTGATCTCGTTATTAACAATATCCAATGTTCATGATCAGGAAACCTTGATCATCTGTTAATCAATGAGCTAGTTAAATGAGAGGCAAAACTAGGAACTCTTCCTTGGTTATTAAACACACATGTATTAAAGTTTCCAATTAACACAATTATAGCATGAGAAATAAGTATCTATCATAACCATGGAATAAGATAATAACCACTTTATTATTGCCTCTCTGGCATATTCACTTCAGTCTCCCACTTGCACCAGAGTTAATAATCTGGATTACATAGTGCTAAATCTAACACCCATAGAGTTCTGGTGATGATCATGTTTTTCCCTAGGGAGAGTTGTAGTCAATAGGTCTGCTACATTCATATCATCTGTGGGTGAAAGAAAATTTCATGATCTCTATTGTTTTGGGTGTTAGATAAAAATGCCAAGGATTATTTAGTTGTGTGTTTAGTGCTACAAATTATATTTCCCTCAAATACAACCAAAGAGAGTTTTGGGGGAAGATATCCACCCCTATCAAGGACCGGATTATCCTATTTTGCCCCAATCACCAAACGTGAACAAGGAGCATCATGCAGTAGGGGGCGGATTTTATACCAAATTGTCCAGCTAGAGACAGAGTATTTGCTCGGTCTAGATAATCCTCCCCACCAGGGGGACGGATAATCCGCCCCCTCTGGATTTTTGTAAAGGATGGCAAGGCGCGACATGTAGTAGGAGGGATGGATATTCCTCGGATTGTCCGGCTAGAGCTAGAGTTTTTGCTCAGGCCGGATAATCCGCCCCACTAGGGGGGCTGGATAATCTGCCCCTAGGATTTTTTGCAAAGGGTTCCAAGGCGCGTCACGCTGTATACGAGGCGGATTTTTCCCTGGTTTATCCGAACCAGGTCGGATGTTTTGGACCGGTTGGATTATCCGGCCCCATCTAAGGCCGGATTATCGTGTCCGAGGTTTTTCCAACAGCTGGCTTTTGGGAGGGGGTATAAATACCCCATTTTATCCTCTTTTCAGATCTCTTGGATCCCTTGAAAAAGTAATGTACTATTCATATCAATTCAAGTGAGATGTTCACTTTCAACCACTCAAAGGCTCCGATCTTTGGGGAATCGAAGGAGAAGGCTTTGAACTTTATCGGCACCAATCAAGATCTTCATTTTCCCCTCCATTCACTTGGGGGATTCTTGATCTAGAGTTTCTTACTAATATTTAGATTCTGGTTACGGTTATTGATGAACTTGTTTCTTGTGGCATCTTGTTGTCATCTCGGGAGCATCCAATTTGGTTGTGGATGTGTGCCACAATAGTGTTGTAAAGGCACCGATTCCCGCCTCGAAGGGTACCAAATAGTGGAAAGGTGGATCAGGCCTCTGATGGTGAGATCCATCAGAGAACAGGGTGAGGCCTATTGTGGCGTGGTGGTCTTAGTACCGCCCACCCCTCCAACGCAGACGTACTTCTCTTAATAAGGAAGGAACTGTTGTAAAATAAATCCCGTGTCTCCGCGTGCTCCAGTACGGTTACCTCGTTCCTCTCATCGCCTTTACTTGCTTAGTAGATAGGTTGGCATATAGGAAAATTCATCTTAGTCACATATCTAGCGAATTTACCTTTGTGTCAAGCCTAAAATTGAAAAAAGAATTAAAATTTGGAGTAGCACCTAATCACCCCCTCTAGGTGCCCATACGATCCTTGGTACAAGAGCCTCGGCTCTTTATTCAGGATTTACCACCTAAGAGAGTATGGGTACTAAGGGAGATGTTAGTGAGGTTGTGGACAAGGTCACCATGGATGATTATAAGATGTTGGAAACAACCTTGGTTAAAACTATGGAGGCCCAAATGCAAGAGATGCATGAAATGATAGCGCATCTCACACCACCTCCAGCCACTCCTCTATCTTCCACTGAGGCTACAACTCCTATTTCTAAGGACAAAGCTAAGGTTAACTCCGAGGAAAAGGAGTTAGAGGGTGAAGATAAAAATAAGAGCCCCTCTTCCAAATGGGGAAGTGGTAAGGAGGATTACATTGAGGTTTATCGCTTATATTCACCCGATCCACCAATCCCTCACCCTCATATAAACAATAGGGGTGATCCGCCTAAGCTCAGTGCATCTTCTTTCAATCAATGGCAATTTTTAATGAAGTCTCATGTGTGCAGCTCGTCTATTGAGTTATGGAAGATCATCGAGGGTGTTCTCCACATTGGGGATCCAACCAATTTGAGAAGACGTGAAGTTGTTGATAGTCAGCTCAATGCGATGGCCTTGCACATGATCCATCTTGGTGTGGGTCCCAAGGACATGCCACACATTGAACATCTCAACGCTGCTAAGGAATCTTGGGATGCCCTCACCGAGCTATTCATTGGAAATGAGAGCATGCAAAGGAATATGTATGATGCTCTAAGCAATCAAGCTGAAGGGTTCTATATGATGGATGGCGAAGACCACTGAGATATGTATATAAGACTCAAGTCCATTTCGACCACATTTAAAAATGATGGTGCAACACATGTTGATGATGCTTGGATCAAGAGGAAGTATCTATGTGATCTTATGCCATTTAAGCCCACAGGTTTGAAGAGACTCCAAGGAAGACACAATTATCACCAAATGACCTCTAACTAAGTCATGCAAGAAATGGCTTCATTCAAAGTTGCAGCCAAGAATGCTGAAGATGCTCGTGCACGAGCAATTGGAATGCAGAAGGGTGTAAATGTTGCCTTAAAGGCCAATGTTATTGAGTGATGACTGCAAGTGCACAGATCTTTTGTAGCTAGTTTTGAAATAAAGATATCGATCCCACAGGGAGCAGGAGTCTGAAGTCTAATAACTCTTGAAATAAATAGTACAATAGAAATGCTAAATAAAGTTCTAAGTAACAAGGTAAAATGCGATTATTGTGTAAGGTGTTTTTGGGTTTTTGGTATAAGAGAACAATAAGTAAAGTAAAACAACTGAACACAAAATGTAAGTATCGCGTATGTAAAATAGATTGGAACTACAATAGGGAAAAAGGCATTCTGAGGGAGTAGCAGATACACCTCTAGCATTATGAAGAACTAAAGTAAAGATTATTTATCATGAACATTCTCAACTGTGTATGTGTGGGAGCAACTCCATATTTGGACAAATAGGCAGCAACCACTGATCATATCACCCTCATAACCACAACAGCCAGCAATCGACATTAATCAAATTACTGTGCTATTAAGGGACGTAACCCCGTAGGACGTATCCTATGGCATGGATAGTGTTCCGTGAGTTTTCTCGGTTACCAAGTTATACGTAAGGGGTGCCAACAACTTTACAGTCACTGTAAGTGCTAACACACCTCCGTCTACCAACAAGTAGTTCCCTCCATCAAGTCCCCATAAGATGCAAATATTGAGAGGTCGACTTCTCCCAACATCAAGATGAAGACAATCTAACACATGGTCACAGCGATGAATATCATAATAAACTTTATCTTATTTCAATCTCATACTAGGGTTTCTCCATCTCCCCAAGAAATAAAGATCTACTGAGACATGGAGGCATTCAACATCATGACAATAACAATGAAATCTATCATAGATGAATAGTACTTGCATAAATCCACAACGAGTATGGAAATTACAACAAGATCTAGACAAGATGTATATGGGATGGATGGAGATGGTGGTATGATACGTCCATAACGTATGTATAATTTTTGATGGTTTTATGCTAATAATATGCTTTTGATACTCCTTTTTATATAAAGTTTATGATTTATTTGGACTAACCTACTAATAGTTGCAAAAGTGCACAATGTTCTTGTTTTACACTTTGATGTGTAGGAATTACCAAGAATACAAGTGGAAACCTTTTTGGAGTCAAATTGGGATTTTCCAGAAATCTGTCTTTGAACTCTTTTTGAAGATGTTCATGTTCCGGGTGGAATACGGCGTCAAACAGAAAACTCTTCAACTACAAAGTTGTTGGAAATTTCATGACAAACGTTCTGAACATAAAATTTAGCTGATTCCGTGTCCGGACGGGCCCAATAGACCCAATTTACTGCAGCCTAAGATGGGGTGACGGGAATCCGAGAAGCTATATAAAGGGAGGAAACCTAATTCGTGGACGACACATCCACCCACAAATTTGCAGCCACCAAAGCCATGTTTTTGCCTCCCCCATAGATCCCATCTCTATGGGGAAGGGCTCCCAAGAAGCCATGAAGGAAGGATGCTAAGGGGCGGTGCTCCCCTGTGATACCGGCGGCGGGGAAGGAGTCCTTCGTGCCACCGCCGGAGCCATCTCCATCGATCTCCACCACCATCTCCATCACCATTGCTGATTCCCATGATGAGGAGGGAGTAGTTCTCTCTCGAGGCTATGGGTTCTACCGGTAGCTATGTGTTCATCTCTCTCTGTATGCATGATCTTATGGAGATCATGAGCTTGTAATCTATAGATCTACCTTGCTACTCAAATGCTTTAATAAATCTCTGCTCTGTCCATGTGTGTGAAGGTGACATCGTGCTCACCATGGTGACACTTAGGCTAGAGATTACAAATACTTGTTATGAGTTATATTTGGAGTTGGATGTCTTTATAAAATTGTGGTGTTTGTTGGACTCATCTAGTGCTCAAGGTGACAGTGTGGGGTTTTCTAGATGGGAAAGACTTATTTTGAGGTGTGCTGTTAGAGCCCTACCATCGATTAGAGTGTCCAACCGGAGAGTAGTTCAGCGTAGTATCATGAAGAGGATATATTTATGAGAGAGTGTTCACTAGTGAAAGTATGATCCCTAGGCCTTGTTTCTAAGCATTGAAACACTGTTTGCTACTAGATCTGTTACATGTTTGCTTGCTTCCATCTTTATTTCAGTTTTGCTTTAGTCTCTTTCACGCCATCAAGCTATTTGTTGGTACCGTTGTCTTATATCCATACCACTTGTATTTCACTATCTCTTTGCCGAACTAGTGCACCTATACACCTGACAAGTGTATTGGGTGGGTTGGGGACACAAGAGACTTCTTGTATCTTGATTGCAGGTTGCTTGAGAGGGGATACCTTTGACCACTTCCTCCCTGAGTTCGATAAACCTTGGGTGATCCACTTAAGGGAAAACTTGCTGCTGTTCTACAAACCTCTGCACTTGGAGACCCAAGAACTGTCTACAAGAATAGAAGTGCGTAGACATCAAGCTATTTTCTGGCACCGTTGCCGGGGAGGAAAGGTAAAAGGTATTCACACCGGAGGATTATTGAAGAAGAACCTCCCACGGCAAACGCCTATTTTCTGGTGTGAGTAGTCGAAGTTATTTCCTTTAGATTCTGCAATTTTGGCTTTTTGTTTCTTGTTTTCACTAGTTAGGCTTAATGGAAAACAACAAAAAAATTAGAGAGCTTTATAGTATTTATCTTGAGTTAGGACATGAAGAGTTTGAAGAGAAAATTAAAAAAACTTATGGAACTTTATTTGCATGCTAATAGCAATGTTGTTAGTATGAATTCTTTGGACACAATTATTGCTAATGCTATAGAAAAGTCTAAGCTTGGGGAAGCTAGTTTTTATGAAAATGATCTTTTTAGTTCCCCAGCTTTGGAAGATAGCTATTCTATTGCTTATGATGATACAAAACCTCCAATATATGATGATTACAATGATGAATATGATATTTTCAGTCCACCTAATATTGAGGAGAAAATTAATTATGATTACAGTATGCCTCCTATATTTGATGATTATGGTGATGAGAATAGATAGCTATTTCGTTGAATTTTCTCCCACTACAATTAATAAGAATGACTATGTTTATGTGGGGAGTATTAATTCTTTTATGCATGTGGCTCATGATAAGAATGTTTCTTGTGATAGTTATATTGTTACTTTTATTCATGATGCTACTGAAAGTTATTATGAGAGAGGGAAACATGGTTTTATGTGTCTCAACAATATTAAGTTTCCCCTCTTTATGTTGAAATTTTTGAAGTTGCACTTGTTTTGCTTTCCTATGCTTGTTGCTTTGTACTTTCATGACTTGTTTCTTTACAAGATTCCTAAGCATAGGAAGTAGGTTAGACTTAAATGTGTTTTTAATTTGCTTCTTGATGCTCTCTTTTACTTCAATTCATATTTTCTATGTGAGCATCTTCTCAAACTACCATGCCTAACTTAAAGGCGTTAAATAAAAGTACTTATTGGGAGATAACCCAAAAGTTTTAGATGAGTCTTGGAAGTTATTACCTCTGTAATAACCTCTCCTTATCCTTTTTATTTACTTTTTGTGCCAAGAGTAACCTCTAATGAGAGAGAAGTAATGATTAGGAAAGTTGCTGTCCTGAAACAGATTTTTGTGCTTCACCGTAACAATGCGTGAGAGAGCTCTGTATGTAGGATTGAGCTGTAAGTTTTTTTTGCTTCTGCCCCAGGTTGTTATATAACTTTCGTTAGTTCAACACTTTTTGATTTGAGCAACAGAAGGTTTTCTAAAAAATTCGTCTTTACCTGCTGGTCTGTTTTGACAGATTTCTGCCATTTTCTGCATTTGCTTCTTGTGGGTTCCTTTTTGAGTTCTTTTGGGGAATTGAGTTTTTTGAGGGAAGTGATAAAGTAGCTAGTGTTATAATGGAAGTTTATTTGGTGTTAGAACTGAACCTTAAGACTTATTTATCTTGAGTACACTAATGTTGCTAATAAAGATTGTGTGAAGTTTTGTATGAAGGAAAAATTTCAGGTGTATGGAGGAATGAGTAATGAGATGAAGGATGGACTAAAGCTCAAGCTTGGGGATGCCACGCGTGTCACCCCAAGAAATATCCAAGAAGTACAAGCGTCAAAGCTTGGGGATGCCCAAGGCATCCCCTTCTTCATCAATCAAAATCCCAGGTTTCTTCCAAACGCTTCATTTTTGTTGTTTCATTCACAGTTGTGTTTTTCTTGGAGCGTCTTCTTTTTCATTTTCTTTTTGGTTTTCGTTTTCTTGTTTTGCTTAGTTTTCTGAATAAATTGGTTGGACCCCCTCTTTCATACATTGGTTTGCAAATGGTTTGGTTTGGTTTGGAAAAGAGTAGGAAAGTTCATGCTTATGTGGTAAAAAGAGCTTGTTTTTGACTGTGGCCTATGCTTTGTCATGCCATGATTGATATTGTTTTGGCTTTATGCTTAGTATTCCTTGCTGTAGCATGACTTGTTATAAACAATTGAGATTGCTTAATGTGCCTTGGATGAATCATGCGTTGTTTTAGCATATTAAAGCATAGTATAGTGGTATTCTCCTTTGATGCTTTATTTGGGTTGACTTGGCACATGCTCACACCATGTTATGACTATCTCAAGTCACCATAGCCTGTATGATCCTTTAGTTTTCAACTTGTAGTATCACTTTATGCTTTGATCAATGATGTTTTGTCGCTCTGCATGATTATGGCCATTATTGCTCTCTTAGTTTGTCGCTTCCAGTCTTTTGCTAGCCTCCACAACCAAGTATGAGTTCCATTCATGCATCCAACTCCCTAAACCAAGTTATTCCAAAGAGTCCACCATACCTACCTACTAGCTTATGCTATTCCAAGTATATTCATGCTTTTGTTTACCTTCCAAATTAAACTTGTTATGAGAAAACTAGTGATTAAAGCTCTCACGAACTTGATGGCACACTTTACTTTTCTTGCCCTTAATAAACTTGAACCATTGTGTCTTCTATGTTGTATATGCTTGCACTTATTTGTTGGGAATTAGCAGAACCATGCTTTCATGGGGAACGCTTTCAACATTATACTTGGTACTTGTACCTAGTTGATATCATGCTCTTTTGTATATGGATGTCGTCGGTGTGAAATGAAAGGGGAGCTTGTAAGTCCATGGAGTTATGTATATGTGTTAGAGAAACGCCTGGGCCGCTAGTCTAATCCATGCTGACATGGTGGAAACCTGCAGCATAAGCATAATGAGCTGTCTATGAAGCATTCTTCTTATAAAAAAAGAGTCCGATATTGAGAAGAAAGAGAAAAATAAAAAAATGAGATTATGAAAAGAGGAAAGAGAGAAAAAAGTACCATATTCTCATGGTAAATAAGAAGATTGCTGAGATGCTCGTTGTCTTCTTGCCTTTTCATTTTGATATGGGGATTCTTCCGTATCATCGGACAAGGGGTAACCCGTTGGCGGTTCTCTATAATACACATGTACTTACGATGACAAGAACTTACCGGTGACTAAACTTGAGTAGCATGAGGAGCGGCCCTCGTATACAAGGGACATGAGATTTCTGACTTATACTTCGTCAATCATGTACACCATAGTTTGTTCACTTTAACCTTAATCACTTCAAGATGTTTATGATAGGGGCAATGAGAGCTGAAAGCTATAAGTACCATAATTTTTGGAAGCTCTTTATGAGACACGAATCCCTACTTCCTTTTATGAAGATCTTTCTTCTACTTATATATTGAGTCTCCACCTTCTATCTTTATATACCTACTTTGAGAGCATAGTGGCCATTCTTAGTTCTATGTGCATTGTCCCAAGACTTGTTGATTGATGCATAACTTGATATTGCTTGTTTTAAACTATTTGTATCTAGTCACTCTTATGAACTTTGAAGGTGTCCTATGCATTTATATTTGCTACTCTATGAGGGACAAACTGAATACTATTATGCTATGTTTTCTTTATGTGAAACAAACAAACGTCTTGCAAAGTATTGTTATTCATGAATATTTTGTTTGTGCCTTTTCATGTTACAACATAGTTGCTATGTCTTATTGTTAGAACTCTATCTTTCATGTTCATGTTTAGAATACTTTGATCCTAGCTATCAATGCTTTTGCAATAATGATGATCAAGATTGTGTTGGCTGCATGTCACCTAAAAAATTATATTGATTTTATCGTTTACCTACTCGAGGACGAGCAAGAACTAAGCTTGGGGATGTTGATACGTCCATAACGTCTGTATAATTTTTGATGGTTTTATGCTAATAATATTCTTTTGATACTCCTTTTTATATAAAGTTTATGATTTATTTGGACTAACCACTAATAGTTGCAAAAGTGCACAATGTTCTTGTTTTACACTTTGATGTGTAGGAATTACCAAGAATACAAGTGGAAACCTTGTTGGACTCAAATTGGGATTTTCTAGAAATCTGTATTTGAACTCTTTGAAGATGGTCACATTCCGGGTCAAAGACGGTGTCAAACGGAAACCTCTTCGACTACAAAGTTGTTGGAAATTTCACGACGAACGTTCTGGACATAAAATTTAGCTGATTCCGAGGCCGGACGGTCCCAATAGACCCGATTTACTGCAGCCCAAGATGGGGTGACGGGAATCCGAGAAGCTATATAAAGGGAGGAAACCTAATTCGTGGAGGACACCTCCACCCACGAATTTGCAGCCACCAAAGCCACGTTTTGCCTCCCCCATAGATCCCATCTCCATGGGTAAGGGCTCCCAAGAAGCCATGAAGGAAGGGTGCTAAGGGGCGGTGCTCCCCTGTGATACCGGCGGCGGGGAAGGAGTCCTCCGTGCCACCGCCGGAGCCATCTCCATCGATCTCCACCACCATCTCCATCACCATTGCTGATTCCCATGATGAGGAGGGAGTAGTTCTCTCTCGAGGCTATGGGTTCTACCGGTAGCTATGTGTTCATCTCTCTCTGTATGCATGATCTTATTGAGATCATGAGCTTGTAATCTATAGATCTACCTTGCTACTCAAATGCTTTAATAAATCTCTGCTCTCTCCATGTGTGTGAAAGTGACATCGTGCTCACCATGGTGGCACTTAGGATAGAGATTACAAATACTTGTTATCAGTTATATTTGGAGTTGGATGTCTTTATAAAATTGTGGTGTTTGTTGGACTCATCTAGTGCTCAAGGTGACAGTGTGGGGTTTTCTTGATGGGAAAGACTTACTTTGAGGTGTGCTGTTATAGCCCTACCATCGATTAGAGTGTCCAACCAGAGAGTAGTTCAGCGTAGTATCATGAAGAGGATATATTTATGAGAGAGTGTTCACTAGTGAAAGTATGATCTCTAGGCCTTGTTTCTAAGCATTGAAATACTGTTTGCTACTAGATTTGTTACATGTTTGCTTGTTTCCATCCACGCCATCAAGCTATTTTTTGGTACCGTTGTCTTATATCCATACCACTTGTATTTCACTATCTCTTTGCCGAACTAGTGCACCTATACACCTGACAAGTGTATTGGGTGTGTTGGGGACACAAGAGACTTCTTGTATCTTGATTGCAGGGTTGCTTGAGAGGGGATACCTTTGACCACTTCGTCCCTGAGTTCGATAAACCTTGGGTGATCCACTTAAGGGAAAACTTGCTGCTGTTCTAGAAACCTCAGCACTTGTGGGCCCAACAACTGTCTACAAGAATAGAAGTGCGTAGACATCATGGTGATGCAGCGGTTGATGATGAAGATCGATGCCCTAGCCTCTCGGATCTGCGCAGGGCAAAGATGGATCCCCGGTGGATGAGTTCCCCCTCCAGATGCCTTATGGAGGTGAGGTTTCTGTGATTTCTGGTTGTTCTGTATGTCGTCTCTCCAATCCGGTTGCATGGGGTGAAACTATTTGAGGAGACGGTGGCCGTGCCAACTATACGGCCGGGAAATTTATTCCCACCGTATAGTTGGTCACTAGACCGTCTGTATGCTTGGATCACTTCGGGTTTTCTTCTAGTGTTATTGATATTTCCTAAATAAGCGATTTACGTTGTTTTTGACTCCTTTTCTCCCCAATACAACTGCTCCAAGAATTGTGTCCATTGTATCTATCATCTGTCCCGATCCTGGTAAAAATAGACATAAAATATGCGCGCGAACGCCGTAAAATACTAAGATCCTACATCTAAAGTGCAAAGCAATAATATAAAACATGATGAAAATATGCACTCATCAACTTCCCCAAACTTAGACTCTTTCTCGTCCCGAGGAAGTTTTAGCTTAATGGATGCGATCCTCATATTCATGCAGCTGAGTCGATAAAATAAATGAGGCAGTTGCAGCATATGTTTATCATATATGATACATAGGAATAAGTTCATGAATAGTACCTTACTCGTACCATCCGAATAATACTAGCAGGCTTCCACACCTTTGCATTTAACAGTTCACAAAAGATCACTCTGAATATGATGTAAAAGTATTCAGTTCGATCGAATGAGTTAGCGAGGTAGTCCCAAGTGTTTTTGGATTAACATATTCACTTGGGATTTAAAATCTCACATGCTTCTTTGTCATACTACAATATAGTGGTGCATGCCTATTTGCTCTTTGCACATTCACTCTTTTTCTTCTTTATATATGCTCACACTTTTGTTTAAGTGTTGTGAAAATGAGCTACCCATACATTCCACTTCATGTAGGAATTCAAAGTTTAACGATCTCAATTACCAAATTCCAATTGTATATGAAACAATCTTTATAGCTTGAATATTCTAGCTCATCTTGTTCTCACTCTAATTTGATAGCACATTTTATTTTCCTTTGTTCAAGGTTTCTTTTTTCAACTTAACTAATTAGATAATCTTTCTTTGTAAATCAAACCGTGAATTTGCAACATATTGACCAAATTATCTTTGTATGTTCCATTAATACCAATGGTGTGGAAGACTCCTATTGCTATCATCAAGTGCAAGTAAAATTATACTCAAGCCATTCATATATCCAATAGGACAAGCACAAAACTCAATATTGCTCCATATATGATAATAAACTCGGAATTTCATAAAAGGGATCGACTATTCCTGAAGGGAATTCTAATCATGCACACTTTATTTCTAATTTGAACTAATGCAAAACTAAAATAGTAGTGTAAAACTTATAGGATAGATTAGAAGGTCTTAAAGATCTCCCCAAGCTTGGAAACAAGCCAGGCGGGATCAAATCCCTTGCGATTATTTGATACCGTGATTATTGTAGATCACTATGGCGCCATGGCACGCGGTATCTTCTCTTCATGGGCCAGGCTGAGATGGAGGGATTGATTGATAGCCTCTAATTCCTTAACACGTAGCTTGTAGAAAAGATTATTCCTCTCCAGCACTTTCACTTTTCTTTAATGAGCTCATTGTTATCTTGAAGGGTTTGTATCGCCTTAAGACTCATAGAAAAACCTGATTCGGTTGTCTCTTTATATCCTCATGAAGTTTATCAAGATAAAGTTGTAGCAACCGAAGATGTTTGGGTGTCCCTGGTGTCTCCTTGTCCATCTCTTCACTCTTCAGCTCGAGGGCCTTCACCTCTCTCTTCTGGCGTTCATTGTTGGTGTCGAGGAACTCCATAGGGACGATCATGATCTCCTTGCCTTGCTCGCTTTGCTCCCGATCTCCATAGGAACTTTCCCCTTTGGCTTCTGTCCCTCAGTTGCGTGTCCTCACGTGTGAATAAGAGGCAGATTGGTTTCTGAAGATTATGATTAGAGAAAAAGACAATGGCTGTATATAAGGGGGGGTCAGAGATCGGTAAAACTCGTGAGAAACACCAAATTCTCGCCCAAGAAAAGAATCTTAACAAAACAGGGAAAGAAATCGCGGATTTGGAGGAGTCCTGCCACGTAACGACCAACTATACGGGTGCGCCCGTATATCTCCGGCTGTATAGTTGGTTCTGGGCAGATATTTCCAAATATCATGAGTCCAGGTCGATTAAGTTACGACTCAGAACTGACAAAACCTTTTTTTAGATCAGAAAAATGAAAAAGTAAACGAAAATATATGAGATTTTAACGACCAACTATAACGCCGGAATATTTTCTTCGGTCGTATAGTTGCGACCGTATAGATACAGACATCAAAATCGAAAATGTTTGAGAGCCGGAATATTTTCTTCGGTCGTATAGTTGAGCCCGTATTGTGTAAAAAGGTGTTTTTGGGTTTTTGGTATAAGAGAACAATAAGTAAAGTAAAACAACTGAACACAAAAAGTAAGTATGGCATATGTAAAAGAGATTGGAACTACAATAGGGAAAAGGCGTTCTCAAGGAGTAGCAGATACACCTCTAGCATTCTAAAGAACTAAAGTAAAGATTATTATCATGAACATTCTCAACTATGTATGTGTGGGAGGAACTCCGTATTTGGACAAATAGGTAGCAACCACTGCTCATATCATCCTCATAACCACATCAGTCAGCAATCGACATCAATCGAATTACTGCGCTATTAAGGGACGTAATCCCATAGGATGTATCCCATGGCATGGATAGTGTTTCGTGAGTTTCCTTGATTCCCATGTTGATGTTGGGTCCACAGCATAGAAAACAAAAAGTTTCCTACGATGTGAACTACACGCCAAGATCTATCTACTAGGTACAAAGCAACGGGTGGACATACATCCAACGAGAACTTACCCTCGAAGACAACGAGTTTTGTTAACGAGTAGGAACTCACGGTTGATGTAGTCGCACACACGTTCAAGCCACCGGACAACCTCCACCTCCTCGCTCCAGCGATCCAGCGGAAGCAACAACTCCTTCCATACGAAATACCACCGGGAACATGTATCTTGCTAATCCGAGAACATGGGGGAATAATTCTAGAGGGGGAGAGAGATCCTTCACAAGGAGGTGTGAGGATGAAGGAGGGAATGGGTGGCCTTTTATAGGAGGAGGGGGGGTACCCCTCTCTCCATGGCCGGCGCATGGGGGGGTGGCCCCTCACCTCCCCCATTCATGTGGTGGTAACCCCTGTTACGGTGTGATGTTTGATGTTATCAAGATACTCTTCCGGTGTTAGGAATTAACATGATCTCATGGTCTAATGATAAAGATTACTTCGTATGATGTTATAGCAATATAAACATAATGACTTGATCGTAATGCTATACTTCAGATGAATGTTCATCTCATCATTCCACCAATGGTGTGACCTTGTTATTAACAACATCCAATGTCCATGATCAGGAAACCTTGATCATCTTGTTAATCAACAAGCTAATCTATAAGAGAGGCATAACTAGGAACCCTTTTTGTTTATTAAACACACATGTATTAATGTTCTGATCAATACAATTTTATCATGTAAAATAAACATCTATCATATATAAGGAATACATAATAACAAATTTATTATTGCCTCTCAGGGCATATTTCCTTCAGTCTCCCACTTGCACTAGAGACAATAATCTAGTTCACATAGTGATAAATCTAACACCCATGGAGTTTTGGTGTTGATCATGTTTTGCCCTAGGGAGAGCTTTAGTCAATGGATCTGCTACATTTAGGTCCGTGTGTACTTTACAAATCTTTATACCTCCATCCTTGACATGCTTGCGGATGGAGTGAAACCGGCGCTTAATATGCTTGGGTTCCTTTGCATTGTCTATGGCTCCATTGTTGTCACAATAGATCACCATTGGGTCCAACACACTAGGAACCACACCTAGTTCTGTAATGAACTCTTTCATCCAAACCGCTTCCTGTGCCGCTTCTGAAGCAGCAGCATATTCCGATTCCGTCGTTGATCCAGCCACCACATGTTGTTTGGAACTCCTCCAACTAACTGCTGCTCCGTTCAAGAGAAATACGTATCCGGATTGAGACTTAGAGTCATCCGGATCGGTGTCAAAGCTAGCATCGACATAACACTTAGTGACTAGCTCTTCTTCACCTCCGTATATAAGAAACATATCCCTAGTTCTTCTCAAGTACTTGAGGATGTTCTTGACCGCTATCCGGTGTTCCGAACCGGGATCAGATTGGTACCTACTAGTCAAACTAATAGCATGTGCCACATCCGGTCTTGTACATAGCATGGCATACATAATAGAGCCTATGGCCGAGGCATAGGGGATCTTATCCATCATCTCTCTTTCTTCCGCTGTAGCCGGACTTTGAGTCTTACTCAATGTCTTGCCTTGCAACATAGGTAAGAACCCCTTCTTACTTTCGTCCATATTAAACTTCTTTAATATATTATTAAGGTATGTACTCTGCGATAGCCCAATTAGGCGCCTTGATCTATCTCTATAGATTTTAATGCCTAATATATATGACACTTCACCAAGGTCTTTCATCGAAAATTTGCTGTTTAGATAACTTTTAACACTGTTTAAATGATCTATATCATTTCCAATCAATAATATGTCATCCACATATAATATCAGAAATGGCACATTGCTCCCACTCACTTTCTGTAAATACAAGCCTCTCCATAAGTTTGGAAAAATCCAAACTCTTTGATCACCTCATCAAAGCGGAGATTCCATAGATGGATCGCTGAAGTTTGCATACCTTATTATCATCCTTAGGATCGACAAAACCCTTAGGTTGTATCATATACAACTCTTCTTCAATATTACCATTGAGGAACGCAGTTTTGACATCGATCTGCCATATTTCATAATCGAAATATGCAGCAATTGCTAACATAATCCTAACCGACTTAAGCATCGCTCGGGAGAGAATGTCTCATCATAGTCAACTCCTTGAATTTGTCGAAACCCCTTTGCGACAAGTCGAGCCTTATAGATGGTCACATTACCATCAGCATCAGTTTTTCTTTTGAAAATCAATTTATTCTCAACGGCCTTCGATCGTGAGGTAAGTCCACCAAGGTCCAAACTTGGTTCTCGTACATGGATTCCATCTCGGATTTCATGGCTTCTAGCCATTTGTTGAAATCCGGGCTCATCATCGCTTCTTCATACGTCGCAGGGTCATCCATTTCATCAACCATGAAATTCACAACAGGATTGCCGTACAGTTTAGGAGATGCACATGTCCTGCTTGACCTGCGAGGTTTGGTAGTGTCCTCTTTCTGAGTTTCATGATCAATATCATTAGCTCTATCTTCATTAGGCGAAGTCAACTCCGAACAACTTCCGGTGCTGTGCTACTCGCCATTTCATGAAGAGAAGGTTCAATAACCTCTTCGAGTTCTACCTTCCGACTACTCACACCTTTCGCAAGAAACTCCTTCTCGAGAAAGGATCCATTCTTGGCAACAAAAACCTTGCCCTCGGATCTGTGATAGAAGGTATACCCAATAGTTTTCTTAGGGTATCCTATGAAGACGCATTTTTCCGCTTTGGGTTCGAGTTTATCTGGCTGAAGTTTCTTCACATAAACATCGCATCCCCAAACTTTAAGAAATAATAGCTTAGGTTTGTTTCCAAACCATAATTCATACGGTGTCGTTTCAACGGATTTAGATGGTGCCCGATTTAAAGTGAATGCAGCTATTTCTAGTGCATAACCCCAAAATGACAGTGGCAAGTCAGTCAGAGCCATCATAGATCGAACCATATCCAATAAGGTAAGATTACGATGTTCCGACACACCATTACGTTGTGGTGTTCCGGCAGGCGTGAGTTGTGAAACTATTCCATACTCTTTCATCTGTGTGCTAAACTCGTAACTTAGATATTCTCCTCCACGGTCAGACCGTAGAAATTTTTGATCTTTTTATTACGATGATTTTCCACTTCATTCTGAAATTCCTTGAACTTTTCAAAAGTTTCAGACTTGTGTTTCATCAAATAGATATACCCGTATCTACTCAAATCATCCGTGAAAGTAACAAAATAACGATATCCACCTCGCGCCGACACACTCATTGGTCCACACACATTAGTATGTATGATTTCCAATAGATCTGTCGCCTGTTCCATTGAACCAGAAAATAGCGTTCTTGTCATCTTGCCCATAAGGCATGGCTCATGTATCAAATGATTCAAAATCAAGTGATTCCAAAAGTCCATCAGAATGGAGTTTCTTCATGCGTTTAACGCCAATATGACCTAGACGGCAGTGCCACATATATGTAGATATATCATTATCAAGTTTAATCTTTTTAGCATTAACATTTATGAATGTGCGTAATATTACTATCGAGATCCAACATAAATAAACCATTCAACATAGGTGCATGACCATAAAAGATATCATTCTTATAAATCGAACAACCATTGTTTTCAGATTTAAAGGAATAACCACTTTGCATCAAACATGATCCAGATACAATGTTCATGCTCAGTGTAGGCACCAAATAATAATTATTTAGGTTTATAACTAATCCCGATGGCATATGGAGAGGTAGCGTCCCGACGACGATCACATCAACTTTTGATCCATTGCCGACCCGCATCCTGACCTCATCCCTTGCTAGTTGTCGCTTGTTCCGTAGCCCCGGAACCGAGTTACATATATTAGCAACCGATCCCGTATCAAATACCCTGGTGCTACTGCGAGTACTAGTCAAGTACACATCAATAACATGTATATCATATATACCTTTGTTTGCCTTGCCAGACTTCTTGTCCGCCAAATACTTGGGATAGTTGCGCTTCCAATGGCCAGTCCCCTTGCAATAGTAGCACTCGGTATCAAACTTAGGGCCAACTCGGGGTTTCTTTTCAGGCGCGGCAACAAATTTGCCACCCTTCTTTCCCTTGTGCTTTCCTTTCTTGTCCTTCTTGAAACTGGTGGTCCTATTGATCATCAACACTTGATGTTCTTTCCTAATCTCCACTTCTGCAGTCTTAAGCATTGACAGAAGCTCGGGAAGAGACTTCTTCATGCCCTGCATATTATAGTTCATCACGAAGCTCTTGTAGCTAGGTGGCAGAGATTGGAGAACACGATGTATGCCCAAGTCAATGGGAATCGTTATTCCCAAGGACACAAGCTTATCGGCGTACCCAGACATTTTGAGTACATGCTCACTAACGGAGCTGTTCTCCTCCATCATGCAGCTAAAGAACTTTTCAGTAGCATTATAACTCTCTACGGCAACATGGGTATCAAAAATCATTTTCAATTCTCCCATGGTATCAAAGGCATTTCCATTTTCGAAACGCTTTCGAAGTTCTGGCTCTAGCCCATAAAGTATGCCGCAATGAACTAAGTTGTGGTCCTCCTGACGAGTCACATAGACATTCTTTTCCTCGTCAGGGGCATCAGGAGCTGGTGGGGCGCCTAGCAGTGCATCTAGCACATATTTCTTTTGTGCAGTAGTGAGGAGAATCCTCAAATTCATAGCCCAGTTGGTGAAGTTGCTACCATTCGTATCAAGTTTCTCTTTCTCCATGAACATATTGAAATTAAATGCAGGTGGTGCCATCTAGAATAGAATTTGTAAAGTTTATTTAGACTAAGTTTATGATAGAGTGAGTTCAACTAATCCAAATTACTAATGAACTCCCACTAAAAAACGACATCCCTCGTGTCCTTTTGGTGATTACATGAACCAAATCCATTACACCAAGTCTGATCATCATGTGAGTTGATGTAGCTTCAAAGGCGAGCATCTATATGGGCATCATATCAACCATATGACTCATGCTTAACCTTTCGGTCTATGTTCCGAGGCCAGCTCTGTACATGCTAGGCTCGCCAAGTAAGAACCTTAGTATTCGCGTGTGTAAAACTGTCTTACACCCGTTCTTATGAAAGCGTAGATTCGAGTACACCCGATCATCACGTGATGTCTCGAAGCACGATCCACAGAACGGTGCATACTTAAGGAAGAACACATTTTTATCTTGATATCTAAATGAGGGATCATCTTACAATGCTACAGAAAGCGCCAAACTAGTAGTATAAGATGCTAGCATCTAATGTGTAAAGTGAAATGATATGGTCCATGCATTTGATCTCTATCACTTGCATCGTGGTATGATCTCTATCATTCCTTTGTGTGTAAGGCCAAGGTCTATGGAACTTACATGTTGAGTGTGTTGTAAGAGTATCTATCATACATCTACTTACAACAATACCATATCAATACACTAGCCCAGCAACGATCTAAACTAGACGCCTCTAATTTATCTATTGCAAGTTTTACGTGGCTTATGGCTTTCGGAGATAGAACCGTTCTCACCTACGAACATGAACCACAACGAGGATAACTATAGTAGGAGAGACAGACACGCGCCAACCACTTATGCAAAACAAGTTGCATGTCAGTCGTGGAACCGGTCTCATGTACGATGACATGTAAGGTTGGTCCGGGCCGCTTCATCCCACTATGCCACCAATATCCAAAATACATAGAAGATGCAATAACATGATCATCATCGCCCATATATAAACATATGTGTACTACCCGTGCAAAGCACCTACGCATAGATCAGGCTCTGATACCACTATTGGGTCCGCAGCATAGAAAACAAAAAATTTCCTACGATGTGAACTACATGCCAAGATCCATCTACTAGGTACAAAGCAACGGGTGGACATACATCCAACGAGAACTTACCCTCGAAGACAACGAGTTTTGTTAACGAGTAGGAACTCGTGGTTGATGTAGTCGTACACTTGCCGATCTCAAGATCGAGTGGAAGTCCGAGCGCCACAACTCAGCAGCGCATCCATACTCGCACACACGTTCAAACCATCGGACAACCTCCACCTCCTCGCTCCAGTGGAAGCAGCAACTCCTTCCAGACGAAATGCCACCAGGAACATGTATCTCGCTAATCCGAGACCATGGGGGAATAATTCTAGAGGGGGAGAGATATCCTTCACAAGGAGGTGTGAGGATGAAGGAGGGAATGGGTGGCCTTTTATAGGAGGAGGGGGGTACCCCCTCTCTCCATGGCCGGCGCATGGGGGGGTGACCCCTCACCTCCCCCATTCATGTGGTGGTAACCCCTCCACATTAAAATGCTTCTTCACATTCCCCTTTAAAGTCTCCACTTTAAATGCATTAAAATTCTCCAAGTTTAATGCTCTCTCATTTAATAAAACTCTTTTTATTAAATTTATTCAGAATTTTGTTAATTACTTTAATTAACAAACATTCACGTATAGCCCCTTGTAATATTTCAATATCACATGCAGAACCACTTTCTGCAATTTCACCCGAAACAATTTCCGGTTTCTATCGAAACAATTCCTGCGCTTTGCAATTCTTTCGTCTGAAACATATGTGCTCCAAAATGGTGTCCGGTAACTCTTAAGTGTGTCACCCTACGGTTCGCGAATAATGTAGACATGATTGAGACTCCTCTCAGATCAATAGTCAGAAGCGGGACCTGGAGATCCATACTGACTCCTGCATATTCAACGATGACTTCTGTGATCGTGAGAACCTTTAACGCTTGTAACTAAATCCCTTTGTCTCGCGATATATTACATGTCTGAGATTCGATCATCGGTATCTCCATACCTAGTTTGATCTCATTTCCGACATGCACTCTTTTCTCGTTCCCATGATATAACATTCTAGTGATCACATCACTTGCTTGCAAGCTATCTCTATGTGATATCACCGAGAGGGCCCAGAGTATATCTATCCGTCATCGGGATTGACAAATTCCACTCTTGATCCATGAGCCTCAACATAACACCTTCGTAGTACTGAACCCATCTTTATAGTCACACTGTTATGGTGTGACGTTTGATGTTATCAAGATACTCTTCCGGTGTTAGCAATTAACATGATCTCATGGTCTAAGGATAAAGATTACTTCGTATGATGTTATAGCAATATAAACATAATGAGTTGATCGTAATGCTATACTTCGGATGAATGTTCATCACATCATTCCACCAATGGTGTGACCTTGTTATTAACAACATCCAATGTCCATGATCAGGAAACCTTGATCATCTTGTTAATCAACAAGCTAGTCTATAAGAGAGGCATAACTAGGAACCCTTTTTGTTTATTAAACACACATGAATTGATGTTTTCGATCAATACAATTCTAGCATGTAAAATAAATATCTATCATATATAAGGAATACATAATAACAACTTTATTATTGCCTCTCAGGGCATATTTCCTTCAGATGATACATAAGGGGTGCTAACAGCTTTATAGTCACTGTAAGTGCTAACACACCTCTGTCTACCAAGAAGTAGTTCCCTCCATCAAGTCCCCATAAGAGGCAAATATTGAGAGATCGACTTCTCCCAACATCAATATGAAGACAATCTAACACATGGTCACAGCGATGAAGATCATAATAAACTTTATCTTATTTCAATCTCATATTAGGTTTTCTCCATCTTCCCAAGAACTAAAGATCTACTCAAACATGGAGGCAATCAACATCATGGCAATAATAATGGAATCTATCATAGATGAATAGTACTTGTATAAATCCACAACGAGTATGGAAATTACAACAAGATATAGACAAGATGTTGATGGGATGGATGGAGATGGTGGTGATGAAGTGGTTGATGATGAAGATCGAAGCATTAGCCTCCCGGATCTACGCAGGGCAAAGATGGATCCTCGGTGGATGAGTTCCCCCTCTAGATGCCTTCTCGAGGTGAGGTTTCGCCGATTTTTGGTTGTTCTATATGTCGTCTGTCCGATCCAGTTGCACGGGTTGAAACTATTTGAGGAGGCGGTGGCAGCGCCAACTATACAGCCGAAAAATTTATTCCCACTGTATAGTTGGTCATTGAAACGTCTGTATGCTTGGATCGCTTCGGGTTTTCTTCTAGTGTTATTGATATTTCCCAAATAAGTTATTTACGTTGTTTTTGACTCCTTTTCTCCCCAATACAACTGCTCCTATCCATCATCTATCCTGATCTTGGTGAAAATAGTCATAAAATGTGTGCGCGAACACCGTAAAATACCAAGATCCAACATCTACAATGCAAAACAATAATATAAAACATGATGCAAATATGCACTCATCATTGAGCAAGAAGAATATGATAGAAACCTTGACATATTTACCATGAGCTATCCCGAGGAGGTCAAACATGCTCATGGTGAGTACATGGAACTCTATGGAAGAAACTTTTGGAAAGACCCTGCCAAATCAAAATCTTAGCTTGAGCACAAGAATGGGTCAGGTGGAAGAAAAGAAAATGGTCCAAAACTAAGTCATGTTAGAATTATGGCGACCATTTACATTTCATAGCTGAGTGTCCTTATCAAAGTAGAGAAGATCGTGGGGGAAGACTAGTTCTCAAGGAGAAGTCAAAGGCTCCTCGCAAGAAGACATTTATCAAGAAGAATGCTTCTTACAAGAAGCAACCAAAGATAGTGTTGGTATCCCAAGAGGAGTATTCATCCACAAGCAAAGATGAAGAAGGTGATGATAGTTCAAGAGAGGTGGCCTCCATAGCCACTACATCTACACCAACCACTTTGCTCTTTGATTCTCCGAATGAGAACTTCTCCAACAAGAACATCACTTGTCTTATGGCAAGAAGTTCCGAGGTATCACCTTCCATCACTTACTTTACTAAGACTACTATGAATGTTGATATGGATGATTCCACTAGTCTTAAGGTTAAGGAAGACGTTATCGCTTTGGACTATTTTATAACTAACTTGCAAGATGAGCACAAAATGCATTTTGAGGCTCTCATGAGTAAACTTGCTTACTCGGAAGAACTTCTTGAACAAAAGGGAAGAATTGAAAGGGACGATGCAATGGAAATAGCATCCTTGAAAAATGCTCTAGAAGAAGAAGAGGAGATTCAAGATTCTCTTGAGGAGAGGCTTGAGTCAATTGAGGAGTAAAATGATGAACTTGTGGCCAAACTTATGAAGGAACAGGATCATGCTATTATTAAGGCAAAGAGGCTAAAAAGGGAGAAGGTTGAATTTGGGGATGCTCATGCTAGACTTTCTGAGACGCTAGAGACACTTGACATTGCTCATAAGGCATTGGAGAGTGAACAATCTATTCTCAATAAGTCTTATGATCAGCTCCAAACTCAACTAGCCAGGTATGATGGTCATAGCACCTATACTCCAGTGTGCAGTCATGAATACATTCTTCAAGAAAATGCTAGATTGAAATATGAGCTTGCCAAGTCATCCCTTCCCAAAGGTATTGAGTTATCGATGAGACCTTGAGCAAGCAAAGGACAAACAATGGAAAGGAGGGACTTGGCTATGTCCCCAAGACCAACAAGAAGAAGAACAAGACCAAGAATGTTGAAGCAAAGACACGCACCACAAAAAACACCATGAAGAACAAAACTGACTATGATGGTTTTTCAGGACTCAATAATCCTCATTATGAGTTATTTCGTGATTATTATGGTGATTTTTATGCTAGATATATTGGACTTATGATAATTATATTGCTTGGTCTATTTGGGTTCCAAAGACCCTTGTTACTGATATGAGAGGAGCCATTGAAAAATGGGTACCTAAAACCAAGAAGTAATTCTCTTGTAGGGCTATGCTTCTGGTGGGTTGAAATGGGTTCTTGATAGTGGATGCACAAGTCATATGACCGTAAGCAAGGAGATCATCACGGAGATGAGGCCTAATCATGATCAAATAACCGTCTCCCGTGAATATCATGCTTGTTGAGACCCTTGGGTATAATTTACTTTCTATTCGTTCCCATGGTAAGATGGTCTTTGCAATTTTTATTGATGATGATATCGTGGTACTCTTGTGGAGCAAGTCTCTCAAGATCGCTTTTGTTGGGTACGTCGAAAATGACTTGTATGTGGTGGACTTTTCGGGGGAAACCACTACAGGTCCGATGTGCCTATTCCGAAAGGCCGATGTGGGTTGGCTATGTCATCGCTGTCTAGCTCATGTCAATATGAGAACTTTGAAAAGTCTTCACAAGGGTGGCCACATCCTTGGACTAAAAGAAAATGTTTCCTTTGCCAAAGATCATGTTTGCAGGGCTTGTGTTGAAGGAATTATGCACGACTATCCCCATCGACAAAAGGCAATTATATCGTCAAAGAGGATCTTAAAACTCCTTCATGTGGATCTCTTTGGTCCTCCATCTCATGCAAGTCTTGGTGGGAAGAAGTATTGCCTTGTCATTGTTTGATGACTACTCAAGGTACACATGGGTTTACTTCTTCAAGAAGAAAAGCGAAACTCAACAAACCGTCATCAACTTTGCCAATGAGGTTTAACAACAACACAACATCCCCATATTGGCAATAAGAAGCAACAATGGCTCCGAGTTCAAGAACTACACCCTGAATGAATTCTTAAGTGAAGAGGGTATAATACATCAATATTGCGCTGCGTATACACCTCAATAAAATGGTGTAGCCGAGAGGAAAAAACAAACCTTGATAGATATGGCAAGATCTATGTTGGCTGAATTCAAGTCACCTTATAATTTCAGGGCTGGAGCCATATCCACCATTTGTCACTCATCAAACCGGCTTTACCTCCGCAAGCTCTTGGACAATACTCCTATGCGATACTTACCGGTAACAATCTGAACATTTCATACTTCTGGGTATTTGGTTGCAAGTGTTTCTTTCTCATTAAAGGAGTTCGTTTATCTAAATTCAAGTCTAAGGCTTTAGAAGGTATTTTTGTTGGTTACAGTACCGAATACCATACTTATAAAGTCTACAACAAGACCACCGGAGTTGTTGTGGAATCTTGTAGTGTGCTATTCGAAAAAATGATGGCTCCCATGTGGGGAAAGTTGATGTTTGTGATACAGATGTTGAAATAATCCAAGATGCCATAAGAAGAATGGGTGTGGGATTCTACTGCCTCGTTGAGGAACCCCTTGTGGCGGACTGGGAAGGACAATGCTCTACTCAAGTAGAGCCCTCATCTACACAAGATCAACAAACTTCACCGGTTGAAGCAACTGTTGCGCCGATACAACAAACCTATGAAGATCATCTATCAGCTGAACAAGCTGGAAGTCCCAAGCCGGATTATTCGGCCATGCATCTCCCTCATGGTCTAGGAATGATCAATAAGAATCTAAAACTCCCATGCCGGATTATCCGGCCACTCCCTCGGCTAGATTATCTGGCCCTACAAGCCCAGTACAACAACGTCCTATTACGGTTGTAGATCAAGATCAAGGGTAAGTATCTCCATCAACTGTTAGTGTTGAACAATCTATTAATCAAGATCAAGCTAATGGTCAAGACGAAGACCAAAGTTATGAATTTATTCCTCTAATAAACAATAAAGAAATTGAAACTCATCGCAAAGCTCGAGCTAAAAGAAACCTAAAACTCAGAGGTAACACACTTGATAAAGTGGTGGGTGACCTAAGGAGAGGGGTGTCCACAAGGGGTGAGTTAGCAAGATTCAGCGATCATCAAGCACATATATCCATGGTTGAACCCAAGAAGGTTTTTGAAGCCCTTGAAGATCCGGACTGGGTTGTGGCTATACATGAAGAGCTCAGTAATTTTAGAGCAACAAAGTATGGAAGCTAGTTGAAAATCCTAAACAGTGCCACAATGTTATTGGCACAAAGTGGATTTTCAAGAATATGCAATATGAGAATGGAATTGTTGTGAGGAACAAGGCAAGACTTGTGGAACAAGGTTTTTCCCAAGTGGAAGGCATTGACTTCGGTGAGACTTATGCTCTAGTGGCTCGCCTTGAGTCCATCCGTATTTTCCTTGCTTATGTAGCTCATCATAATTTTAAATTATAGCAAATGGATGTTAAGAGTGCCTTAATGGTCATTTACATGAGTTGGTATATGTTAAGCAACCCTGACTTCGAGGACCCCAACTTTCCTAACCATGTCTACAAACTCGATAAGGCGCTATATGGCCTTAAACAAGACCCACGTGCGTGGTATGAGCATCTTAAAGAGTTATTGTTAGACTATGGTTTCGAGGTTGGGCAGATTGACCCACTCCTTTTACTAAGAAGGTTAATGGGGAGCTTTTCGTATGCCAATTATATGTAGATGACATTATTTTTGGCTCCACTAACCAAGCTTTTAACGATGAATTTTCAAAGCTTATGACTGACAGGTTTGAGATGTCTATGATAGGAGAGTTAAGGTTCTTTATTGACTTCGAAATCAAGAAAATATGAGAAGGGAATTTCATTAATCAAGCAAAATACATACAAGACATGCTCAAGATATTCAAGATGACTGATCTTAATGGAGTTGCTACAATGAGGCAAACGAAGTGTCATCTAGAGTTAAATCCCAATGGTAAAGATGTGGATCAAAAGGTATACCGGTCCATGATCGGCTCTTTACTCTACCTTTGTGCATCTAGACACGATACTGTGTTGAGTGTAGGAGTGTGTACAAGGTATCAAGCAACTCCTAAAGATATCTGGTTCATTCCCCCAACTTTGGTCTATCGTACCCAAAGGGCTAAAATTTCTCTTTATGTGGATTCATGGATTCTGATTGGGTTGGTGATAAGGATGATAGGAAGTCAACTTCCAGGGCATGTCAATTTTTGGGAAGATCCTTGGTATGTTGGTCTTCTAAGAAGAAAAATTGTATATCTCTTTCCACCGTCGAAGCTTAATACGTGGCTGCTGCAAGTGCATGCACTCAGTTGTTATGGATGAGGCAAACTTCAAAGGAATACTGTGTCAATTGTGACAAAGTGCCTCTTTTATGTGACAATGAAAGTGCCATAACAATGGCTTATAATCCGGTGTAGAACACAAGGACTAAACATATCGATATCCGCAATCATTTCATCCGAGACCATGTTGCTCGTGGAGACATTGACCTATCTTTTGTGAGCACGAAGAATCAGCTTGTGCATATTTTCATGAAGCCACTTGATGAAGCAAGATTTTTTATTTGAGGAATGAGCTAAATAATGTATATTCAAGGAGCTTGACTTGATTACCCTTGCGTACGCACCTATATCTCTTCCTCTATTTGGTTTTGATGTGGGCATGGATATAGGGGGAGTGTGGTCCTAACTATTGGGCTAACCCTCCCCCATAATGCCAAAAACGAGAAAAATCATTTCTGTTAATATCATTATGTGATATGTGAGCTTATTGATGAGTATTGGTCATGAACCCCAGATACATCTTCGTGGTATCATACCATTCGCTCCTGCATGGTGGCTTCAGACACTGCACTCTTCTTTGTGAAGAGTTGGTTCTTTGCGGGATTTATTTGTTTTTATTTGCCTATCTTGTATTCTTATGGAAAAAACACCAACAAATGGCTTTTCATTGTCTTGCGATTTTGCAATTCTTGGTGTGTAGTACCATCTCAGTGTGGTATTCTAAGCCTAAGCCTTTTTCCTCTCTCAAGACATCTTTCTATCTTACACAAAAGTTCATAGTTAATCTTGCGAGGGTTTTGTTGGGATGTGCTGGCCCGTTTTTTGTGTGAACAAAAAATATCGGTGAGGGTCGGATTATCCGCCCCTAGTGGGGGCCGGAATATCCGGCCCGGGCGACTTTGTCTAATAAGGGCTGGGGCATCGGGTGAGAGGGCTCAAACATAGCAGCCTCTCTCACCCCGACCCCTCCTTCTCCATAGCCACTGCCAACCCTCCCGCCCATCCCCGGTGCTACTCCGGCCACTGGATCCTCTGGTTCTTCACCGGATCCGCTCCCTCCTCCTCCTAGGTACCTTCTCCTCCAAGTCAATCTTCCACTGAGTGAGGCTAATTCCCCCATTCTTATCTTTTGTATGGAAGTTGCTTTTTGTTGTTGAAACTCGGATTAGAGGGTGCTCATTGTTCCATATGCAAGTTTAGAACTGTAGACTATCAACCATTTTACCCGATCTATGTGTTTGTTGTTGATCTGAGTCAAATTGCAAAAAATCGCTAGTGCCATATTATCCGCCCCTGGCTGGGCCGGATTATCCGGCCTGGAAGGTTCAAACCTGCTGTGTTTCTGACTCAAATTACTGTAGCACATGATTGCTTTGTGGTTGTTTCTCTAGTGTTTTAGCATTCCTTCCTAGACTTGTGTGTGCTTATCTCCTTGCTACATACCTCATTCTTGTCACAGGTGGTTCTCGTGGTCCGACAAAGACATATAAGCGCCGTCCTCATGCTCGGTGCTTGATCCCCACGAAGATGGCAATTTTACTGATGAGGTGGAAGTGAGGAGAATACGAAGGGAGGAGAAAAGGATGGCTGAGAGGGCAAGGAAGGAGAAGAGGACCAGGACTGGTAGGAGGAAAGGAAAGGAACCAAGAATCAACTACAAGACAATGAACATTGTTGAGTGTTCCACCGTCAGGCATCATGACTGGTTTGAGGATTACACTTGTTATTAGAGCCTTGAAGACCCCAACTTCTGTGTGCACCTCCGAAGAATATCTTTGATGACATTTACTCCAGTTGGAAGATTCGTCCCATGCGCCCTCTAGACATTCCCACCGCCAAGAGTAATCCCCAATTTTCTCAAGCTATCTCTTTGATGGCCAAGATGGGTCTTCATCACCTCATGGAGATCCAGTGTGATTATGAGTCCTCGCTTGTAACATCCCAATTTTAGCAACCCTGATTAATTGTCTAGAATGCAAAAATTAGGGGGAACAAAAACCTTTTCTTGTTTAGTGATGCAGTGTTTGCTTGTTTTTTGTTTGTGCATATTCATCTGAATGTATAGCATATGATATACTCCTTACCTCACCACCAGTTGACAAAAGCTATCTCACAAAACTGTCTTGGCTTATTTTACATATTCTCAAATTTTCTGGCTTTCCAAAACTTGAGCCAAGATGCCTTTGCCACAACCATTATTTTCCTAGCTTCTATTAACAAAATTATGGAGAGCTATATGATATAATATCCTTATATTTTCAAGACAAAACATTCAACTATTCTTATCCCTATGTTTTTCTAAAACCTTTCATAAACTTCTGAACTCTACTTTTGGTAGAAATACAAAGGGACTCTCATCTACTTCAAAATACAACCTTTCCGAAATACCCATCCTTACCCCCAAGCTAATCTTGGAGGTACCTATAGTAGTAGATTTGTTTTGCTTGTAAATATGAGCTACCTTGATCTGTTGTCTGATGAATTGCTTTGATATGTTATTGGATCGTTTGCTTAGGAGTAGTATGAGCTACCCTAGGATCTCATCATCTAGAATCTAGATAATCCAATAGTATCAACCATAAAAAACTTAACCAAGCTGGATCTGATCTATAGCCACTAGGGGATCCTCTAAAACCCTTAACCAGATCACTTCTGAAGATTATTCATTCTAGAAGCTTCCATGTCAAGGAAGACCAATATCAAGCATGGATCCTTTCTAATCCGTCTACACTTGAACATCATCCATGTGATGATGATTGGGAACCTTTCAACCAATCAAAAACATTAGCTCTTCCATTCTAGTCAAAAACCCTAAATCTACCAAAAATGACTAAGTCTGGAAAACTGTTATCACCATCACATATTTGAGTCTCCCTCGTTTCCAACCCTTGTGCATTTCTGGAAATGAACCTGAACCATATTGTAGACCATCGTAAAGAATACCAAGGAAAACTATTTACCTTGGCTAGATCATCCTATAACCCACTTGTTCTTGATGGTTTTGTATGCAAGAAAATAATAATTCCTGCAAATCTTCTCATCAAGCCCACTTTGGGAAATCTCACATCTCCGTACTACCTTCCTTGGACCAACTCTTGTAATTATTGTGTTCTACTCATGAAGGTATATCAAACCCTACTTCACTTGTTTCAATTTGACCTTTGTGTCTCCAAAACCCACATGGTTTTTGAAGCTAATCAACATTTCTTCTATGACACCCTTGTTTCTAGGAAACTTAGGCATCAATCCTAGGAAAGCTTAATCCTGATAAACCTCCACAATTTGTACTATGATGATGTACATAACTTGTTATATCCATCCATATAAGCCTTGTACCAAGGGGAACTATGAGCTCCAAGATCCAACAAAGTTTTGAAGGGATAAAATTAACTATGCCTAAGTTTCTCTTTTCCTTTGTTTCTACCAAATTCAAGTCCAATTCTCAAAACCCAAGGTATCATATGGTGGATACATATGGTGGATATCATATACCATGGAGATATAAATTTATCAAATGTTATCAATAATTTTTTTGTCCCAAGAACAAAGAAATTCCCTTCCTTTAACAAAATCTAAATTCACCCTCTATAAAAGAAAGTTTGTTTTTCTCCAAATCACATCTACAACTCTAGGGTCATTTGAGGCCTATATACCATACCCTATCCCCCACTTCAAAAATAAATATCCTTGAATAATTTTCATAATTATTTTCCTATTTTCTTAAATAGCACAAACAAGAAAATAAATGTTTTAGATAGTCTTACACCACAATAAATCCAGGGAAAATTCTCCAAAGTATGAATTCATATTGGGGAGCATCTCAAACCAAAATATCACCTTGTACAATTCAAAAATTTCATAATAGTTAAAATAAATAGTTTCAGCACTATTTGGATAAGTGATATAAAAGTGACCTAAAATGATCCAATAAATCTCATATAATTCCTGGAAGTGTATCTAAACTTTACCCATCTACCAGCCTCATCAACCCATCTTGTCTTGTTCAAAATGTGAGTCTTTACCCATCATCATCAAGAATGGAAAAATTGGATAAATTGCAACTTTTGGACTAACACTCCATCAAACCTCCAGAAAGCTTGCAAGTTACTTCTCCCAGCTCCAGGACAACCCCTTTGGTCGACCCCACTATAGCATCCCTGTAGCAAGCCCTATGCCTTTGTCCTTTATGCTTGGAATAAGGGAGAGACAAGATTCGCCACCCCAGCTTTCTTATTCTTTTATCCTCACAGCAACCCTACTCCCTCTTTGCCCTGCTGCAGGACCAGGACCTCTTGTCCCCACTCTCCACCGCCCCTAGCAGCCAGTGGCATGGACATGGACAAAGCCATGGCCATGTGTGCACTTGGTGCACCATGCACCATTCCCCTTCGGTTTAAATGGACTAGAGGCACCCCACGGACCACGCCCCACCATTTCACCTCCTAGCACTTCCCTCTGCTCCCCACCGCTCTCCTACCAAGCCACTACCTCTGCATTTCCTAGAAGAAGAGAGCTCTTACTCCTTGGCCTTTTCTCAAGATTTTGGGGTAGATCCTTCTCCCTTGATCCTTTGCACATGCATGTAGCCTATTGAACCCCCTACATCTAATCTATCCTCCCATGTTCTTATTCTGCCACAGGAACACCGGAGATTGCCTCCATGGTCCATGGCCGGAGTAAAGCTTCACCGGTAGAGACGACCCTCCCGAGCTCCGCCCGCCTCGCCAAGGTCCATCCCCGACCTCTGAGACCTTCCTCGCCCCACCTGGGTCCTCTACACTGACATGCATGCACCCACGATGCTCCCCTAGTTCGTCCCCGAGCGTGCCTCTCCGGTGAGATGTGCGGGTCTTTCCTTAGAAGCGTAGATGACCGTCTCGTACCTCGTTGGAGTCGCCAGGATGCATCGCTTCGCCTCCGCCACTTCCCCGACTCCAAAGTACCTCAGTGAGACCTCCCCATCACTTATCCTTGTAGATAGTGTTCCACCACCACCGGGTGTTCTTCTCAGAGAACAACGACCGCGGGCTGTCAGTTTCCACTTAACCTGACGGTCACCAACCACCGATACCCGTTTGCCTTGTGGTGCCGCTGATGAGAAGGCCCCGCCTCGCGGATTCAAACCGCATCTCCTGCTCGCCTGAGCGCTGGAATTGGGCCGACCCGTCTGCTTCCAGGCCTTGCTTCGCAGAACCTGGCCCGCGAAACTCCTCTTCTTCTTTTCTTTTAAATTAAAGATTAATCTGGACAAAAATTACCCTACTGGATTAAATCAAAAATAAAATGGAAATAGCCTAGTTTATGCTAGATATAAATTTTGGGATGTTCCCCAAGGTTTACCTCAAAATGCAGCACAAAAAGATACCCATATCTATGTTTTCTTATTCTATGGGAAAATAATACAAATATGTACCATTTTTTACTAAATAATTGGTACAGTGAGTTTTATAGCTCCAAATTCCTTGAAACAACTTTTCTATGCAAGGTATATCTGGTATCTTGTAGGTCACACTGGATCCCTGCCAAAACTCCCTATTGTTTACGTGTAGCAAAAATAACAAAAACAATCCATTTTTGACTTTAGATACTTCTCTAGGACAAATCATAACATGTCTGGACCTAAATCCAACTCTTAGTGATGTGGTACACCAGTACCTACAAAAAACTAGGAGCTCACTATTTATTGAACCTTTGTTTAATTTTAATGATTTAAACACTTCTGACTAGGGTTTTTCCACTAGATAAATCATTACAGAAGCATAGTAACTCCAAAAGTAATGATTCCTATTTCTGCATGAAGGTAATTCAAATACCTATCATGTGTCCTTGGTTTCATATCATAAGCACCTGTAGTTTTAATATAGTGAAAATGACAATTGAACTATAAAACTGGTTTTGGGAATTTCCCAAGGGCATTCTGGTAATTGTTTTGAGGTGATTCCAACTCTGAAAAATCATAAACTCAAATCTATACAATATAATTTGAGCCAAATTTATTTTAACTATATATCTTTTATGGTGATTTATTCACCTAAACTAAAGTTTATTTCACTAGAAAATTCATATCTAAATAAAGAAAAATGATAAAATCATGAAACCACTTTTGTTGGCCTTGTTATTTCAATACATATATGTTGATATCATGTTTTCACGTTAGTATCATACATACCCAATCCTTGATTTAAAACCCACTCATCTTTAGTATTTGGATTTTTAATCATAAAATAAATTGTACAAAGGCAATTAAAGTAATTCCAACTTCTCTAACCTCAATCCATCAAAACCAACTAAAGTTAGTACTATGTTGTATGTTTGTTTGTTGTATTGTAGTGATGCTTGTATGCCTTGTGTTTATTGTGGCTTTGTTTGCTTGCATGTGCTATCTTTGACGATGATAGTTGCGATTATATCGGAGACCAGAAGAAGTTTTTATTATTAGATTATTATGCTATTCTAAGAAGAAGTCCAGGGACATATATTGCCGGATTGCTGATTACAAGCAAGCCACCTTCTTACTCCTAAGCCTTGTCCTACTGTTTTACTTATGCATATTTTACCTACTAATTTATGAAAACTGCATTGCTTTATATTATGAGGATCTATATCTAGTAGTGGCTTGGCTCCTCCAACCAATACCTTTTGTACTACTAAGTACAATCCCATTGATTTCACCTACTGTCCCTAGTAAGGAAGATGGTGTATAGCACCATACCATTTTGGAGACCTCGTTTTAGCCAAAGCAAATTGTAGGATGGGAAGACCCTGGAAAAGTTTTACAAACATGTTTTATGATAAAACCTTGGTAAGGTTTGATATACCAAGAGAAGTTTGAGAAAATAAAATGGTTTTGTTTTACAAAATGCTAAAGGAAAGATGGAGGAAAAAGTTTTACAAAAAGGCACCCGTTTCTTTGCAGCTTTGCCAGAACAATTAACCCGTGCAACCACATTACTCTGGAATGGGATAGGGCTGGACTTGAAATTTGCTACTCTGGTGTGGGAATTCTCATAACTGCTTACATGTGAGAGAAAGGGTCAACTGTTAGGCAGTCACGTAGAGGAGGTAGGATCGCCCATGTGAGAGACCGGTCGATACTATGAGCCTCAAATTGAAAGTGCCCACTCTCGAGGAGTCGGAATGCGCTTCGGTTAGTCTTGTGCCTAGAAGTCCCGATGTTGAGGGGAATAACTCATAGGGTAGGGCTTATACTAGAGTGGCATCTGGAGAGTCTTGATCGGTTACTCGACATAAAATCCATAGGTGATTAGGGTAGGGTACCCGGATGGTATGGGTAAAGTGTACAACCTCTATATAGTGTAAATTTATTCGAATAGCCATGTCCATGGTCATGGATGGTTGAGAAGGTTTCTGTAGAGCGGTGTTGGTTTTGATTTCAAAAAGGACTTCAGAAAAGGAAAGGCCTTGGAAATGTTTTGACCATGGGATGGTCAGAAAGTAAGGGAAGGAGTTTTTTCATGGGATTACCGGAAGGAAGAAAGGAATGGGTGACCCAGTCCTAGTGTTTTCCAAAACTCTTAAAATGTTTTCAAAAAGTTTTACAAAAGTTTTCAACAAAGATATGTAGATGTTGTATCTACAAGAGAAACTATTTTAGAAAGAACCTCTTATGGATCCCTCCTACTACCACAGCCATACTGCATATCCTCTTGTTCTTATTATTCTCTTAAGGTGGTTTGCGAGTACAAGTACTCACTGGCATTGTCCCTAGCTATTAACTTGGTTAGATCTCGAGAACAAGGTGACGATGACGACTATGCGAGCTAGGCCGTTCTCCCAGTCAGTTGCCTATAGGTTAAGGCATAGCTCGGGCTGTACACTTCGATAAAGTTTCGCTGATGATGATGCTTGTAGCCATAATGGCAGTTGAGGTATGACTTGTATCCTCTTAACTAATGGATGTTTACTTTGATACTTATCGATTATATGCCACGACTAACTGATCATGGGATCGTGGTGTACGCATAACAGGGATTCTCAGAGGATTAATCCGGGGGCCCACACCGCTAGTGAAGAAGTTTTTCTCCACACTTATGATTGGTGGGGATGAGGCTCGTACTTTGAAGTGGATGTCGGGCTCTCAATTCTGCTACGCCAACTTTTCCACTTTTGCTCAGCTGGTTGGCTACCCCTTCTAGGACCGTGACACTTCGTGTGGGAATTACATCTATAGCCCTCTTTGTCAGAGCAATGACACTTTACTCTCTACTTGCTATGGACCCAACAGTGTTGTAGGGAAAGTTGATGGATTGCTGTGACTATATTCATAGCTGGTTCTCATGTTCTGTGATTGCATCACTCCGAGTGGAGGCAACAATGATAGCATCCATGGTCATCTTCTTAATATTCTAGGCTTTGCATATGAGTGTGCCACTAGTGAAGAGCCATCTTCTGATTACACTCTTGATGTTATACCAGGAGATGGTTGATGCCTTGTTCAACCACCACACCATTCCTTATGCTCCCTTCTTCATGATTCTCATCAAGCACTGCCTGCCCGATGAGGATTTCAATGTTGCTCTTGATGGGTCTCACAAGGTCAATAAGTTGTACATTAAGAGGAAGACAACCACCTCTTTTGTCCCGGAGTCGGATACTTTCATGGTTGATGCTCGTACTAGTGGAATAACTCAAGGAAGGAGGCCCCCCTATCCCAACTATTGCTAGGAAGGTCAAGCAACCCAACTGGTTCCAATGGAACATTATTTGCATGGGTGTGGACACACACAAGGGACATTATGAGGCTTACCTTCAGTGCCATGTCATGGCAAACACCCAACAACTCATTCTTCACCATGTGTCTAGAGCTCATGGTCCCCTTTCATAGCAGGCTGCTCATACGCCCTATGCTCAATGGAACACCTCTGGCATCAACTATGGCGACATGGAGAAGTAGTTGTTCTCGGCTCCGGCGCGAGCATCACCACCTCCTGCAGCTAACGATGATGAGGACAACAATGAGGAGTACGATGATGAGGATCTATACGGGGATGAGGACAAGGACAAAGTGATCTCCACGGCCGTTAGCTTTGCTCTTGTCCCTTTTTGGCGGTTCGATACCAAAGGGGGAGAAGTTTCTCTATTAGGCCATCGAGGGGATTTGCCTAGGTCGGGTTCAAACCTATTTGATTTTTGAGCACTTCTCATTCCGTGCTTGTACCCATTTTAGTGTTGAACTTTTATTTGTTTTTCGTTTTATTTTGAGACTATGCCGTGTGGTTGTGATACTAAGGTTATTATGGTGGATTTATCATTATGGAATATCTATGGATTTATCATTATGGAATATCTATGGATTTATGGATATATCTCATTATGGAATTATCTCTATGGAGTCATTGAAATGGCTTATTTCTTGGAATTATCAATAAGGTGCTATTAAGTGTCTATCTCTATGATTATTGAGAACTTCATTATGGTCAGTATGATATGTCTCACACTATTCCATCAGTTGCTCTTAGTTTCCAAGTCATGAAAAGTCTTGAACCAATATGTGTGCATTTGTATTCAAATGCAAACATGTTATATGCACACATCTAGAGGGGAGTATTTTTCATCCTTGGAATGATGATGTTGTAGGACTTTATTGCAAATCCTAGTATTGTCATTTAACACCAAAAAGGGGGAGAATGAAAGAGCATTTCACGGTCTCTATTTATTTGGGTGTTAGATAACAATGCCAAGGATTATTTAATTGTGTGTTTAGTGGTCCAGATTAGATTTCCCCCAAATGTAGCCAAAGAGAGTTTTGGGGGGAGTTATTATCCCCCCTGTCAAGGGATAGATTATCTGCCCTTGCCCCAATAGCCAAACATGAACAAGGCACATCATGCAGTAGGGGGCTAGATTTCCCCCGGCTTGTTTGGCTAGAGTCGAAGTTTTTGCTCGGGTCGGATAATCCGCACCCGCCCCCGAATTTTTGTAAAGGGTGGAAAGGCACGTCATGCAATAGGGGGACATATTTTCCTCCGGATTGTCTGGCTAGAGCAACAGTTTTTGCTCGGGCCATATAATCTGCCCCACTAGGGGGCCGGATAATCCGGCCCCAGGATTTTTTGCGAAGGGTGACAAGGCATGTCATGCAGTATACGAGGCGGATTTTTCCCCAGTTTATCTGACCTGGGCTAGATGTTTTGGCCCGGCCGGATTATCCGACCCCACTAAGGCTGGATTATCTGGCCCAAGGTTTTTCCAATGGCTAGCTTTTGGGATTGGGTATACATACCCCATTTGATCCTATTTTCAGATCTCTTGGATAGCAAGAAAAAGTGATGTACTGTTCATATCAATTCAAGCTAGATCTTCACTTTCAACCACTCAAAGGCTCCGGTCTTTGGGGAATCGAAGGAGGAGGCTTTGATCTTCATCGGCAACAATCAAGATCTTCATTTTCCCCTCCATTCACTTGGGGGATTCTTGATCTAGAGTTTCTTAGGAATATCTAGATCTTGGTTACGGTTATTGATAAAATTGTTTCTTGTGGCAGCTTGTTGCCATCTCGGGGGCCTACAATTTGGTTGTAGATGTGTTCCCTGGTTGTGTTGTAAAGGCACCGGTTCCCACCTCGAAGGGTAGCAAATAGTGGAAAGGTGGATCAGGGCTCTCGTGGCGAGATCCATCGGAGAACAGGGTGAGGCCTATTACGGCGTGGTGTTCTTAGTACCGCCCACCCCTCCAATACAGATGTACTTCCCTTAACAAGGAAGGATCTACGGTAAAACAAATCTTTATATGTCCATCCTCGACATGCTCGTGGATGGAGTGAAACTAGCACTTGATATGCTTGGAATTCTTTTGAGACCATGATTCTTTGGCATTGGCTATGGCACCATTTGTAACACCCTGGACTCTTTGTGCCCGGGATGAAACTCCTGGGAGCTTAATAGGATATCTAGACTAGCCCCGTAGACCAACACTAGTCTTTTTAGGCACTTTGTCCTCACTCGTGTGCACCTGGGACTCACTTCCTGGTCAGTCACCCATGCTCAAATTTCTCTAGACAAAGCACGCTTAACCTTAGAGTTCTTTTCAGATGATCTTCTAGAAAATATGTTGCAACTTGTTGGTTTGAGTATCCTATCAATCGTATTAAACCATGGGCCAAGGTCTCACACCATTGTTGTCACAATAGATGACAATCAGGTCCAACATACTTGGAACCACACCTAGTTTAGTTAGGAAATCCTTCATCAAAACCGCTTCATACGCCGCTTCCGAAGCAGTAACATAATCTTCCTCTATTGTTGATCCTACCACCATGGGTTGGCTGGAACTCCTCCAACTAACTGCTGCTCCATTCATGAGAAACACATAACTAGATTGTGACTTAGAGTCATCCAGATCAGTGTCGAAGCTTCCATCGACGTAGCACTTTACGGTAAGCTCTTCTTCACCTCCATATACGAGAAACATATCCTTAGTCCTTCCTAAGTACTTGAGGATATTCTTGACCACTATCCAATGTTCCAAAATTGGATCAGATTGGTACCTGCTAGTCAAACTAATATCATGTGCCACATCCGGTCTTTTACACAACATGGCATACATAATAGAGCCTATGGTTGAGGCATAGGGGATCTTATCCATCATTTCTCTATCTTTCGTTGTAGCTAGACCTTGAGTCTTACTCAATATATTGCCTTGCAACATAGGTAAGAACTTTTTCTTACTTCCGTCCATTTTGAATACCTTTAAAATATTGTCAAGGTATGTACTTTGAGATAACCCAATTAAGCGTCTTGATCCATCTCTATAGATTTTGATGCCTAATATATATGATGCTTCACCAAGGACCTTCATCGAAAAACTGTTGTTCAGATAACTTTTAACACTATTTAAAAGATCTATAACATTTCCAATCAACAATATGTTATCCACATATAATATTAGAAATTCTACAGAGCTCCCACTCACTTTCTTGTAAATACAAGCTTCTCCGTAAGTTTGAACAAATTCAAACCCTTTGATCACCTCATCAAAGTGGATATCCCAACTCCGAGATGCTTGTTGCAGTCCATAAATGGATCGCTGAAGTTTGCATACCTTATCAACATCCTTAGGATCGACTAAACCCTTGGGTTGTACCATATAAAACTTTTCCTCAATGTTGCCAAATTTCGTAATCGAATAATGCAGCAATTGCTAACATAATCCTAATCGAATTTAGCTCACTACGGGAGACAAAGTCTCATCATAGTCAACTCCTTGAATTTGTCGAAACACCTTTGCGACAAGTTCATATTTATAGATGGTTGCATTACCATCAGCGTCGGTTTTCTTCTTGAAAATCCATGTGTTCTCAATGGCCTTATGATGGTGAGGTAGGTCCACCAAAATCCATACTTGGTTTTTGTACATGTATCCCATTTTTGATTGCATGGATTCTACCCAATTGTTGGAATTCGGGCTCATCATCGCTTCTTCATACATCGTAGGGTCATCATTTCCATGTACCATGAATTCATGACAAGATTACCATATAGTTCATATGTTTTACATGTCCTTGGTGACCTATGACATTTGGTAGTATCCTCTTTTGGAGTTTAATGATCGTTATCATGAGTTCTCTCTTCATTTGGTGAAGTCAACTTTGGAACATTTTTTGGTGCTACGCCACTCGCCATTCCATGAAGAGAAGGTTCAATAACCACGCTGTCAACACCCGGATTTTTAATCCGAGATGCCCATTATGCCATACCTCGCAATCCCAGGATTACCATTTTTGCGACACATAACGGATTGGATATCATAGTACATCATCCATTACAAACCATACATAAGGTCTTACACAAATAAGGATCTCATGATCCAGTCTTAATACAACAAGCAGTGGAAATAAAAGATAAGCGTAGCGGTGGGGTCCATCTTCAGGGGCACAGGCAATGCTGACGAAGGCAAATAGTCCTAGTTATCATAGCCGTCCTGTTGGCCATCATCTTGATAGTCTCCTTCATAGTCTAGCCATGATAATAGCCAGGGACAAAAGCCATGAGTACTCTTTTAAGTACTCGTAAACTACCACTAACAAGTATAAACTTCTAAGTTAAAGTGCTAACTCTATGTTTAACTATAAAGTTAAGTTTGAAACCTAAGCTGAGTTCAGAAGCAAATAAAGATAAAGTAAAGTCCTAGAATCACTTAATTTGGGAAGCTATTGTCATAACACAACCCTGTTGTGGTCAAGTCAAGATTCATCATTCATATCAAGTTGTTTAGAAAACATCTTACAACGAAATAGTATGGCCATTACAACTGTCCATAACCGCGGACGCGGCTATTCGAATAGTTTGACACTCTACAGAGGTGGTACACTTTCACCACAAGATTCGATACATCTGTCAGGGATAACCTTGAATCATCATACTTAGTATGCAGATAATCAAACATAACCTTCCCTTTACACACCCTAGTATAAGCACCTCTCCTATGAGCATGGCCTCCCAACCATGACCATCAGTCATCTTGGGCACTGCATATGAGGACATCATGAGAGGTAGCCTCAGCTCAGACCTCTCCCGTGAGGGAACTAATACTAATGCATATAAATTTCCAGCTAAGCCTTACCCAATTCAGGTAGTGTGGTTGTACGGTAAATTTGGAATGGTATCGCATCCGAATCCAACTATCAGTTTTATAAAAGGGTTAAGGCTCATGCCTCAACATTTTCATCATCATCAACCATTTGTGTTTCTCAACACATGTCAAAACATCTCAATGGAATGACTCATCATTCCAAGGTTTTCATAATTCATTTTCACCAAGTGTTCCCATCTAGAGTGACTCAAGTTTTTAATCTACTCTAACTACTAAGTTAAGAGTGTTCACTAAGGTGGAAAAGATGGGTTCAATCTCAAGCCATAGAATGACATCTAAAGGGTTCTAATTAGGTCAAGTTTTATACTTTTTATGCTACCTTCAAAGTAAGTAAAGAACTTGGTGTAAACTAAGGGAGTAAAACTTGTAACTAAGACTTGGGGTACTAATAGTCAAAAGGGAGTGTGATCAAGGCATGCTTAAGGCATCTTCGCTAAACCATCTAGTTTGATCCTAACTTGCTAAGCACTTAACTTGCAAGTTTTAGCTTGCACTATTAATGGTAGCTTGCACTTTGATAGTGCTAGCTTGCTAATAGTAGCTTGCCTTGGTTGGTGCAGTGGTTGAAGTTTTCTTCTTCTTCTTCTTGGTAGAACTCCTCCTCCTCGAAAGCTTGGTCAGTACTATCGTCTATAAATACATAGGGAGTGCAAAATCACCAAACAATACTTAACTAGGCTAAGTAGCATTCTAAGACACACATTTGATGATCTATTATCATCACAAGCATCACAAGTTTAATTCCATAGTTTCATTCTTTCTATTTTAGAAAAGTAATTTCCACTCATTGAAAAATTAACTAAGATTTAATATTCACCACTTAAAATATGGGATCATGTTGACACATGTCATCACCACATATCCTAACATGTGGGAATGAGAATTAAGGGTTGGATCAATATTACTTTGGTTTAAGTTCATTATTTAATGATTTAAAGTGACTAGAAATGCCTATATAGCATTATTTTGGTACTAGTCCAAAGTCACTGCATGTAAACCTTAATATTATTACATATTTAGACACATATGATGAAATGTGATTTCGGAGAGTTGGAAACAACTCAAAAGCTAACTTGGTTGATTTTATAAAAATGTTGCAAGTTGCAAATGCTTCTGTCTTCTTATTTTTATTAGGAGAGATCTATTACTCTAATTGAATTAAATCCAACGGGCTTGGATAGATCATGTTAATACCTTCTAGGAAAAATTTGTTTCATGCAATTTGGATTTGTCAAACTCCCAGAATTGAATTTTAAAATAGTGGACAGAAATTAGATTTAACTAAAAAGAAAAATCCAGATTTGAACAGGTGGGCTAGCGCGGGAAAAGACTTGGGCCGGCCCAGTGGCGCTCGGTGGCATGGGGCTCAGCTGACAGGGGGGTCCCGCTTGTCAGCGACACTTAACACGCGAAACGGTACACGCGCTGTGGGCCGTAGGATTAGAAGGGGAATCTACGGCTGAGGATCGTCGTCGACGACGGACAGGTCGCCGGTGAGCTCGAACCCCAGCAGCTTGGTGGGGGTCTGCTGGGGACGTACAGGGCTCCAGCGGGGTCGGCGAGGCGGGCAAACGAAGTGGAAGACGATAGCGAGGCGAGGCGCAGTTGCGGTGGAGCTTGGGGTGGTCGCAATCAGCGGCGCCCTTCTTCTCCTACTGCGGCTGCTCCGGCTCCAATTTCAACGAGGCAGAGCTCGCCTTGCTCCGACTAGAGGTGGGTGAGGTTCATAGAGGTGAGGGGAGTGGAGTGGTGTGGGAGAAGAGGCTGGGGAGGGCTCCTTTTATAGGCCCGACGGTCAGACCGAGCGGGATGGGCAGGCGACGGTGGCGACATGGCTACGGCGGGGTAGAGGCATGGCTGCGGGTGGCGATCGACGTGCAGTTCCCTAGCGGTGCTCTAGGCATTGAATGCGGCCGTAGGGGCGGTGGCATGCGGTCTGGGCGAGGTGGCGCTCTGAGCGGCAGAGGCGGCGGTGTCCACGGCGAGCGGTGACTGTGAGGTGTTGGGTGGCCAGTGGGGGTGTCTGGGGTGTTCTCCAGGTCGTCGCGGAGCGGCAGGTGCGGGCTGTGGCCAAGGGGCGGTCTGTGCGAGCAAGGACAGAACGCGCTCTGGGGGCGGCACCGGCATGGTGCGGTGGCACTGGGCGCGGGCTTTCCTCGGTGGTCCACGGCAGGGCTTGGCTCGGGCAGGGGACAAAGAGGGGCGGTGAGGTGTGGGCTACCTCCTAGACATGGAGAGAGAGGCGGGAGAGGGCTACTGCGGCGAGTGCACAGTCGGCCGGCGAGAGGGTGCTCGGCATGGCATGGCAGTGCAGCTAGGGGGGGTAGGGGAGTGGGTTTAAATGGCTTTGCTGGATCATTGAGATATGAATGGAGTAAAGAGGGGCCAAATGGGAGACAAGTTTGGCCAGAATACTGTTTGAAATAGTGAAATGTGTTTTGTTTGAAATCTGTCTACCAAGTGTTTGATGAAATGGCCGCAAGAGAAAAAGTTTTGAATTTTGGTTTCAAATTTTTTGAGTGATCTCCACTAGTGCTAGGTAGTCTCTGGTTGCAAAGGTTTTTAAAGTGGAGCTCAAAAAGATGGGTTTTGAAAAAGGGGTGATCTATGCATATGCATTAGATTCAATTTTCAAATGTCATTTAAATAAGTTAAAGAATGTTTTTAGCAGATCAAAAGGTGGGCCTTGGTACCTCATTATGTATACTAGCAAGGGGTACAAAGATCAAGAATTGTTTCTGTTAAGAAATGAGTACTAGGAACACTCAAAGTAGTCTAGTGGATTAAAATGGCCAAAATGACCATTCCTCCTTTTTAATTCTTTTTTATTTGATTTTCTTTAGGAAAAGTTTGGAAAAGATGTAGATGATGTTTAAATCACCTAAGAAACATTTTACAAGCATTGGATCACTCAATCATGGCAATTCAAACAACTCCTATTTTAAATGCACACATATATGAATGCTTTCATTTTAAATTTGGAAAAGTTTTTGTTAACCCCATTTTTGGTTAATTTGATCTTGATAAGCTTGGATTGAAGTTTTGGGATGTTACAAACCTTCCCCCCTTAAACAAAATGTCGTCCCGAGATTTACAAAGAAAACTAGGAACTAAAGAGATCTAGGAACTCTGTCCTAATGTAATCTTCTCGCTCCCAAGTAGCTTCCTCCTCGGTATGGTTGCGCCACTGAATCTTGAGAAACTTGATACTCCTGGTCCTGGTGGTTCTGTAGGCTTCTTCTAAGATACGGATGGGTACTTCTCGATAGGTCAGGTCATTGTTGATTTCCACAGCTCTGTGATCGATGTTCTTGAAAACTTCAGTCTTCTCCGGCACTTACAGACATTTGCAAAGTAATGAGATATGGAACACATTGTGGATGGCTGACATCTCTTCAGGCAGTTCCAGTTGATACGATAGTTCTCCTCGACGGTTCAGAATCTTGAAGGGCCCGATATATCTGGGGGCTAACTTTCCTTTCAGACTAAAGCGTTGAGTTCCCTTCAATGGTGAAACCTTGAGATATACAAAATCTCCAACATTGAAATTCAGGTCCCTTCTTCTCTTGTCAGCATAACTCTTCTGTCTGGACTGGGCGGTCTTGAGGTGCTCACGGACTTTGTGAACTTTCTCTTCTGCTTCGCGGAGAATGTCGGGTCCGAGGATCTGACTCTCTCCTACTTGCGACCAATTCAAAGGGTACGACACTTTCTTCCGTATAGGAATTCAAATGGTGCCATCTGCAAACTAGCTTGATAATTGTTGTTATATGAGAATTCTGCGAAAGGCAGGCAGTCTTCCCGTTTTGATCCGTATTCCAACACACAAGCTCTAAGCATATCCTCTAAGATCTGGTTGACTCTCTCAGTCTGTCCATCAGTTTGCGGGTGATAAGCGGTACTGAAGTTCAACTTGGTCCCTAATCCTTCCTGAACTTTCTGCCAATATCTCGAGGTAAACTGGGTTCCTCGATCTGATACTATGGTCTTGGGGGTTCCATGCAGACTAACAATCCTAGCAATATACAGCTCTGCTAGCTTCGCACTTTGGTAGGTAGTCTTGACAGGTATGAAGTGAGCTATCTTGGACAGTCTATCAACTATGACCCAGATTGAGTCATTTCCCCTACTAGAAGTACGCAATCCTGTGATAAAGTCCATTTTGATGGAATCCCATTTCCATTCCGGAATCTGCAATGGTTGCAATAGTCCTGCAGGTCTCTGATGTTCTGCTTTGACTCTTTGATAGATGTCACATTTGGCGATGTAGCTTCCGATTTCTCTCTTCATCTTGTGCCACCAAAATTGCTCTTTCAAATCCTGATACATCTTTGTTCCTCCGGGGTGGATAGAATAAAGAGTATCATGAGCTTCCTTCATGATAACCTCCTTCAGCTCCAAATCTGCTGGCACACAGATACGTCTTATGTACCACAGTACACCTTCTTCGTCTTCAGTGAATCCAGGTACCTTTCCTGTACCAATATGACGTTTGATTCCGTCGATACTTTCATTTCCCTTCTGGGCTTCCTTGCTTTGGATAATCAAAGTGGGTTGAAGTTCAATGCTAGCTAAGAATCCTTTGCTAACTAATTCAGTTCTGAACTGCTCTAATTCTTCATACAAACTAGGTTGCTTCTCCTTGATCATGGTGTTAAGCCTACATGGCAATCTGCTAAGAGCATCCGCTACCACATTAGCTTTGCTGGTGTGATAGTGAATGTCAAGGTCATAATCCTTGATTAACTCTATCCATCTTCTTTGCCTCATATTCAGCTCCTTATGAGTGAAGATATACTTCAAGCTATTATGATCTGAGTAAATATCACAACGATTACCCATCAAATAATGACGCCATGTCTTTAGTGCTAGGACCACATCTGCTAGCTCAAGATCATGGGTCAGATAGTTCTGCTCCTGCTGCTTCAGTTGTCGAGACAAATAAGCGATGACTTTTCCTTCTTGCATCAATACACATCCTAAACCAATCTTGGATGCGTCGCAATACACATCAAAGGGCTTCTTGATGTCTGGCATGACGAAAATTGGGGCTGATATCAATCTCCTCTTCAACTCCTCGAAACTGGCTTCACATTTGTCTATCCATTCAAACTTCTTGTCCTTTTTCAACAATTGGGTCATTGGTCGGGCTATGCTCGAGAATCCTTCTACGAACCTTGCGGTAATATCCCGCTAATCCGAGAAATGCACGGACTTGGGTTTGAGTGGTTGGGGCTTCCCATTCTTCGACATCTTTGATCTTGGTGGGATCAACAGAGACTCCTCCGGTAGACATAATATGTCCTAGGAATCCTACTTCTTTCATCCAAAACTCACACTTACTGAACTTGGCATATAACTGATGCTCTCTCAGGGTTTCTAGGATAACTCTTAGATGTTGCTCATGCTCTTCTTCTGACTTGGAGTAGATAAGGATGTCGTCGATAAACACAACCACAAACTTATCTAGGAAATTCATAAAGATCTTATTCATGAGATTCATGAAATAAGCAGGGGCTTTGGTTAATCCAAAATACATAACTGTATACTCATATAAACCATAGCGAGTAGTAAAGGCGGTCTTCGGAATATCCGTTGCACGGATCTTAAGTTGGTGATAACCAGTCCTAAGATCAATCTTTGAGAATACCTGAGCTCCAGGCAACTGATCAAATAGATCCTCTATCTTTGGCAAGGGGTACTTGTTCTTGATGGTGACATCATTCAACTTTCTGTAATCTGTGCACAGACGGTTGCCTCCATCTTTCTTGTCAACGAATAACACTAGTGATCTCCATGGCGATGCACTTGGTTGATCAAACCTTTGGCTAGCATAGCATCCAACTGCTTCTTAAGTTCCACTAGCTCTGAGGGATTCATACTATAGGGTGTCTGGGCTATGGGTCCGGTTCTGGGGATTAGTTCGATAATGACCTCAATCTCCCTATCCGGAGGCATACCTGGCAATTCATCTGGGAATACGTCGGGGTATTCACAGACTACTCTGACTTGGTCTATGGTGGGCAAGGCTACACTCTGGTTGCACTTGAATTGTCGGGGTAAGGTTTCAGAGATATGCTCTACTGTTACTCCAGAACTACTGGTCATGGTGATGGCTTTCTTAGCACAGTCTATCAGTCCTTTATGCCTTGACATCCAGTCCATACCTAGTACTACTTCCAAATCTTTGGTTCCGAGTACAATTAGGTTGGCATAAAATCTATCCCATGTATTCTGATAGGCACAGCTTTGCAAATTTTTCTAGCTTTGGTTGTTGACCCGGGAATTTGAACTATCATGACATGCTTCAGGTTGGTTGGGTGAATCTTACTAGTGCATGCAAATTCTTCGGTGACAAAAGAATGCGATGCTCCCGAATTAAACAATACTCTTGCTAAAACTGAGTTGACAGAAAACATACCCAGCACTACATCTGGCGCTTCCTGGGCTTCTTCTGCATTCATGTGGAAGAGACGGCCGTTGCGGTTGTGAGGGTTCCCTAGGGCAAATCTCCTTCCTGGTTGAACACGACGCTGCTGCTGAGCTTGGACATTCACATTGGCATTGGCTACAGTCTTCTTGGGACACTCATTGGAGTAGTGACCTTTCACTCCACACTCGAAACAAGTGATCTGGGAATTGTCCTTGACTGCGACAGGTACAACATTGCTGCCAGTTCTAGGTGCAGTGGTGCTGTTGTTGTTGTTGTGGTTCTTGGGAGGTAGACAGTTGAAATTGTTGGCGTTACCGGAGTTGTGATTGTTTCCTCTGGACTTCACATTGCCTCCGCTACGGTTGGGGTAGCTTGGGCGAGAATTTGGGGGTCGGTTGTTTCTTGGTGCATATCCTGGTGAAGGGTTGGGACGGTACTTCTGGTGACTGTTGGATCTAGACTGCTGCATCATACGATGCTTGCGGTTGTCGTTTTCCTGGTTAATCTTCCCTTCCATCTGAATGGCAGAGTCAACTAGCTCTTCGAGATCCTGGAAACGGATGTTGACGAGGACAGTCTGCATCTCATCATGTAGTCCGTTCAAGAATCTCTCCTTCTTCTTGGCCTCTGTGTTGATCTCATCAGGTGCATATCTGGCAAGTGACAGGAATCTGTCACGGTACTCCACCACAGTCATTCTTCCATGCTTCAATTCGCGGAACTCATCTCTCATTCTGTTGACTAGACCTTGCGGCACGTGGGTGCGACTGAACTTGACTTTGAATGCTTCCCATGTCATCACTTAACCCTAGTTCATATTGCGGATGCTATTCCACCAAGCTCTTGCATCTCCTGCCAGATAGTGGGTGGCAAAAAGAACTTTCTCATTTTCATCAACTCTGGCAACTTCTAAGTTGTTCTCCATGCTCTGTAACCAGTCATCAGCATCTAATGGGTTTTCAGATTGATTGAAGATTGGGGGATTAGTGTTCTGAAAGTTTTTGAGTTTGGATCCCTGGTGATCCTAATTTCCATGCCCTTGGTTGTTGAGAGCCATCTGGGCGATCTGTTGAAGTGTTGCTAAGTTGGCTTGACGTTCTGCTCGACTTGCTTCATGGTCCGCTATGAGATTCTGCAAGATCTGTAGCATTGGGTCTTGCGACGAGCTGCTCCCTCCTTGGTTCCCACGAGTCATCTGAAGATTGAGATATAGGGGTAAGAGGGAAATTCTAAGGTTCATGGTTTTGGGGTTTTCAAATCTAAAACTTTGAGTTAGACTCAGGTTTTTCAACTAACCTCATTTTCATTCATGCAAGCAAGCACACGATACAACACACACCACAACAATCAAAGGGAACACAGATGGTTTGAAGAACCATTCTGCAAGCTAAGATACAGTGAGATCGATACATCTCATGCTACGATAGTGCTCTAGTGCATCTACTCATCATCGATGAAGTCGGAGTCCTCATCATCAGTGTAGAAGTCCACGGCATCCTCCGCCAGAAAATCATCATCATTGCTGAGGTAAAAATCCATGTTTCCCTGGATGTCTTCACCATCATCTTCTTCTTCCTTGGCGGCAAGCTGAGCTTCCTGCTCCTTGACGGTCTTCTCGAGGTCGGCCACCTTCTTGCGAAGACGGGCGATGGTGCGATCCTTCTTGGCACGCTGGCGGCGAAGAGACTAACGGTCTTGGACAAGCAGTGCAAAAGTCTGGGCCTTCTGGTCAGCAATGGCACGGTTCTGGTTGGCTAATTCTCTGGCATTGTCTAGTTCCTCCTGTCTATCGTGAAGCAAGAAGTCAAGGTTCTCCACTTGACACCTCAACTCAGGGTGGCCCAACATGTTCATTGGCATTCCCATGAAGTCACGTCTTGCATAGTGGGAAAAACGAGTTCCTTGGGTCTTGTTGACACTGAGGGCACATAGCCGTGCGAGAGCTTCATGCATTGCCCTGGCTAACCCATCTAGCCAGTTGTTCTCTCTCATGGAGAACTGAATTCTTCCAGAAGTTGGTGCTTCAATTCTTCCTCTAAGATCTGCAGTGACTAGCCACTATAGGTCTCCTCCTGGGGTTCCTGGAAGTTGAGCTCCAAGAAACTCCGGGTGCGGGCGTCCTAGTAACTCCGATAGTGAATCCAGATCCCTCTCGAAGATCAGCTGACCTCCGTTTCCCAACTGGTAAAACTTGCTGAACTGAGTCTCCATCTACAATAATTAAGGATGAGGAAGTTAGTGAAGTGATCAAGTGTGTCAATTTTTAAGTAGTAGTGTAAGAATTTTGAGTATCGTGAATTTTTGAGAAAGAATCCACAAGGGTAAGAGAGGAGATAGTTTTTCATAAATACTTACTTTGGTTTTGAAACTAAATTTTTGTTTGACGTCCATTCTAACTAGGGTCTCCGATGGTCAGGATGGCTTTGATACCAACTTGTCAACACCCGGATTTTTAATCCCAGATGCCCGTTATGCCATACCTCACAATCCCAGGATTACCATTTTTGCGAGACATAACGGATTGGATATCACAGTACATCATCCATTACAAACCATACATAAGGTCTTGAACAAATAAGGATCTCATGATCTAATCTTAATACAACAAGCAGCAGAAATAAAAGATAAGCGTAGCGGCGGGGTCCATCTTCAGGGGCACAGGCAATGCTGACGAAGGCAGATAGTCCTAGTTATCATAGCCTTCCTATTGGCCATCATCTTAATAGTCTCCTTCATAGTCTGGCCATGATAATAGCCAGGGACAAAAGCCATGAGTACTCTTTTAAGTACTCGCAAACTACCACTAACAAGTATAAACTTCTAAGTTAAAGTGGTAACTCTAAGTTTAACTATAAAGTTAAGTTTGAAACCTAAGCTGAGTTCAGAAGCAAAGAAAGATAAAGTAAAGTCCTAGAATCACTTAATTTGGGAAGCTATTGTCATAACACAACCCTGTTGTGGTCAAGTCAAGATTCATCATTCATATCAAGTTGTTTAGAAAACATCTGACAACGAAACAGTATGGCCATTCCAACTGTCCATAACAGCAGACACGGCTATTCGAATAGTTTGACACTCTACAGAGGTGGTACACTTTCACCACAAGATTCGATACATCTGTCAGGGATAACCCTGAATCATCATACTTAGTATGCAGATAATCAAACATAACCTTCCCTTTACACACCCTAGTATAAGCACCTCTCCTATGAGCATGGCCTCCCAACCATGACCATCAGCCATCTTGGGCATTACATAGGTGGACATCATGAGAGGTAGCCTCAGCTCAGACTTCTCCCGTGAGGGAACTAATACTAATGCATATAAATTTCCAGCTAAGCCTTACCCAATTCAGGTAGTGTGGTTGTACGGTAAATTTGGAATGGTATCGCATCCATATCCAACCATCAATTTTATAAAAGGGTTAAGGCTCATGCCTCAACATTTTCATTATCTTCAACCATTTGTGTTTCTCAACACATGTCAAAACATCTCAATGGAATGACTCATCATTCCAAGGTTTTCATAATTCATTTTCACCAAGTGTTCCCATCTAGAGTGACTCAAGTTTTTAATCTACTCTAACTACTAAGTTAAGAGTGTTCACTAAGGTGGAAAAGATGGGTTCAATCTCATGCCATAGAATGACATCTAAAGGGTTCTAATTAGGTCAAGTTTTATACTGTTTATGCTACCTTCAAACTAAGTAAAGAACTTGGTGTAAACTAAGCGAGTAAAACTTGTAACTAAGACTTGGGGTACTAATAATCAAAAGGGAGTGTGATCAAGGCATGCTTAAGGCATCTTCGCTAAACCATCTAGTTTGATCCTAACTTGCTAAGCACTTAACTTGCAAGTGTTAGCTTGCACTATTAATGGTGGCTTGCACTTTGATAGTGCTAGCTTGCTAATAGTAGCTTGCCTTGGTTGGTGTAGTGGTTGAAGTTTTCTTCTTCTTCTTCTTCTTCTTGGTAGAACTCCTCCTCCTCGAAAGCTTGGTCGGTACTATCGTCTATAAATACATAGGGAGTGCACAATCACCAAACAATACTTAACTAGGCTACGTAGCATTCTAAGACACACATTTCATGATCTATTATCATCACAAGCATCACAAGTTTAATTCCATAGTTTCATTCTTTTTATTTTAGAAAAGTAATTTCTACTCATTGAAAATTTAACTAAGATTTAATATTCACCACTTAAAATATGGGATCATGTTGCACATGTCATCACCACATATCCGAACATGTGGGAATGAGAATTAAGGGTTGGATCAATATTACTTTGGTTTAAGTTCATTATTTAATGATTTAAAGTGACTAGAAATGCCTATATAGCATTATTTTGGTACTAGTCCAAACTCACTCCATGTAAACCTTAATATTACTACATATTTAGATAGATATGATGAAATGTGATTTTTTAGAGTTGGAAACAACTCAAAAGCTAACTTGGTTGATTTTATAAAAATGTTGCAAGTTGCAAATGCTTCTGTCTTCTTATTTTTATTAGGAGAGATCTATAACTCTAATTGAATTAAATCCAACGGGCTTGGACATATCATCTTAATACCTTTCAGGAAAAATTTGTTTCATGCAATTTGGATTTGTCAAACTCCCACAATTGAATTTTAAAATAGTGGACAGAAACTAGATTTAACTAAAAAGAAAAATCCAGATTTGAACAGGTGGGCTAGCGCGGGAAAAGACTTGGGCCGGCCCAGTGGCGCTCGGCAGCGCCGGGGCTCAGCTGACAGGGGGGTCCCGCTTGTCAGTGGCACTTAACACGCGAAACGGTACGCGCGTTGTGGGCCGGAGGATTAGAAGGGGAATCTACGGCTGAGGGTCGTCGTCGACGACGAACAGGTCCCCGGCGAGCTCGAACCCTAGCGGCTCGGTGGGGGTCTACTGGGGACATACCAGGGCTCTAGCGGGGTCAGAGAGGCAGGCAAACGAAGTGGAAGATGACGGCGAGGCGAGGCACGGTTGCGGCGGAGCTTGGGGTGGTCGCAATCAGCGACGCCCTTCTCCTCCTGCTGCGGCTGCTCCGGCTCCAATTCCGGGGAGGCAGAGCTCGCCTTGCTCCGGCTAGAGGTGGGTGAGGTTCAGAGAGGTGAGGGGAGTGGAGTGGTGTGGAGAGAAGAGGCTAGGGAGGGCTCCTTTTATAGGCCCGACGGTGAGACCGAGCGGGATGGGCATGCGACGGTGGCGACATGGCTACGGCGGGGTAGAGGCATGGCTGCGGGTGGCGATCGACGCGTGGTTCCCTGGCGGTGCTCCAGGCATTGAATGCAGCCATAGGGGCGGTGGCATGCGGTCTGGGTGAGGTGGCGCTATGAGCGGCAGAGGCGGTAGTGTCCACGGCGAGCGGTGGCTGTAAGGCATTGGGCGGCCAGCGGGGGTGTCTGGGGTGTTCTCCAGGTCGTGGCGGAGCGACGGCCGCGGGCTGCGGCCAAGGGGCGGTGTGTGCGAGCGGGGACAGAACGCGCTCTGGGGCCGGGACCGGCATGGTGCGGTGGCACTGGGCGCGGGCTTTCCTCGGTGGTCCATGGTAGGGCTTGGCTCGGGCAGGGGACAGATAGGGGCGGTGAGGTGTGGGCTACCTCCTAGACATGGAGAGAGAGGCGGGAGAGGGCTGCTGTGGCGAGTGCACGGTCGGCCGGCGAGAGGGTGCTCGGCATGGCATGTCAGTACAGCTAGGGGGGGTAGGGGAGTGGGTTTAAATGGCTTTGCTAGATCATTGAGAGACAAATGGAGTAAATAGGGGCCAAATGGGAGACAAGTTTGGCCAGAATACTATTTGAAATAGTGAAATGTGTTTTGTTTGAAATCTGTCTGCCAAGTGTTTGATGAAATGGCCGCAAGAGAAAAAGTTTTGAATTTGGTTTCAAATTTTTTGAGTGATCTCCACTAGTGCTAGGTAGTCTCTGGTTGCAAAGGTTTTGAAAGTGGAGCTCAAAAAGATGGGTTTTGAAAAAGGGGTGATCTATGCATATGCATTAGATTCAATTTTCAAATGTCATTTAAAATAAGTTAACGAATGTTTTTAGTAGATCAAAAGGTGGGCCTTGGTACCTCATTATGTGTACTAGCAAGGGGTACAAAGATCAATAATTGTTTCTGTTAAGAAATGAGTGCTAGGAACACTCAAAGTAGTGCAGTGGATTAAAATGGCCAAAATGACCATTCCTCCTTTTTAATTCTTTTTGATTTGATTTTCTTTGCAAAAAGTTTGGGAAAGATGTAGATGATGTTTAAATCACCTAAGAAACATTTTACAAGCATGGATCACTCAATCATGGCAATTCAAACAACTCCTATTTTAAATGCACACATATATGAATGCTTTCATTTTAAATTTGGAAAAGTTTTTGATAACCCCATTTTTGGTTAATTTGATCCTGATAAGCTTGGATTGAAGTATTGGGATGTTACACTCGATGAGATCTACCTTCCAACTACTCACACCTTTCGCGAGAAACTCCTTATATAGAAAGGATCCATTCTTGGCAATGAAAACCTTTCCTTCGGATCTGTGATAGAAGGAATACCCAATTGTTTCTTAGGGTATACTACAAAGATGTATTTTTCTGCTTTGGGTTTGAGTTTATCAGGCTGAAGTTTCTTCACATAAACATCGCTTCCCCAAAGTTTTAGAAATGACAGCTTAGGTTTGTTGCCAAACCATAATTCATACTGTGTCGTTTCAACAGATTTAGATGGTGCCCTATTTAAAGTTAATGTAGTTGTTTCTAGTGAATAACCCCAAAATGAGAGTGGCAAGTTAGTTAGAGAGATCATAGATCAAACCATATCCAGTAAGGTATGATTATGATGCTCAGAAACACAATTACACTATGGTGTTGTGGTAGGCGTGAATTGTTAAACTATTCCACACTCTCTCATGTGTGTGCCAAACTCGTAACTGTGATATTCACCTCCATGATCGGATCATAGAAACTTAATCTTTCTATTATGATGCTCTTCACTCTAAAATTCCTTGAACTTTTCAAAGGTTTTATACTTATGTTTAATCAAATAGATATACCCATATCTACTCAAATCATCTATGGATGTAACAAGATAACGATATCCACCACGCACTGACACACTCATTGGTCCGCACACATTAGGATGTATGATTTCCAACAAGTCCTTCGCCCACTCCATAGTACCAAAAAATAGGGTTCTACTCATATTGCCCATAAGTCATGGTTCACATGCCTCAAATGATTCAAAATCAAGTGATTCTAGAAGTCCATCAGAATGGAATTTCTTGATGCGCTTTACACCAATATGACCTACATGGTAGTGCCACATGTATTTATATATATATCATCATTTAGCTTAATTCTTTTGACATCCACATTATGAATATTTATAATATTACTATCGAGATCCAAAAGAATTAAACCATTCAACTCAGGCGCATGACCATAAAAGATATCATTCATATAAATCGAGCAACCACTATTCTCAGACTTAAACGAATAGCCATCTTGCAACAAACACGATCTATAAATAATGTTCATGCTCAACACAGGCACCAAAAATTAATTATTTAGGTTTATAACTAATCCATACGTTAAATGGAGAGGTAGCGTCTCGACGACGATCACATCAACTCTTGATCCATTGTCGACACACATCGTGACCTCATCCTAGTGGTCGCCTGTTCCACAACCCTTATTTCGAGTTACATACATTACCAACCGAAACCGTATGAAATACACAAGTGCTACTTCGAGTACTAGTAAAGTACACAATAATAACATGTATATCATATGTACCTTTTTTTATCTTACCGGACTTCTTGTCTGCCAGATACTTGGGGTAGTTGTGCTTCCAGTGGTCAGTGCCCTTGCAATAAAGGAACTAAGTATCAGACTTAGGGCCAGCTTGGGTCTTCTTCTCAGGCATAGCAATAGATTTTCCTCCCTTCTTGAAATTACCCTTTTGCTTGCCTTTCTTCTCTTTCTTGAAACTGGAGGTTTTATTGACCATCAACACTTGAGCAGTCTTGAGAATAGGCAGAAGCTCAGGAAGAGACTTCTTCATGCCTTACATGTTGTAGTTCATCACGAAGCTCTTATAGCTTCCTGGTAGAGATTGGGGAGAATGATGTATGCCTAACTCAATGGGAATCGTTATTCCCAAGGCTATGACCTTATCAGCGTACCCAGACATTTTGAGTACATGCTCGCTAACGGAGTTGTTCTCCTCGATCATGCAGCTAAAGAACTTTTTTAGAAGCTTCATAACTCTCCACGACAACATGAGTATCGAAAATCATTTTCAGTTCACCCATGGTATCAAAAGCATTAACGTTCTCGGAACTCTTTCGGAGCTCAGGCTCTAGCCCATATAGTATATCATAGTGAACTACATTGTGGTCCTTCAAACGACTTAAGTAAACATTCTTTATGTTGTCGGAAGCATCATCAGGAGGTGGGGCGCCTAGTGGTGCTTCCAGCACATATTGCTTTTGTGCAGAAGTGAGGAGAACTCGCATGTTAATGGCATAGTTGGTAAAGTTTCTGCCATTTTTTGCAAGTTTCTCTTTATCCATGAACAAGTTGAAATTAAAAGAAGGTGGTGCCATCTACTATAGTATTTATAAAGTTTATTTAGACTAAGTTTATGACAGAATGAGTTGAAATTAATCCAAATTACCAAATGAACTCCCACTCAAAAACAATATCTCTCTAGTTGTTTTGGTGATTACATGAACCAAATTCACTACACCAAGACCGATCATCACTTGAAATGGTGCAGCTGCAAAGGAGAGCATCTAACTGGTCATCATATAAACTATATGATTTATGCTTTACCTTTCTGTACGTGTTCCGAGGCCATGTCTATACATGCTAGGCTTGCTAAGTAATAACCTTAGTACCCGCGTGTGTAAATCTAGCTTACACCCATTGTATGCGAACGTATAGCTTGTCACACCTGATCATCACATGGTGTCTCAAAACAACAAACTTTATTAATGGTGCATACTAAAGGAAGGTCACATTTTTATCTTGATATTTAAAATTAGGGATCATCTTATAATGCTATTAAGCGCTATTTAAGCAAAATAAGATGCATATAAACATCACATGCAAAAAGTGTGATATGGTTCTTGCACTTGATCTCCATCTTGTGCATCATGGTATGATATCCATCATTCCCTTGGTGTAGCGCTAAGGCTTATGGCGCTTCCACCTTGATTTTTTCTCATTTTCCAAGAGTATTATACCATACTTAAAATTTAACATTTACCATATCATAACACATGGCCAACAAAAACAAATTTAGATGCTTCTAATTTATCTTTGCAAATTTTACATGGATTAGGGCCTTCGAAGATAGAACAATTATTACCTACGAACATGGAACCACAACGGTGATAATAAAGTTCTTATCAACCAGTTGTGAATCAGATATTAACTATAGTGGGAGAGACAGACACCCGCCAGCCACTTATGCAAAACTAGTAGCATGTCAAGTGGAACATGTCCCATGTGTGAGGACATGTAAGCTTAGTCCGGACCGCTTCATACCACTATGCCACTAATATCCAAAATAAACAAGAGGATGCAATGACATGATCATCAACGCCCACATACTCATATGTGTTCTACCCGTACAAAACATCTATGCATAGATCCGGCTCTGATACCACTGAAAGGTTCGCATCATAGAAAACAAAAAATCCTATGATATAAACAACAAAGTACCAAGATCTATCTATTAGATGCATGCAACGGGTGGATATACATATAGAGAGAACTTACCCTCAAAGACCAAAAAGATTTACGAGATTTAATCTTGTGAATGATTAGATGAACTCTTGCCGATCTCAAGGTCGAGTTGTAGAGCGCCGCAAACCAGCAGTGCATCTGTGGTCGGGCACACATCTAGTTTGACAAGAACCTCAAGGCCCTTAATCCAGAAGAGCAGCGAAAGCAGAAGATCCACCAGAGAAACTACAAGAACATGTTCATCGCTAGTCCGACGAACATGGGAACCACTGATGACCCACAAGTATAGGGGGTGTATCGCAGTATTTTCGAGGAAAGTGAAACCCAATTTATTGATTCGACACAAGGGGAGCCAAAGAATATTTATAAGCCTTAACAACTGAGTTGCCAATTCAGCTGCACCTAGAAACAATCTTGCTCACAACATTTTATCAGTAGCAACAGTGTTGTAGTAGGAATAGTAAAGTAGCAGCAGTAGTAAAGTAAAGACAGTAGTAACAACAGCAGTAAACAATAGGATTCAACTACGGTAGGCATAGGGATGGATGGAAGGGCATTGCATGAACAAGACAATTCACATGGCAATCAGAACATAGGGCAATTGCAGATAAATAAGATAAAGCATCCAAGTACTAGATAATTATAGGCATATGTCCCAAATATAGTCATACATGCTCGCAATGAGAACTTGCACAACATCTTTTGTCCTGCCAGCCCGTTTGCAGCGGGGCCTCAAGGGAACTACTGGCAATTAAGGTGCTCCTTTTAACAGAGCACCAGAGCAAAGCATTAACACTTCGTGAACACATGTAATCCTCACATCAAAGCCATTCCCTCCGGTTATCCCGATGTCCGTCACTTTGGGGTCATTGGTTCCGGACAACAATGTGTGTATACAACTTGTAGGTAAGACCAAAAACAATACTATCATAATGAATCAATAACATGTTCAGATCTGAAATCATGGCACTCGGGCACCAGTGACAAGCATTAAGCATAACAAGTTGCACCAAAGTCAAAAAGCACTAATAGAAGATACTACGCACCATGCCCTAATAATCCGATGCCATTACATGAACGATCTCATCAAATCCCTACCATCCCCATAGCCTACAGCAGGGGATTACTCACTCATAGATGGGGGAAACATGGATGGTTGATGGAGGAGCGATGGTGATGATGATGGCGAGGATCTCCTCCAATTCCCCGTCCCGGTAGGGTGCCAGAACGAAGTTTCTAGTGCCGTTTCGTGGAATCTGGTGGTGGCAGCGAAGCGGAACTCCTTCTGGAAAAACGTCGACCCCCCCTGAGTTTTTAGGTCAGAAGGCAACTTATAGGTGAAGAGGGAGACCGAGGGGGTGTCTGGGGCAGCCAGACCACAACCTGGTGCGGCCAGGCCTAGCTCACGCGGCCAGGTGGTGTGGCCTGGGCCCAGCCCCCCTCCGTCTCGTATTCTGGCTCTGGAAGTCTTCTGGTGAAATAGGATTTTTGGCATATTTTCCGGGATTTTTCCTGATAGTTGATTTTCTGCACAAGAACTAAACACGAAGGCAATTCTGCTGAAAACTGCGGCAGTCCGTGTTAGTTCCATCCAAATCACACAAGTTTAGAGGAGAAACAATAGCAAAAGTGTTCGGGAAAGTCGATACGTTTTGGACGTATCAACTCCCCCAAGCTTAGCTTATTGCTTGTCCTCAAGCAATTCAGTTGAAAACTTAGTGCGATAAAAGAAACTTTCACGAACACATTTGCTTCATATGATGTATATATTCTCAGCATGTGATCAACTACTTAGACAATTCATAATAAGGTGTATGCAACTAAGTTTACTTAATAGGCAATGCAAGCTATGAAGAGATTCCAACTCAAAAATAATAAGTAGCATGAAACATAAACATAAGCAACATTGCAATGCTCATAACAAGGTATGATAGAGTGGTATCTCGCTTGCCTTTGATTATGAATGCCAAGGCACCTCTGAAGTTCAGGTGAAGACTATAAATAAAGATATCAAAGATACAAGCATCAAAGTCATAACACAAATAATCAAGCTTTGAGACAAGCACATTACATTAAGAATGACAACTATGCTCTCAATAAGGTGCTCATATAATAGGTGGAGACTCAACAAGGAAATGAAAAGGTTTTGAATAGTTTGAAAGGCTTCCAAATGCTGAAAGTATGGTACTCAATAGCTTTGAGCTCTCATTGCCCCTATCATAAGCATCTTAATATGGTTAAGGTGAAAGTTAGGTCCAATCTGAGTTAAATGCATGACAGACTATAAACTGGAAATCCCATGTCCCTTGAGTACGAGGGCTGCTCCTCATGCTACTCAACTTTAGTCACCGGTAAGTTCTTGTCATCGTAAATATGTGCGTATCATAGAGAACCACCAACGGGGTACCCCTTGCCCGATGATACGGAAGAATCCCCATATCAAAATGACAAGGCAAGCAGACAATGAGTATCTCAGCAATCTTCTTATTTACCATGGGAAAATGATGCTTTTTTCTCTCTTTCCTCTTTTCTCAAATCTTTTTTTCTTTTTCTCAATAGCTATCTCTCTTGTTTTTATAAGAAGAATGCTTCATAGGTACTTATTATGGTTACGCTGCAGGTTTCCACCATGACAGCATGGATTAGACCAGCGGCCCAGGCGTTTCTCTAACACACATACATAAATCCATGGACTTACAAGCTCCCCTTTTATTTCACACCGACGACATCCGCAAACAAAAGAGCATGGTATCAACTGGGTATATATTTACAGGTGTTGAAAGCGTTCCCCGTGACAACACGGTTCTGCTAATCCCCAGCCTATAATTTGCAAGCATATAACTTTCATGGACAGTCACACTGGTTCAGGTTTATTAAGCGCAGGAAATAAAGTGTGCCATCAAGTTCGTGAGAGCTTTACTAACTTTCTTATAATAAGCAGACATTTTATTCGGAAGAAAACAAGCCATAATGAATATGCATGGAAATATCAAATGATGCTAATAGGTAGGTATGTTGGACACTTTGGCAATATTTGGTTTTAGGGAGTTGGAAACATGAGTAAAACATACTCAGTGTAAGTGAAGGCTAGCAATAGTAAGGGAGCATCAAAAGAGAGAGCAAATAGTTGTCATAATCATGCTTGCAACAAAACAAGACTAATCATGGCATGAAAGTGGTTCAAGACCCTCAAGGCAAAATAGTTCATCGAGGCTTAACTGATTATTTCAGTCATATGCATGCGTGAGCATGTGCCAAGTCAATTCAAATGAAACATTCAGAGGAGGATACCACGGTGTCATACCAAGTTATGAATAGAGTAATGCCAGCAAACATTCATATCACATCCTACAAACTATTAGCAAACTGGAACTAATCATATGAAAACAAGAACTACTAAGCATCCATAAATAACATACACCCTACACGAACAGACTAAGCATGCCCACAATCATGAGTATATGTACATAAATGCAAACAAATAGAGTTCGTTACCAGCCTCTTACCACACCTCAGGTTGTCATTAATCCTCATTATTGCCCTTCGCTTGTGTGACTTGAATAATAATAATATGAAACCAAATTCCACTGAGAACTGCTGAACCCTACAATAAACTCACAAAACCAAAGAAGAACAACAAATACTTCTGGTTTTTTCGATTTTTAAAACAAGAACCAAAAGGAAGAACAAGCAAAACAAAATATTTTTGGGTTTTTCGAATAGTTCAAACAAAGCAAAAAGGGAAAAACAAACCAAGGCAAAAAGAAGAAGAAGCAAACAAAGAGAAACAACGGAAATATTTTTGGTCTTTTTGTGTTTTAGAAAGCAAAAACAAAGAAAGAACGAAAACTAAAAAGAGAACGAAACATGAATATACAAAGTACCGACGCAAAATGATATGCAGATGAGTGTGATGTCGGCGTACCTCCCCCCAAGCTTAGGCTTTTGGCCTAAGTGGGTATCAATCCCAAGATGGCCAAGATGAAGTGTATCCGTGGTACGACGAGGAGGTACCCTCGTCCTGGTGCAAGCTCGAGTACGTCCCTCCATAGTGCGCGGAGTAATCGTAGGAGGGCACATCCTCCTGGTGCTGACCGTGGAACCCCAGCAAGTGGAGCTGCTCGTCCACCTCCTCCTTGGAGCGCGACCATGGTCTCCTGTGAACACTAAACAAAGTAGATTGCGGCAAAGGGATCTCCCTCTCATCCCCGTCAGTAAACAACATCCTATATACTAGACTGTCCAAATCAGAATCAGCAGTGACAAAGTGATGTGTTTTCATAGCAGCAAGGTCAAGCCTTTCTATGGGAAACTGTACGTCTAGATGATGAGGCACTAAACCATGAAATGCTAGTAAACGAGAAGCAATGAGCCCCCCACAAATTCCACCTTTCTCGCGGTTAGCAGCAAGACGGAAAGGTATCAAAGCACCCAAGTTGTAAGACCTATCTTGTTTAAGAGTAGCAGAGATGAATGCTAGATCATATGAAGATAACTTATTGACAGTTTTCCTAGCAAGAACACACTTGGCAATAAAGTAGGCAAAGTAGCGAATGGAGGGGAGATGAATGTTACGGATTTTCCCACTCTCCTTCGAGAAGCTGCTCCCTTGGCAAATTTCTGCGTACAAATCCATGAGTGGTGCAGGTCGCTCTTTAATCCTTCCACATGATCCCCACTGAGGTACCTTAATAGCTGCACAAAAGTCATCGAGAGAAAGGTCGACAGCAATATTGTAAATTTTGTAGTGGACCATGGGGTTAGGCAAAGAGTAACTAATTGAAAGTCCTGTACTACAGACATGGTTAGCTTCACAAATTGACAAGGTTCATCTTCCAAAAAGTTCTCCAATCCTGCATTAGCAACCAAAGTATGGAAATCCTGGAATATTCCTGCAGCTCTCATGAATTCGGAGCATGGATAAATGGAAGGAAAAACTTCCTCCTCTCGGTGAACCTTCATAACCTCAGGCACCCATAGTTCATGTTGGTTTAGTTGATGCTCATTCATCTTCTATTCTGAAATTTAAACATCTATTAAACAAGTGACTACAAAGTGAATATATAATGAAGGGCACTACTTATAGGGACTTGGATGAGGCCTAAACATGCATCAAAACTATATCTCTAAGCATCAAACAAGCTTACAAGCTCTCGTAACCTGTCACCTACAGCAGCAAAGTACTCAAGATATAAACCACTAAACACAAATCTACTTGGACAAGCGGAGGAGTCACATACCAGAGAACAAATGCTCCAAATTTCAGTAGCAAAGATGGTCTAAGCAAGGAGATAGAAAAATCGAGGGCAAGCACAGCAAGAACGCGATTTTGAGCAATGAACTGGAGTCTACTCGGGAGAGAGAAGAAAGTGGCAAGTGAGAGAGTGAGTGGAGGGCCAGGGGTGGCCCACACCATAGGCAGGCGCGCCCTAGGGCTGGCCGCGCCACTAGGTTGTGTGCTTTCCTGGTGGGCCCCCCTGGTACCTTCCAGGCACTCCTCTGCCCCTTTTTTCACGTAAAAATTTAATATGAATTTTCTGGAATTTTCCGAGACACTTTATTTTTGGGCATTTTCATGTATAAATGAATGATTTTCTGATAGAAAGATTTTTTTTTGGGATGATGCAATGACAATACAAGGCTTGAACTATAGAAGTTCTAAGACACTCTAACATGCAAGTAACTAACAACAAAAAGAAAACTAAACAAAAGCAAAAACTAAAATGGATAGAATAGAAGTAAGCGGAGATAATCATGGAGCAAACATTGTTTTGTTCAATGAAATGCTTTTTTTAACAAGGTTGATCAGGTCTTGTTACCAAAACAATTTTATAAGAAAAAGAACATTGTATTCCACTAATGATTATGTTACCTCAACCTTGATAGCAATGGCCCCAATCATAATAGTTTCAAATTTTTCTCTTGGTATGGGACAATATATTTCTTCAACTTGAATGCCCTCAACATGTTCAATTGAATTCAAACCATAAGTCCTTTCAAACTTCTTGGGGAAATAGACAGCATGTTCATTGTCATTAACATTGAAAGTCACCTTTCCTTGATTACAATTAATAATAGCTCCTGCAGTATTAAGAAAAGGTCTCCCAAGAATAATAGACATATTATCATATTCAGACATTTCAAGCACAACAAAATCAGTTAATATCAAGCAATTATGAGCCACTTGAACAGGTACATCCTCACATATACCAACATGAATAATGGTAGATTTATCAGCCATTTGCAAAGATATATCTGTTGGTATTAATTTTTCAAGTTGAAGTCTCTTATAGAGACAAAAAGGCATAACACTAACTCCAGCTCCCAAATCACACAAAGTAGTTCTAACATAACTATTTTTAATAGAGCAAGGGATAGTTGGTATCCCTGGGTCTCCAAGTTTCTTTGGAACCTTACCATTAAAGGAATAATTAGCAAGCAAAGTAGAAATTTCTTCATTAGGGATCTTCCTTCTATTCGAGACAATATCCTTCATATACTTTGAGTAAGGAGGCAGTTTAATAGCATCAGTCAAAGGAATTTGCAAGAATAAAGGTTTCATCCACTCACAAAACTTATTATAGTGTTCATCTTCATTTGACTTGTGTTTCTTATCAGGGAAAGGCATAGGTTTTTGGACCCAAGGATCTCTTTCACTACCATGTTTCTTAGCAATACAATCTTCTTTAGTGTATTTAGTATTATTAGTGTGCTTTTCAGGTTCTTCTTAAACTTTTTCTTTATCATGAACATCATTTTCTTCATTACCACTTCATTTTCAGCATCAGAGACAGATATACTATTAGGATCTTTAGCAGGTTCAGAGGGTTCTACAATAATTTTATGTTTCTTTTTCTTTTCTTATGAGTAGTACCACTATTTTCAGCTTGTTGAGAATCCTGCTCGATTCTTTTGGGATGCCCCTCAGGATATAGAGGATCCTGGGTAGCAGCACCACTTCTAGTTCTAATTTTATAAGCATGTTTTTCTTTGGCAGCATTAACTATCAAGTCTTTTTGCACTTTAATAAGTTGATCTATTTGAGTTTGAACCATTTGAAAATGTTTAACAATCATTTTAACATCATTAGAGGTTCTTTCCACAATATCTTTTAACTCAACAATAGCTCTAGTGTTTTCCATTAGACGATTTTGCACCGTTTTATTAAAATTATCTTGTTTAACAATAAAAATATTGAATTCTTCTAAGCAATGATTAGGAGGTTTAGAGTAAGGGATATCACCTTCATCAAAGTGTTGGAGAGAGTGTACCTCAATAGTGGATGTTTGGGGGATAGGCTTACATAATTCTTCTATAGGAGGTAAATTCTTGACATCTGCAGCTTTAATTCCCTTCTCTTTAAGACATTTCTTAGCTTCCTTCATCACTTCATCATTTAATTCCATAACTCCTCTCTTCTTAGATAATGGTATAGGCGCCGGTATAGCTGGTTCAGGTATGATTACTTCAGGTATAGCTGGTTCAGGAGGAGCCCAATCTTCGTAGTTCTTGCTTATTTTAGCCATTAATTCCTCAGCTTCCTTGGGAGTCCTATTCCTGAAAACACAATCAACACAACTATCTAGGTATGTCCTAGATTCTTCAGTTAGTCCATTATAAAATATATCAAGAAGCTCATTCTTTGGTAATGGACTTCCAGCCTGTGCATGAATCAAAGCACAAAACCTTGCCCATGATTCAGGCAATATCTCTTTTTCTCCCTGTTTAAAATCAAAAAGTTCCCGCAAAATAACATGTCTAGCACTAGGAGGAAAATATTTATGCAGGAAAGTACTAATCAAGCAATCAGGGCTATCAATAGATCCAGGAGGTAAATTACTAAACCAAGCTTTAGCTTCCCCTTTCAGTGAAAAGGGGAAAAATCTTAGCAACAAAGTAGGTACACATCTTAATATCATCAAAAAATAAGCCACTCATGGTAGAAAGCTCAGTCATATGTGCTACCACACTTTCATTATTAGTCCCACAAAAAGGTTCTTTCTCAACAGTAGCTATGTAAGATAGATCGAGAGAGAAATCATAATCTTTATATTTAATGTTTATGGGGGAAGCAGCAAACTTAGCAATAGGAGACAATTTGGGTCTAATAGTACGCCTCTCAAGGAGATTCTTAGCAGCGCTCCTATCATGGGTGTTTTTACATTCCTTAATAAATTCATCGGTCATCTCAACATAACCATCTTCAATATCATAACTCTCACTAGACTCAGGTGAACTAACATGTGTAGTAGTGTCTTCATTAGGAGTTTTAGTATTTCCAGCTATAGTTCTAGCAATCGTAGCATCTAGGAAAGGACCTAATGAACCACTCTTATCAAGCATAGTAGAAGCAGCATCATAAGTATCAGACATTTCAGATTCAGCAGTAGTAGTAGTGTGTGTAGCATGTGTATGCGGTGGTGTAACGAACTTACTCATAATAGATGGTGAATCAAGAGCAACAGAGGTGTTCAGAACCGTACCTCTTCTTGTAATGGATGGTAAAATAGGAACCTTGCCATCACGAGACTTACCCATGATGGATGGCTGCCAGAAAATAATCTTGATGACCCACAAGTATTGGGGGTGTATTGCAGTATTTTCGAGGGAAGTGAAACCCAATTAATTGATTCGACACAAGGGGAGCCAAAGAATATTTATATGCCTTAACAACTGAGTTGTCAATTCAGCTGCACCTAGAAACAATCTTGCTCATAGCAGTTTATCAGTAGCAACAGTGTTGTAGTAGGAATAGTAAAGTAGCAGCAGTAGTAAAGTAAAGACAGTAGTAACAACAGCAGTAAATAGTAGGATTCGAGTGTGGTAGGAATAGATATGGATGGATGGGCGTTGCATGGACAAGACAATTCACATGGCAATTAGAACATATGGTGAATTCATATAAATAAGATAAAGCATCCAAGTACTAGATAATCATAGGCATGTGTCCCAAATATAGTCATACGTGCTCGGAATGAGAACTTGCACAACATCTTTTGTCCTGCCAGCCCATTTGCAGCGGGGCCTCAAGGGAACTACTAGTAATTAAGGTGCTCCTTTTAATAGAGCACAGGAGCAAAGCATTAACACTCCGTGAACACATGTAATCCTCACATCAAAGCTATTCCCTCCGGTTATCCCGATTTCTATCACTTCGGGCCATTGGTTCCGGACAACAATGTGTGTATACAACTTCCAGGTAAGACCAAAAACAATACTATCATAATGAATCAATAACATGTTCAGATCTGAAATCATGGCACTCGGGCCCTAGTGACAAGAATTAAGCATAACAAGTTGCAACAAAGTCAAAAAGCACTAATAGAAGATACTAGGCACCATGCCTAATAATCCGATGCCATTACATGAACGATCTCATCCAATCCCTACCATCCCCATAGCCTACAGCGGGGGATTACTCACTCATAGATGGGGGAAACATGGATGGTCGATGGAGGAGCGATGGTGATGATGATGGCGATGATCTCCTCCAATTCCCTGTCCCGGCAGGGTGCTAGAACGGAGTTTCTGGTGCTGTTTCGTGGAATCTGGTGGTGGCGGTGGAGCGGAACTACTTCTAGAAAAACATCGACCCCCCCTGAGTTTTTAGGTCAGAAGGCAACTTATAGGCAAAGAGGGAGACCGAGGGGTTGGCTAGGGCGGCCAGACCACCCCCTGGCACGGTCAGGCCTAGCCCGCGTGGCCAGGTGGTGTGGCCTGGGCCTAGCCCCCCTCCATCTCGTATTCTAGCTCTGGGAGTCTTCTGGTGAAATAGGATTTTTGGCATATTTTCCGGGATTTTTCCTGATAGTTGATTTTCTGCACAAAAACTAAACACCAAGGCAATTCTGCTCAAAACAATGTCAGTCTGTGTTAGTTGCATCCAAATCACACAAGTTTAGAGGAGAAACAATAGCAAAAGTGTTTGGGAAAGTAGATACGTTTTGGACGTATCAACCACTAGAGGGAGATATGATAAATACTTTACAAGGATGGTGTGAGAGGAGAGGAGGACTACTCCTCTTTTATTGGGGAGGGGCAGCCCCAAGGGCCATTGTCGGCGGCCAAGGTGGTTCCCTGACCTCTCCCTTCATTCATGTGAGTGGAGTCTCCACTCATCCGACTACATCAATTTCAATTCCACTCACTTTGCCATTAATTTCCACTAAATTAAATGTAAAATCTTTATTAAATAAAAATAATTTTTATTTCTTTATATTAATATTTGTCAATTAATTTAATTAACAAACATTTACATAAAATCCCTTGCACTATTTGATATACATATGAAATAGATTTCAGTGATATACCCTGAAACAATTCTGGCACTCCTTAAAATAATTCCAACGCTTTCAATATATTCTATGATATAATATATCTACCCATTAGTGTCAGCATACTTTAAGTGTGTCACCCTACGGTTTGCGAATAATGCAGACATGATCGAGACACCTCTCTGATTAATAATCAACAGCGGGACCTCGAAATTTGTACGGACTCCCACACATTAAATGACGACTCTTGTGATCGTGAGAACCATAAATTCATAACTAAATCTCCTTCTATCACGATATATTAGTTTGATCTCGTTACCGACAAGTACTCTTTTCTTATTATGTGATATGCCATCCTTTTTGACCTAGTCACGTGTTTGCAAGTGGTTTGCATGTGATATCATCGAGAGGGTCCAGAGTATATATCTCCGTCATTAGGATGGACAAATTACACTCTTGATCCATGAGCCTCTACATAACACTTTGGGAGTACCTGAACCCACCTTTATAGTTACCCTATTATAGTGTGACGTTTCATATTATCAAAGTACTCTTCCTGTGTTAGTGATTGACATGATCTCATGGTCTAAGGATTAGGGTTACTTTATATGATATGTTATAGCAATGTGAACATAATGACTTTGATCATATTTCTATACTTTTGGTTCAACTTTTTCATATTATTTCTCTAATGTTGTGATCTCTCTACTAACAAAATCCAATGTTTAAGATCAGGAAACCTTGATCACTAGTTAATCAACGATCTAGTTAAATGAGAGGCACAACTAGGAACTCTCGTTTGTTTATTAAACAGACATGTATAAACGTTTCCAATTAACACAATTATAGCATAAGAAATAAGCATCTAGCATAAACATGGAATAAGATAATAACCACTTTACTGTTGCCTCTCGGGAATATTCCCTTCAGAATACTACGATGTAGTGGGTGTTGATGGGCATGTGATTACCCTCCCATGTGTACTAGTAGGTATTGCAACATACTTAGATGAAGCATCTGATACTTGCATTTTGTATCATCATAATAGCCACATATATGACTAGTTTATATTGTTATTGGCATTGATATATCATTGTTTATGCAATTATTAGATTTCTAGGAGGCAAGAAACCTCCTTTTTCATATTTTGATGTATCAAGGACTTTCCAGACACCAATTCATTCAAGGAAAAATACCACAGAAGTTTTTCATCACAAAAAGGCCACGGGCCTTGGAAGAACATGGGGGGAGCCAAGAGGGCTGAACCAGCCTAGGTGGCATAGACCCACATGTAAGCCGTGCCACCTAGGCCCATTAAGGCCTCAAGCATTGCCTCACCTCCCCTTTTAACAGACGTCATCATATTGCCCAAAAACCTACTCCATATTTTTTTCCATGATTTATAGAGGAGGAAGCGGAGGCGAAAGTATTCTCCTACTCCCGAAGATGGAAGATCCTATTGCTCTGTGGCCTCCGGAAAGGGATAAATCGACGACATCATCATCACCACTCCTCCTTGGCATAGGGGAGGCAACTCCATCACCATCTACATCTTGCCCAACATCAGCCCCATCTCCATCTTGAAGATCCATCTCATTCCCCTTGTAGTTTGTGATCAGATTGAACCCTAGATATTGTTTTAGTGCCTTGTGCATGTTTCTACTTGGTAACTTGTCATTATTTGTTCTAAAGTTATATTTTAGATTGTGTTGTATCCCATATGCCTCTTATATATATCATGTTTCACCATTGTGAGTAGTTTCCCATGTTCCCAAGGGCATAGGATGAATTGGCTATGACTTTCATATAGTATGCAATGAGTATTTGGTAAAGTTTTAATCTTGTATGATGGTATTATGTGCATTTTGACTGCATATTACTTCACCTATATGATCTCTAGGCTACACCTTAGTGTAATGGAAAGAGTAAGGAGGGACGGAATGATAGAAACCATGTCTTGAGTCTTGAAGTTGTAGTAAGGGGTTTTATAGTGCGGACCTTGGAACTTTATGTTGTGGCTGGACTTTATGTTCCTAAAAAAGGATTTGATGTATATGTTGAACATGTTAAGCATTCTATTCCCGTGCCTAAAATCATTAAGCAGGTCAGCAAAGTCTCATCTACTAAAATTAAAGAATACATTGAAACTCCTCCATATCCAAATAAAGTGCAGGAGAATTTACTCACTTCTATTGCAAATAGGAGTTTTGGAAGATGTTGTGTGCCATATGAACAAATTCAAGTTCAACATCAAGTCTCTTCTATTAAAGAATTAAATGAAGAAGACCCTTGTGATGTTTATTTATGTGAAGATTCCACCAAGGTATTTCAAGGTAAAACCACTAAGGTGGGTAAGCCTATTATATCATGTGCTATTGGAACTTCATGTTATCATGGTCTTTGTGATATTGGAGAAAGCATAAGTGTTATACCATATTCTTATTTTGAAATTAAACCTGACATTGATGCCATACACATGGAAGAGGCAGGTATGACTATCCAACTTACTAATAAAGAATTCATTTCTTCTCTTGGTATGGTTAGAAATGTTGAAGAAATTGTAGTTAAATATCCTGTTGATTTTATAGTACTTGGTTGTTATAAAGATTATTTTTTTCATATTATATTTGGTAGAACTTTCTCATATATTATTGGTTTTGAAATTAGTTTACCTAAAGAGAAAGTTTTCATTAATTGTGCTAGAGAAAAGCTAGAGTTTAACTTTTCTAAGTTTACTAATAAACATTTAGAAAAAGAAAGATTTGCTAAAGACAAAGTGGAGACTGTTGCTTATGTTGTTATTACCTCGTCAGACGTGATGGAGATATATGTACTTAACCAATATGAACACTTTACTAATGAAGAAAAATAAGCTTTAGAACAAATATTATCTCAACAACATACTCAACTGTAATTACATATTCCCCTTGACGATTTAGGATAATTGCCTCCACCCAAGGAAGATGCTAGTTTTGAACTTTAACCTTTACCTGAAGATATGAAATATGCACACCTGCATGAAAATAATAGATATCCTATTATTATTAATGCTAACATTTCAATTGAAGAAGAATCAAAGTTACTTGATGTACTACGTGCTCATAGACCAGCTATGGGTTTCACTTGATGATTTGAAAGGTATAATCCCAGCTCCATGAATGCATAAAATTAATTTGGAGGAAGATGCAAAGCGTATTGTTGATTATCAACACCATCTTCATTCAAAAATGAAAGAAGCGGTATGATAAGGAAAGAGGTAACAAAACTAATTGAAGCATGTGTTATTTTTCTAGTAGGTGATAGTAAATTGGTTAGTCATGTTCATTGTGTACCCAAGAAGGATGGAATAATTGTTGTTCCAAATGATGAAAATGAACTTAATGAGGGCGAACCTCGAGGTGGCCCGATCTTCACGGATCTCGTAGTCAAATCGACAAGAAAGCGAGGGGAAAGGGAGAAGGTAGTGTAAACATCCACACACCTTGCGAAGAACGTGATGAACACACACAACACTCACATTATATAAGTCCAATTGCTCCCGTCGGTGGCCAACGGTCTGATAGAATCCTCACAGGGAAAGATCGGTCAATGTTCTCCCATCAACCCCAAGCGGAGAGGCAAGAACACCTTGGAGAGAGTATTGACAACGATGGATGTGCTATGCAAAGAACAACAAGGTTTGTGACTGACATGGTTATGATTACTCGGATGCTTAAGGTTCACTACCATATATTGGGTAAAAGGCTTATGACCCATGAAGACTCTAGACGACAGCCCAAGGAAGCAACCGACAAAGGCTGTGATTGTATTAGGAAAGGGACTATACACCGACATTATGTTGGTATTGTAATCGCGCGTGTATGAAACCTATCCGCATACAACTTTGAGACCCGGCCTATTATATATAGGACGGGAGAAGCGCAAGCGAGGGTACCAACCTAGAGGACAACCTGTAATAGTGCAATTATTCAATATTCAGGCAACTTTGATTCCATTGTTTCCCTGACAGCCGACGAAATCCCTAGCATTCTCTTTTCCGCAAAACCCGAAGTCCATCACCATGGGCATTGCCGAGGTTACCCCTCGCCAATTGGCGTTGTCTGTGGGAAACCTGAACGCTGGAACCATGGATTCGGCGGACCGCTCTCCACCAAGCATCAACCCGACAAAAGCAGAACCACGCCCACCCACCCCTGTGTGGGTACTCCCTGATTTCAACGGTGGATCCGATCTAATCATCGGAATCTTCCACTTCCAGATCGACGACCCACAAGAATCATACCCTTCAGCCCTAATCACATTAGGACCATCGACACAAAAACTGGCGCCTATGGCGACACTGGCGTTTTCCGTCGGATCCTCCACGGATATCACGGCGCTGATCGAAACAAGAGAAGAAGGCAAGAAAATCGAGATGGATCTAGGGGATCTTGCTGGCCTTCATGGTAATCTCTCGCCCGTGCCCGATCGTCAGCTAGCAAACCCGACAAACTCGAAACTTGAAGAAAGCAACGAAAACATCGACTTCGAAGAAAGGATGACAAAGATCTATCCAAAAATACGATCTCGGAATACCATCAGCACATCCGCAGAAGCAGAAGATGATGCCATTATGCCACGCATAACACGCCACCAAGTGTGCATGATCAATAGAGATACCTCAACACCACGCGATGAAAACGGTAATTCTATCCTCCACCCCGATGATATTTTATCAAATGACCATGCAGGAAACCACGACAATGAAGGAGACCTTGGAAACGAAGGAGGAACAACAGATAATTGCACAATCCAAGGAAGAGGCGGAGAACCGCATGTAGGAGAAAGACAAGGACTTTGACTACCAGCGTCGACATGGCAAAAAGCAAGGGAGGCAATTTCGGGAGAAGTCCCGATGATAGCGGATGCTTCACATGAGGATCTATTAGCATACCAATATTTGCTCCACCACAAGAAGAGAGACCTACTTCGGATGCAAAGGCAACTTGATGAAAGAAATAGATTAGCCGACAAATCCATCTTACGATGGGCACAGTTAAGCTCTACTCGAGGATCAAGGAGTGTAACATGAGCAGCACCACCAAGAAGGGCAACATCTCGACTGTAGAATATCCCCGAAGCAGAAAGAAGTGGAATCATCCGAGATCTCAACCTATCATTCATGTCAATTGACCAAGCAGGAAATATCAAGGCAAAAACAGCTTAGGCAGCCATTGTGGTCATGCAAACATATCTGATCACTACTCAACCCGCACCCGACGATCCGCGTGCGGCCTACTACCGCTCCACCCTGATGAACCTTGGCATGGTGGGAGCCTCTCTCACAGAAGAATTGCATGGAATCACAAGACAACCTGATAGATCCCCACACTACCACAACAATCCTCTACAAGTGGGACACGCCTCACGATCTCGATCGCCACACCAGGCGCATCTCATAGGATCCGAGCCGCGAAGTAACACAAGAAACAACAACATGCAACAAAGGGGCGATGGATCAAGGGATGAAAACCGCAGCTGATGATATCATGATGAATACGACGAAGACGATCACGAGCTATGCATGGCCAGCTATTTCACGCAGCGGATTCGAAAAACATCAGTACCCAAAGATTTCAAACTTCCGCATGACCGCCACAAGTATGATGGGCTCCAGGAACCCGAAGCTTGGCTAGCAGATTATTTGGCTACTGTCAAATTACTGGGCGGCTCCACAAATATCGCAATGCAAAGCCTACAAATACATCTCACCCGCACGCAAGATCGTGGCTTAGGCAGTTACCCGAAGATTCCATCGTTAGCTGGAACGACCTGGAAGACAAGTTTATTTGACACTTCTAATCCATGTTTAAGCAACCAGCATCCTTGGAGCAGTTACGAGCGTGCAAACAAAAATCTAGGGAATCCATAAGAGCATTCATCCAACGATGGAATATCATTAAAAACTCAACTGGGTCCATATCCGAAGAAAGGGCCATGGACGCCTTCAAGAACGACCTCCGTCACTAAGAATTCATAGAAGAACTGGGACGGGTTAAACCCAAAACAATTTCCTAGCTAATGGAAATAGCAAATCGCTGGGCTGATGGAGAGGATGTGCTGCATAATAAACACACGCGATCACCCGAAGCAGACAAGGATAAGCGCAACAATGATAGAATAAGAAGGAGTAACGATGGAAACACGGGACCAAGTTACGTTGCAACAGGTTTTTTGGGAGAAGGTAATAACATAATCAATGACCACAACAATGGATACCGGCAGAATAGGGAGGACGTCAGAGGAAGCCAGTCCGCACAGCGGTATCAGCCAAGAGCACAAAACCCACCTATGTCCACAATGCAAATGCTGGAAGGACCCTATAATATGCATTTTTACGTTGACTCAGCAGGCAGGCGCCAATCCAACCATCTCATGAAAGACTTCCGAATGTTCCTAAAGATGTAGGAGCTATGTAATGCAAAGGCAACCGAAGCGGCAAATCGAGGGTACGCACCCACGCCTGGTACACTAGCCATCGGTGCACCACCACCACCACCAGTGGCACCACCACAAAACATCAATGCTCAAAACAACGAGTACCCCAGGTCAAAGGGAGCAATGTCCATGATTCAGAAAGGGCGTCCATGCAACAGAATTCAGAAGCTCATCACAAGACATATCAATATGACGGAAACAACAACATCAACTACACCCGAATATCTCCACTGGTTAGAGCAAGAAATCACATTCAGCAGAGCCGATCACCCGCTTAGGGTCCCACAACCAGGTCACTCAGCCTTGATAGTCAAAGCACAAATTGGTCGGTTCGATATGAGCAAGGTCTTCATGGACGCAGGGAGTAGCATAAATTTGATCTACGCAAAAACACTAAGAACAATAGGCTACCCCCTAGATATTCTCACGCCAATAGAAACATCCTTCCACGGAATAGTACCAGGTAAAGCCGAAATCCCTTTAGGCAAAGTATTTCTTTACGTTATTTTTGTTCCAATATAAATTTCAGGCAAGAAAAACTCGAATTTGAAGTCATGGATTGGGCATCACAATATCATGCAATCCTGGGACGACTAGCCTTTGCACGGTTTATGGCAGTGCCGCATTATGCATACTTAGTGATGAAAATGCCAACACCAAAGGGAATTATCACGATAAAAGGAAGCTTCAAACGTGCCAATAGCTACGATCGGGAATTCAACAAAATTTCTGAATCTTTCAGGATGGAATGGAATTTGAACAACTCAAAACTTTAGCAAACGCACAACCTTTAGAAGTAGCGCGTGTCAATCCCGATCAGGCTTTTGACACAGTGAAAGACACAAAAGAAGTACAGATCCACCCAGCCGATCCGACGAAAACAACATTCGTGGCTTCTAACCTTGATCTCGCATAGGAAAGCACGCTCATCGAGTTCCTCCGTGAGCACTGGGAGATTTTTGCATGGCTACCTTCTTACATGCCGGGGATTCCCAGGGAACTCGCTGAGCACGCATTAAATCTAGATCCAAAGGCGAAGCCAATAAAGCAGCCGCTTTGTCACTTTGCAAAACCAAAACGCAAGGCCATTGGAAAGGAGCTCCATCGCCTCATTGATGCCAATTTTATGAAGGAAGTAACAAAATCAGAGTGGCTTGCAAACCCAGTATGTGTTCCAAAGAAAAATACTGCAGAACTTCGGATGTGCATTGACTTTACTGAACTAAACACGCATTGCCCAAAAGATCACTTCCCATTGCCGCAAATCGACCAAACAATCGATGCAACTGCCGGATGTGAACGTCTTTCTTTCTTGGATGCTTACCTAGGATAACACCAGATTAGGATGAAGGAAGAAGATCAGGAAAAAACGGTGTTTATCACGCCCTATGGTGTATTCTGCTACACAACATGCCTTTTTCCCTCAAGAACGCCGAAGAAACATATCAGCGGATGATGCAGAAGTGTTTGGGAAGCCAAATAGGCACAAATGTGCAAGTATATATCGATGATGTCATAGTGAAAACAAGTCAAGGATCTGCGTTGATCAAGGACCTCGAAGAAACATTCAAAAATCTCGACAAGTTTAGCATCAAACTGAACCCGAAGAAATGTTCCTTTGGAGTCCTGGCAGGGCAACTCCTCGGATATTTGGTATCAGCCAGAGGAATCGAGGCTAATCCTGAAAAAATAGAAGCAATCCTAACAATGAAGAAGCCAACAAATCTGCGTGGCGTACAACAACTGGCAGGGCGAGTAGCGGCACTCAGTCATTTTATTGCAATGCTAGGAGAAAAGGCATTGCCATTCTACGCCCTCATTAGGAAATCAGAAAAATTTGAGTGGACAGAAGAAGCTCAGCGTGCCTTTGAAAACCTTAGAAGAACACTTTCGACATCTAATGTCGTCGTGTCGCCAAAAGAGAAAAAGCCTTTTACTACTTTATATCGCTGCCACAAATCAGGTGGTCAACACGGTCTTGGTTGTGGAGGGACCCAAAGAAGGGAAGACCCACGACGTGCAGAGGCTAGTCTACTTCCTGAGCGAGGTTCTATCGCCATCCAAACAAAGGTACCCACACTACCAGAAACTAGCATACGGGGTATTTATGACAACACGAAAACTATGCCACTATTTTTTGGAGCATCAAATCATAGTGGTCAACGAAGTGCCTTTGTCAAGCATCCTCAACAATCCAGAAGCAACTGGACGTGTCTCTCTATGGGTCATTGAATTATCCCCTCGGGATATCACGTATGAGAAGCTCAAAGCAATCAAGTCACAAGTTCTGCAGGATTTCATCATAGAGTGGACAAAGTTGCAATGTGTGGGTCCACCAGACCTTTCTAGCGCCTGGACAATGTACTTTGATGGATCAAAAAGAACGGAGGGAGCATGGGCAGGAGTCATACTAATATCATCCCAAGACGACAAAATGTGCTATATACTTTGGATGAGCTTCACGAATGCATCCAATAACGAAGCAGAATACGAGGCCCTATTGCATGGCATGCGGATGGCCAAAGCTTGCGGTGCAACTCGTCTCAAAATCTTTGGAGATTCTAATATTGTGGCATAGCAAGCAATGAACAAGGGCGACGCCATTAGCGAAAATATGGTTGCTTATCGCGATCTATATGGCTTTATGGAAGCTCAATTTGATGGGTGTGAAGTATCACATATAGGAAGAGCAAGCAATGAGGAAGCAGACAATCTAGCAAACATCGGATCCCTGTGCTTACCAATACCACCCGGAGTTTTTTGGGAGGAAATAACGCAGTGATCGATCAAAGCAAAAAGAGTCTCCGAGGTTGTAGCACCAAAAACAGGGAAAAAGAAACATCCACAAAAAGACTCGGGGGATCCTTCAGAAGCCAAGAACATAGAAGAAGTCATCGAAGAAGAAGAACAAGAAATTGAAGAGGCCTTGCTAGTTGAGCTCACCTGGATGCAGCCATATATAGCATATATGACTAAGGGAGAGCTACTAGAAGATGTGATAGAAGCCCGGCAAATCACCCGAAGATCGAAGGCCTTCAGGATAATCAAAGGGGAACTATACAAAAGAAGTATTTTGGGCGTGTTGTAGCATTGCATAACACCCGAAGAAGGAACAATCATACTAAAAGATATACACGAAGGAGTTTGTGGTCACCGTGCTAGTAGCCAAAAAATTGCTGCAAAAGCATTCATAGCAGGATTTTACTGGCTCACTACAGTTCAAGATGCAAAAGACATTGTCAGAACATGTGAGGCATGTTAACAATTCACAACAAAGCCTAGAGCACCCGCCGCTGAGTTGAATCCTATACCTCTGGCCTGACCGTTTGCTCAGTGGGGGCTCGATATGGTGGGAAAACTTCACAAATCATCGTCAAGAGGACACGTCTTTTTGCTAGTAGCAGTCAACAAATTTACTAAATGGATTGAAGCAATGCCTGTCACCACCCAAGACAGAACTTCGGCTTTGAATTTTATTAAATCCATAGTATTTCAGTTAGGTGTACCGAATAGCATCATCATGGACAGTGGGACCAACTTCACTTCTAATGAGTTCAAGGAGTACTGCCAGGAGATGGGCATCAAAAAAGCTACGCTTCGGTAGCTCACCCACAAACAAATGGACAGGTAGAAAAAGCCAATGGACTAGTTACCGCTGGACTCAAGAAAATACTACTAGCACCACTTGCCAGAGAAAAAGGAGCATGGGTGGATGAATTGCCATCCGTGTTATGGAATTTACATACAATTCCAAATAATTCAATGCAAGAGACACCTTTGTTTTTGGTCCACGGTGTGGAAGCCGTGCTTCCTGTTGAGGTGTCACACGAATCCCCAAGAGTAGCTGCATATGATGAACAGGAATCAAGATAAGCCCTTGAAGATGATGTGGATGCGCTTGATGAAGCTCGAGATGAACCCCTCCAAAGAGCAACTATGTACCAGCAAAACTTGCGCAATTACCACAGCAGAAGATTTCGGCCTAGGTCCATTGCAGTAGGGGACCTAGTTCTTCATCTCAAGCAAGATGGCCATAAGAAGTTAGAATCGCCATGGGAAGGACCATACATCATCACAGAAGTTATTCCTAGAGGAGCATATCAACTACAAGACAAGAAGACAGGAGTAAATTACTTAAATCCATGGAACATAGCACAACTACGATGCTTTTACGCATATGATTACTTACAATATAATAAGAGTTACAATTCAACTTATTAAAGCAAGAATATTCAGGCCAACGGCTAGAGGCCATCTGCTGAAAGAATAATGTATCATCGAATTTTCACCTTATGTATAAAGAGATAAGTTATTCATACCTTAAATCTTTTTACTGTTCAAAAAGATCAATGCTTTCCATCAAGCTAACAACAACTATGATCCTATGTCCAGATACACGCATCCGAACATAGCCTCGGGGGCTACTCCCATCGGGAGCGCTGGCGCGCACCCGATAGAAATCCAGTTATGCATAAAATATATTCATGATTGCCAACACCTTTGAGTTTTACACCAGTGTATCCTCAAAAAGGTATTACTCCCATTGGGAGATTGTATAAAGCATTAAAACTATCTGATAAAATCAGAAACATTGGCGGACCAGCAGGCCAACCACCAATAAAGCCAAAACTCTCGGATCACACTCAGATGCGATAAAAATCCGAATGCCATGCTTAGAAGCATGAACGTAAGACCCCAGGATTCGTTCTGTGTGGCCTAGTAAAATATCCGTATCGACGATACGATGAAAAATCCAGACGGACGCGTTGGGTACCTGATAAAATTAAAAATTGGAATTCAGTATTCGGTAAGACCTTATTGGCTTGAACTGAATTACGCTAATAGAAAATTCCGGATTCGAGCCTAGGGACTTGAATTTGATGTTGGACAACCTTGTTTTTTCCTAGGAGCAATTAACTGATTCTCGATCCGTCGGAAGCATCAGACTCGTTGTACCAAAATCCGTACAAGGATAAAAAGAAAAAAGAAACTTTGAGACTGAACCTGAAACTGCGGTTCAAGTAGAGTCTCGGGGGCTACTGACATGGGTAAGATTACTCGGATGCTTATGGTTCACTACCCTATATGGGGTAAAAGGATTACGACCTATGAAGATTCTAGACGACAACCCAAGGAAGCAACCGACAAAGGCTGTGCCTGTATTAGGAAAGGGACTATACACCGAGATTATGTTGGTATTGTAATTGCGAGTGTATGAAACCTATCCGCATACAAATTTGAGACCTGGCCTATTATATATAGGACGGGAGAAGCCCAAGCGAGGGTACTAAAATCTAGAGGACAACTTGTAATAGTGTAATTATTCAATATTCAGGCGACTTTGATTCGATTGTTTCCCTGACATCCGACGAAATCCCCAGCATTCTCTTTTTCGCAAAATCCCAAGTCCATCACCATGGGCATTGCTGAGGTTACCCCTTATCAGTGATGATAGTCGGTCCCCTTTGGTAAAGGGGATGAGGCAAAACTATAGATTCCACAAAGGGGGTTGTATTTAGTCTATCATCTATGCCTCGGGGTACAATGAGGGGTCAAGGCTCTATATATAGGCCACCCACTAGAATGGGGTAGTTTGGGCATAAAACTAGGGCTTGGAACATAATAAAGGGGTATATGGGTTGAAGACCCAGCTAGCGGCGCGTAGGCACATCACTTAGGATGGAGACTCCGGGGTAGTTTTTGAGGTAGAATCCGGGGTCCTCGATGTAGCGCTTGGAAGTAGGGCCGAAGTCCTTGTCGAAGTTCATGGGCAGAGACTCCGGTGCGCATAGAGGGTCGAAGAATCAGGTGGGGTCATTACTCTCCGGGCTTGTCTCTAGGGAGGTGTACTGGGAGCTCCAAGCAAGGGTCTGGAGTCCGGTCCGGAGTCCTTGCCAGAGACTCCAGTGTTGGAGGCCAGAGACTCCGGGCGTCAGGGCCAGAGACTCCGGTGCTTCAACGGATGCTTCTTCTGTCTCCTCTTCCAAGCCTCTGTCTTATCAGGCTTGGTGCTCCGGGCTTCCTCCCTTGCCTCCGTACTTGTTGGTATGAACCTATCATGATAATGGGATGGAGTATGAAGTAGAATACCATTCAATAGTGTCGAAAGTGGGCTCGCATAGAGAATAGGATTCACCTTTGGAGTCCATGACGACTTGGTATAAGTTGGAGAGTATGATATGGTAACGACCGTAGGTCGGGCCCTATCATCTCCCCCTTCAAAAAGAGTCATCCTCGAACCTTCATGGTCATCACAAAGTCGAAGAGGTTGAGATACATTCTTGATCCTAGGGTTCACCATATAGTCGTCCTTGGGAAGATTGACTTGACAACACTTCAATGTTCCTTCACCTTACATGGAGCCTACATAGCTCACAACAAAAGCTAGGAAACATTCAAAGAGTAGCCAATTCATGAAGATGATAGCATGAGACCTGAAGTAAAGTTAAGTCACCTTAGTATGTGGATATAACTCATTTAAGGGAAACCATAGGTAACTCTCTATGGTTCGTCTTGTCAAGTCATGGTTGGTAGAGGTTGACGTGGATGCATTTGTACTTTCACACAACAAAGACCAAGAAAACTATTTTCATGCATGATAGATGAGCATGTCATTTGTGGCATGTCCATTCATGTTCACAACACTATTAGGACACTCAAGTATAGCAAGCGAAATTCATATGAAGGGTCAAAGTGCATGGAAATCGTTTGAACATCGTCCAAATGTGGGAACTCAAAAACTCCATATAACGTCTTAGTGTGGGACTCAAAGTAATCGAACAAAATATTGATCAACATCTTTGATGCAAGAGTAGGATAATTCGTTAAAAACACATGGGGAAGAGTATCCAAAACAACACCATTATGTGTGCAAACCAACCACTGGAAGGAGAAATTGTTCAATATGTTGGATGCCATACACATATCATCAAAAGAAAATATCATGGGTATATGAGTATCACAAGTGGAAGAAAAAACAACATGTTTGCAAACAAACCATATGAAAGAGCAAATGTTCCTCATGTTTGTTGCAACAACTATACGAGATACTTTGAATATCTCATGACAATAGATGCTCATAACTGCATTATGGTTGCACACAAAAAATCAGAAAGAGAGATTGTTCAACATTTTTGTTGCAACACATAAATCATCAATATCCAATATCAAGGAAACACTATTGTCACAATGTTAAAGAATACTATGAACATGCTTGCAACCAAACCATAGGAAAGAGCAATTTGTCAACATGAGAGATGCATAGCATGCAAAATGTATCAGAGCTAGGTTCGATCTTGAACTCACGTGGGGATGCTATCAAGAGATCTTTTTGTCAACTCGTTCTCAACCGAGGTTGACATTATAGTGTGGGTATGCCTACACACAACATAGATAAAAGGAAGAACGTGTGTGCATGGTAGAGAAACACATCATCCATCATGACATATCTCTTCTTGTGCACATCACCATTTGTGTTAATCAAGTGTAACATAGGTGCATGCTGAATATGCAAGTGGGGAACATGCTTATCATGGCTTTTTACCAAAATCTCCAAAATTTGAGAAAGCTATGGGGGCAATCTCAATAGAAACCATATGATAATTATTGTTGCAAGAAAAACAAGTGAAAGAGCAATTATTCATCTTATTGTAAGGAACGGGAGAAATTGTAAAACATCCATGAAAAAGCATGGTCCGAGGGATTCCATTATGATCATCATTGCAAGCAAAACATTGGAAAGAGCAATTGTTAAATAAAGTGCAAGCAATGATATCATCAACATAAAGTTTAGAGCATATCATGTCTATGGCAATATTATGACAATAAAAGGATTCCACATGGTCATCATGATGCATAGAAAATCAACACATGGGAAAAAGAGTGGAACATATGTCATGTCACAAGTATCATCCATAGCATGCAAATGATCACAAACCATCATGTACACTAGTGGGATCATGGCATCATCAACACCGATATGTTTACCTTGTTCATACCTCTCATATCAAGTGGGTGTTGTGGTAGTATTGGCCTCCATGTGGGCGACTTCTTCTTGATGTTGCCATGGCGTAGCATCATCTTCATGCACCATGTACATCTTCTCGCCAGGAGGCATCATCATCTCCAAGATTGACGCTTCTCGATCCATGGAACCTAGCACATCATGATAAAACACACTAGAGGTAGAGGGTAAGTCATTAGAAATCAAAGTGGTCTCTACCACTCTCAACTCACTTGGTGTATCACTCATGCCCTCCAAATGGAAGCACTCAATCTCACGTACGGTGGGGTCACTCATCTCAATCTTGCTTGCACTCAAGTGGGCTAAGTGGCTCTCATACTCACGTAGGATTGGTACCACATCATCACTCAAGCATATAGGGATAGGCTTGGTTTTCTCAACTCCATGCGCCTCCTTTGGTGAAGGGAAAATCCCATGCTCACCATTCTCGACCTTGTCGCCTCCAAAATTGGATTCCATGCGATGGTCATGGCTCGCCTCCATGGTCGAAGGGAAAATCCCATGCTCGACTATCATGTCGCCATCTTGTAGTAGTGGTGGAAGTAGGCTCATGTTGTTGTCGAGAGCGGTGCTCGTATTGACTTCATCACGTATGTGGCCTTGGCTTACTCCATCTTCAAGTGTAGACTCTTGAGTTGGAGCTTGCTCATCCTTGTCCATTACCATCTTGGCTTGTGTAGACAACCTCTTGACATACGCGTCCAGCTTGGCAAATTAGAGTACTTCATCCTCCTCATCCATGAAGTTGGATGCATCATCTTTGACATCAAGTTTTGGTGTTGAAGCTTGATGGCGCAAAAGAAGGCTTGATCTTAGTGCCATCTTGGTGGTGGCACTAGTAGTGGAAGGTGCCTTTTGATGGTGTCGACGGAGGTCATTGGCGTGGCTTGCCAAAAGTTGATGTAGGTGGCGCATTTGGTCATCCACATGATGCTCCCGACGATGCTCATTTTCCTTGGCACTCTTCTTATGCTTGTTGCGCATTCTTGAGGTAGACTTGTTAATTTTGGCCAGCATGCTCATGTTCTTGGTGAAGTTTCTATCCATGTCCTTCTTGAAGTTGTTGAGGGCGCTTTGGAACTTGTACCTTTTATGGTGGACCTTGGAGCTCTCGAGGTGGAGGCTCCGTCTTGGTTGATGCAACTTGAGGAGCTTGCCATTGTCATTCTTGAAGTCATATATGCTTGGGGAGTCATTATTGTTGTAGTACTCCATATCATCCAAGCATGTGGAGCCATTGTCGGTGTAGTGATCCATCATGTCATCCATGCTTGTGGAGACATAGGCATGGTGGCTCATCGTTGATTCATCATAGAAATCCTCCTCAGTTCTGGAGTCCCTAGACATGCTTCACAAGACCAAATGGTGTATATGGAAGTGGTAGTGGGTGTTAGGGAAACAACATCAAACCTTACTTTACCTTGGAAGACAGTATTGTGCAAGTGGACACACTTGAGAGCAATAAAAACCAACTAAAGAGAAGGTCATGCGGAACACCAAAACCCACTTACTACTAAAAAACATACACACACAAAGTTTATGGTGGATAGGTATGGAACGTGGCATGTCAAAGAACAATCCGAAATCAAGATATTGTAATGGCAAGTAAAGAACCACGATGATCACAAAGCAAAACAACTCAATCCACAATATAGGAATTATGTATAAGGAAACACACACGGTGGGATAAATGGGACTTGTGCGATGGAGAAATTGAGCTAAGAACCAAATGTTTACCTAGCAAAGACTATAAGCTCGTGTCGCACAAGTGCAAGAAGAGATGCTAGTTCGATTGCAACAAATTGGGGGGGCTAAAAGATATGCACAATAAGTACCACCTATATAATGTTCATCGAGCTTGCACTTCCTATTCTATGAGGCACTTGTTTCTTTCTTTCTTTTTCTTCTTTTCATTTTTCTATTTTTTCACTTTTTCTTTCTTTTTCTATTCTTTTTCACTTGCCTCTTCGTTGTGCCACCAACTATACAAGATAACAATATAAGATAGTGCACTCACAACTTTTGCTCGGAAATCTACGAGGTATCAAATGTGCATATCCCAAACAATCATAGGAGGAACTAGTCTCAATATGTGTTTTTTGGTTGCAAAGATACTGTAGCTCACAAAGGAATGCAAGTGGGGAGACGTCACAGAATGTTTAAACCTTTCGTCACCGATCTGCACCTTTTATTGTTCGATTCCGCCTTGCTCACGAAATTTGGATGGAGTAGATAGCATGAACCACTTGGATGATGATGTAGAGCTCTTTGTCCTCTTTGAAACGAGCTAAAGAACACCAAATTTCGAGTTCAGATGTAAAATTAATGCTCAAAACCGTGAAATAGTTTTTCTATCTGCAGGGGGCGGAGACTCTGGTCTCGGAGGCTGGAGACTCCAGTCTGGGCTCACTAACCCTGGAGACTCTGGTCCTGGGCTGGAGACTCCGGTCCGGTTGATTTCTGGACATCCGGGACGCGTTTTGGGCGGAAAAACTCGAACCAAAACCTCAAATTGATGGGGGAAATCAAGGAATTAGGCCATGGGAACGCATGGGAAGGTAGATTGACAAGTTTAGCAATTATTAGTCACTAGTGGCAATGATTGAGAGTTTCTTTTCAATTGCTTGACATAAAACAATGTTTAAACGCGGTGGAAGATGGCTAATTTTGGAGCCATCAACTTCCCCAAAGCTCAAACCTTGATCACCCTCGAGCAAGAAGAAACAAAAGAACTATAAGGAATGCATCGTTTAAACTTGAAAAAACGAGAATAAGAATTCACTGACGGTTGGTAGTCATATGCGCTCAACACTTCATTCATTTGCGAGGCTTATCAAAGTTAAAGAGATGACAAGAGTACTATACAATCTTCGTTAAGTCAAGGCAATCAAAGTAAAGTTTAGTATTAGTATAAATACCTAGAAGTGTACCAATCAATCCAATTCTTCTAGTTAACTCTGAGCTTACCAAGGAACACTAGGATGTTTAAATAGTATAATTAAGTAAGAGAGTTTCATGTCCTAAGTAGTATAACAATGAAGTGTCTTATTTACAACCACATCAATAAATCAAGTGTATCAAAAACACTTCTAATTCAATCATTGTTTTAAACAAAAATTCATAGACTAGTAATGAGACCATCCCAAGGACTTGTTATGTGGATCCTCATTGATATCTTTTTCTTTTTATTCTTTCAAGAATCGCTGGCTGTTTCTTTTGCAAGTGCTTGCACAACCTTTGGGAGTACCAATACTTTTGCCCATATGTTGACACGTATGTCACTCATGTCATCAACTCATAGCCGAAATTTGGGGTTATAACATAGATCATTCAAAAGCTAGTGGAGTTGTTGGCATCCCAAAGGTGTGCATTAGAAACATAAAATAAAATTGTCTCTCTCTATTTTTTGAGCTAGTACCGTGGTTTGATCTAGAAGGATAGCTTTGGCATGCATCACAATTACCACTAGACTTTATTTCAATCAAAAAACTACTTTCATGAGTGCCGTCAAGACTATAAAAATATCTATGGGGTTAAGTGTCTTCAAGGGTATACTCTCAGGACAATCATTCATCAAACAAGTCATAAATTTCAGACCTTTTCTTATTGTACTTTTTTGGCAATATTATATCCAAGGCAAGACTCGGTTAGCTAAAGGAACTAGAGAAAGAGCTTCAACAACTAATCATCATACTAATAAAAAAGCTTTACAATAACCATATTAAATTACTCCTAGCAAATCAACCAACTAAGATAAACAACTTAAACTTCAAAAGTGGGAGACATAGGACATACCTCTCATGAGTAACTTAATGATTCTCTTCCTTATAGGGATGTGTTTCTTCAAAAGTCAAACACGATTATTATCATAATAATATTAAAGCAAAGAAGCAAAGTGCGAATCTGCATTTACAAAAAAGGAAGAACGGGAAAATATTTTTGTATTTTTTAGGATAGGGATTAAAGAATAGAAAAGAACTTGCGACCAAGCAAGGATTTTAAGAAAAAAAAACAAACGAAAAACAAAAGCAAACTAAAAAGCAAAGGAAGAAAGCAAAGTCTTGGAACGGGCCAACATGAATGTTTCAAAGCTCCCAAGGAGCTAGAGTACAACCTCATTATTACACAAATAAATTTTCCGGGGGAACACATCCCCAATCTCAGGATTTTGCAAGCCCTTTTGTTGTTCATTGTGGTGATGGTGGATAGTTTCCCATGTTCCATTGGTTGCTCCAATCATGGAACTGGGTGGCGAGACTTGCAGTAGCATCTCGAAGGTTTATGGAGAGGTTGTTCATGTTTTGAATATTTCCTTCGAGTGCATAAATGTATTCATAGGTGGTGTAGTAGTTTGGTGGTTGCTCGTCTTGTTCGGGTCATCCTTGTTCTACTTCTTCATCTTCTCCTCCTCCCATGGATATTTCTTATTGGGGTAGATTAGCCTCAACCTGCGCGTCTAAAGACAAACATCCATCCTCGATAGAGAATAGACCATTAGGCAAAGGGGCCAAGATCAAGCGTCAAGCGGAGATACGTGGCAACATCCTGAAAGACAAAGTCATACAAACCAAAATTGTTGCAAAGTAAATCGAAATCAGCATGAATGCTAAGTGGGTTCAGGATATAAGGACACGCCCACTTGGCGGACTTGATTTCTTAGAGCTTGAGACGATTGAAACGGTTCAGCTGAAACTCCTTGGTGAACTCAATACCTAGTGACTCGGGGGGTCAACGTATCAATGGGTAGTGCGTATGATTCCACAGGCATCTCACGTGTACGGCTCCTTGTGCTCATCAAAAAATAATAAGATAAAGTAAATAAAAATTGCTAATAAATGTTTAGTCCAATAGAAACATAGCATAAGTGATTATCTACAGTAACTACAAAAGAAACTCCTCTAAAACTATACTAAGCATGCTCAATATCAAGATTGAATCAAGAACAATACCTCAGTCAAGATTGACAATGATGAAAGATTGAGTGAAGATTTTGTACAAATAAGTTGAGAATCGAAGGAGAATCATACCTTAGATCGATTGAGTGTGAGGAATCGAATAAAGATTAAGGAAATTTGAAGATCCAGTGGAGGTGGTTTGGAGTTTGGAGGAAGAAGAAAGAGAAAGATTTGTTGTGGGGATTTTTAGGTTACCTCCTCGTGCTGGTTATGATGGCCGCATACGTGGTATGGGAGGGCCGTATGGCCGGAGCCCGTCTGTACCGGGTGACATACCTTGGGGGCGACGACTCCCTTCTGGCGTTGCACTCGGTACGAGCACGTGGTACGGTCGCGTGCGCCCGTACAACTGATCGTTATCGATTCGGTATCTTCGCTTGAAATCTGTTGTTTTACTCGAGGGTATGGTACGGGCGCATTCGACCGTACTGGTGGTCATTAAGAGCATTGTTTCCTACGACAAAATCAGAATTTCTATCTTCCCATGCCTCGATGTGGTATGGGCGCATGGTACGGTCCCTTCCGGTCATACCGCATGTCGTTAATCTGCGTGGAGCTACAAAACTCGAAGATTTTGATTAGAAGCTCTGTGCATTTTTGCACATCTTATAAAAGGACAAAATAACAATGAATATACTACATAAAATTTGAGCAATACTTCTTAGTCCATGTGTTAGTAAAATAAAAGATCGAGGATTACCTTATTTCTTCTCCTCTGTCCAAAGGTCTTTTGAACATTCGTTATTAAAGCAAAACAAAACAAAAACTACCAAAACTAGCAAAACTAACAAGACTAACAAAAAAATAAAAAAACTTTATTTCACATGGGTTGTCTCCCATGAAGCGCTTCTAGTTATGGTCAATTAGCTTGACCCCGATGGCCATCATTTAGGTTTAAGGAGTGGAATACCCACTCCAAAATAGTTGGCTTTTAAATTAATTATACCATAATCATCATTAGGCTTTGCCTTCTTTTTCGTAGGGAAGTGGACTATAAAAGGGTCTCTAGATCGTAGCCCTATTCTCACATTCCCCTCATGTAAACTATTTAAAGTCTTAATAGTTCTTAGAAATGGCCTACCTGAAATTATAGGTTCTATGGGATCTTCAGGCATCTCCACAATAACAAGATCAATAAGAGCAGGACTAGCTTTAATTTTAGCTACCATGTTTTATTTTATCCCAACATATTGTTTATAAGTTGAATCTACTAGATGGAGTCACAATTTAGTAGTGACAAATGGCCCCAAGTTTAATTTGTCAAATAAGCTACTTGTTATTAACAATACTAGCATCATTCCTTAAAAGTGCATCTAAAGAAATAATGATAAACCCTAAAACCCTAGTTTCCTCTCTCTCAAAGGAATTCAAAATGGTTTTTGTATTTTGAAAAGATAAAAAGTGTGGATCCCAAACAGTATAAAAGGGCCCTGCAATGTTTTCTTATTATTCACAAATCCTCTAGTATTTTCAAACAATTTAAATTAGAAAAGGATTTGAAAATACAAAAATAAAACAGGAATTACAAAAGGAAAAATATTTTGCAAATAAAAACTGCAGCAGACCGCAGCAGGCCGGCCCAACTCCCCTCTTCCCTCTCCGGGGCCTACCCGTGCAGCAGCCAGCAACCGCCGAAGCCCAGCGCAGCCCACCCTCTTCCCAATCCGCTTACCGGTTCGTCCTCGTCGTCTTCCTTGATGACGGGAAGAAGCTCGGTGTCCCGAGCCCCACCACCGATCTCCGTTCACTGCTGTGATGCACGTCATCGATGCCTGCAGGAGATAAGATCTCCTCGTGCCGTGCCCCTCTTCCCCTTGCCCTCTCACTCTCCCCCACGCCCTCTCTCCTATGTTTCCCATCGGAGCCCGAAACCCTAGTTGGCTCTGCCGTCGTCCATGCCGTCGACCTCGACCCCCTCCGACCACCCCGAGCCTCGCTGTGATGCCTGGAAGATCCGCCTCGTTGAGCTGAGCTTCCTCGTCGAAGGAATCGACCCCGAGCGCCGGAAACCGATACCACGGTCGCCATCATCCACGACTCTGGTCGTTACCGCCGTCGTCAATCGCCGTCGATTCCAGCCGCGCCTCGCATAAGCGACCCCTCCATCATCTTCGTGGTGAGCCACTGGTGCCTAGGGCACCCTCCTCTAGCTCTTCCGCTTGCTATAGTGCGGCCGCATCGACGACCTGCAAGCTCTGCCACCGCTCGCCATCGTGGACCATGCTCTGGTTACCTTCCCATAGCGGCTCCACCCTAGTTAGGTTCGTCTCACTGCCCCGGTTTGAACATGCCCTTGCACGCAGCCTAGCTCGCTGTCCTTTGCCGTCCCCTCCATCCACTTGGGAGGCCACCACCGGTGTGACGTCGTGCCGATGTCTTCGTGACGCCAGCGCACGCGGTCAGCTCTGGTCAAATCCGGCGTCGGCCCTCTCCTGCCTACGTGGCGGCTGAGGTGGCCTGGGGCCCCTATGTCAGCCACTATGGCTATGGGTTGCCCTAGTGTAAAAAGTTTTGGGTTGTTTAATATTTTCAGAAATGGTTTAAATAATTCCAGAAATTGAATAAACACTAGAAAATTCATATCTAATTATTTATAAGTCAGAAAAATATGAATAATATACCAAAATGTTCAGAAAAACAAGATCTATACAATATACTGAAAACCATGCATTGTTTAATAACTTTAATTACAAGTTTAATTAGAGAACAAAGTGAACCCCCGCAAGTGACTCCAAGGTCTCTCCTGTATTAGGGTTTGCAGCCCTCATATGCCGCATAAATTTCCAAGCATGTTCTAGGGTTATATTTCAACTCCGTTTAACTTGTCATATCATCATCCTTGCTTGGGCATTGCATCGATGCCATGTGTTGATTGTTTCTCTTTCTTTCCGGTGTTTGCTTTGTCCCGGTAGAATACGATATCGTGTTCGAGATCGAACACCAAGATCAACACCATCGAAGACCGATGAAAAATACTTGATAAACTATAAGCAAGTCAAGCAAAAGGCTTCCAAAGATTTTCTTATTGGTTATCAACAGGCAAAGGCAAGCATAGCCCCACACATAAAAGAATCCTATGCTTTCAAAAGTATTTCATTCTTGCCATGTTGCATACTATTCTACTGTGGTCTTTTATCTATAGATAGAGTAACCTATCTATTGCATTACTCCCTTTGAGCTTAAATTATCTAATCCACTGCTCCTAGCCTAACTAGGTTTGGCTTGTGTGCACTGCTAGAGCTTATATCTGTGTCTTTCTTAGCCATGCTTAGCTGTCAGTGCTAGTTCATCTAGATGATGTATCAGATGCAAAGAATCTAGTAAGACAGGAGAACAAGGTATACTGATGAGGTAAGATCAGTGGTAAAGATTAAACATGCTAAGGCTTGTATGGGAGACCACGGTGGGTTGTGGTTTTGTATTGCCATGCTCGCCACCACTAGGACTCGAGTTCTAGCCTCTTGAACCAAGATGAGTGTATAGCCACACCGGGCCTGGAAAACCTCACGAGTAACTAACTTGCCTAGTAGATTCCATGAGTCACATAGTTCGGGCATTCCATTCGACATATGCATAGAAAACGTTTTGAAAGATTTGGTGGGTGAAGGTGCATCATAATAGGTAGGTAAGCATGGCTGGGGTTGCTTGGGGTGGATGGAGCCCCTGATAAACCAAACTCGCCCACATCTCTAGGGACCGGCTTCGGGATTTAACCTGTTATGGTGGAACCCTCCTTAGGGCGTGACTCGTGGTCTCGGCGAACGCAAGGAAAAGTTCGTGTCCAACCACCCTCTACCGGCCTTCCAAGGAAGAGGGCTGATAGCTTGGCATTAAGAGTCGGTTGGTACGTGTGGGTAAAGTTGTACACCCCTGCAGGGTTTAATCTTTTTGAAAATCCGTGTCCACGGTTATGGACGATTTGGGAACGGATGTGAAGATCATAGAGAACATTAACCTAATCATAAAACTTGGCAGGTCAATGTGTGCTTAAGGATGCTTTCTCTTGGGTACGAGGGGGTGATCCTAGTTGTGGGATGAGGATTACTTTGGTGGATATCAAAAGATGATGATCAATTCTTCGGAGATGTCGCTCTCTTATCCCCTTTAAAAATATCCTGATTAGACGAGCTTCTTCTCCCTCTTGTTTTATAAACAAAGATGGCTTTATGCAAAATAACCCCACTAGCCATAAGTCTTGCGGAGTACATCCTGTACTCGCCCTTGCTTTGTTGATACTTTTGTAGCATAATAAGTGTTCCCCTGAAGACAAGTTTGGTATGACATCGACACCGACGAGTATCTTGGGGTTCCAAGACGGTAGCCTGGAATCTATGGGCTAGGACTTCATCGTTATGCTTCAGGCCTCTTAGCCCATTTGTTAAGTTTGCTAAACTTAATAGCATAATTTTCCTTCCGTTGTTTGATGTTTGTGGTTAGTGACCTCTGCTTGTAATATTTTGGTTCTTCGCTCAGTTATGAGCTTGTGGTAATAATATTTGTGTCACAGGGTTACCATTGTGTTACCGATTTCTTACTAGATATCCTCGAGCTCTAGGTTAAGCTTATGTCAGGCTAAGGTATGGATTTGTTTAACCCTAATCCTGGGGGTGTCATAATATCATCATTACCTTGTTCTATACCAGGGTTCTTCACAGTGATCATCTTTAGTAGATCTTCTACGGTATATTCGGGTGTCGGCGCGCTGCTATTATCGAGCTCTTCATGTTTCTCTTCATTGGTTACCACCCTCATCATGTTGAGGTCTTCTATCGGATTTGGCTCGGGTTTTCGAGTAAACTTTGCTAGTATGATAGCTTGTCTCTCAGCTACTTTACCTAGTTGAGCCTCCACGGTCTTCGTCCTTTCCCGTAGAGCATGCACATCATTTCTAATTGCAATGGCCTAGTTAGATAATTTTCCTATACCACTTTCATGGTCCTTCGTGAATTTAATAAGAATATTATTTTGCTCAGTTTGAGCTTGTATAAAGGTTCTATAAGTTGCTCAAATGAGAGATTGCCATGATTTGATTGATTATTATTATCATAATTGTTGAAAGGATCTCCTATAGGATTAGGATAATGTTTTTGAGCATTAGAAGCATAATGATTTTTCCATGCAGGATTAAAAGGAGTGCGAGCTATAAAATTGACATCATTAATATCGGTAGCGATAACATTAACTTGGGTATCTTCTTTACCTTTTACTATACTAAGCAACTCGTCTACCTTAGATGCAAGCTCTTCATTATTTACCTCGTCATTGAACTTACTCTCTTAGAGGTTCTTTCCACATGCCATTGGGCATGATTATCTTGCATACCATCAACTGATTTCTTTGCAACACTCACTTGCTTTCCCATGATTGTTCCTCCTACTGCAGTATCGAGCATAGACTTAGACGTTGGGTTAAGACCATAAATAAATGTAATATAAGCCATTCTTCCATCCCATGACTAGGATAGTACATTACGGCTTCTTTCCTCCTTTCCCACGCAAGCGCTAGTGGATCACGGTTTTCTTGTCTAAAACTTATAATGTTGGATCTTAGCTGCATAGTTTTAGCTGGGGGGAATTAGTTATAAACAAATTAGTACATTCCTCCAAAGATTTAATAGTGCCCTTTAGTAGAGCTAGCACACAATCATTAGCCTTTCCTCTAAGAGAGAAACGAAACAACCTTAATTTAACAGCATTTGGATCTACATCCTTATTACGCATTATGTCGCAAATTTCAGTAAAAGTGTTTAAGTGCAAACCTAAATCTTTAGAAGAGCCCCCAAATTGGTTTTGTTGGACCAAGCTTAAAAGGTTAGGCTTTGTTTCATATGTTTCCACATCAATAGCGGGCTGAGTGATAGGTGCACAAATAAAATCATCAGTCGGAGTAGCATACTCCCCTAATCTCTTTTTAGCCATGGCTCTTCTATTTTTGGTAATTTTAAGTAATGAAAACAAATAACAAGAAACTATTTTTTAGGGTTTTCAAATTGATAACAAGAAATTAAACTAATAATAAGAAATAAAATACAAACTAATAATGAAACTAAAAACAAGGTCTCCAGTGACCTCACTAGGATAGCAAAATTTCTTCCCCGACAACGGCGCCAGAAAAAGGGTTGATACCTTCAATCCGGATTCACGGATGTAGTATAATAGCTTTTTCCCTAGAAGATCTAGGTTTAGTCAATCCTTGGGAAGCAATGCTAAAAGAAATAAAAATGATACGTCTACACAACTTTGTTTCTTTGTTTTACCTTAGTTTACCAGACCAATTTAGTTTACTTTATAATGGGTTGAATCAATGGATGGAGATAGGCCAGGGTTGAAGATCCACCTGCAGCTACATATCATATGGGATAAAAGATAATAATAATCATAGTCATGTGTAATGTTTGAATGGAGATAATCTCTTGTGGGAAACACATCCTAATATACTAGAGACCTCGTGATGCAGCGGGCATAGCAATAGTATTTTAATCCAACCGAGTGCACACCGAAGCAACGGGATACAAACGATTATTAAGAGTAGAACAAAGATCAAAGCTTTAAGTGGTGATGTTGTTGTGATCCTGAATGGGTCGCTAAGAAAAGACCGTACTACCCTTTCTGTCACTGGGGTTCCTATGAGATCGCCACTAGCCAAGTATCTCACCACAAGCCTTTATCAATCTATGGGATCTTGGGTACCTGCAAGTCCACAGATCGAGACAAGAGACAAAGAAACAAAAGATACAAATCTCAATTGCAAACAAAATACAATACTACCATTAATTAGATGCACATAATTGCTGCGAGGTTTCTCCCAACCCGCCGCCCATGATGACTACTCACTCATAACAAATAGATTGGAGATAGAAAACATCATACAAATACTTACATTGAAATCAAATATTCTTATAATGGTCTCGAAATCATAAGGAGATCTAAAGTACAAAGCAATGGCTATGGCTAATGGAGAGGATGGATGATGGCAGTGATGAACAATGGTATGGATCTCCTTTGGTGGTGTTGTGATGTAATATGAGAATGGCGGCCCTCTAGCTAGCGGTTGGACCCTCAAAATATATAGGCGTCTTCATGAAAGGTGTAGGGTTTGAAGAGATGAGGCAAACTCCACCTGGTATAGGCGAACGGTACAGGAAGGCTCTGCCCGTCCCAGTGGTCATTAATCTTGTTGGTGCCTGGGAATAACTCCCCAATTACTTGGCCGTGTGGACTTCCTCAAAACCCTACATTATGACTCCTGATTTTGCATTAAAAACTGTGATTTCCTGCGCAACACAATTCAAAGCAAGGTTTTGCATATCTTTGCAATTATTAGTCATTAGTAGCAAGTATTGACAGTTTCTTGTCAATTGCTTGACTTAAAACAATGTTTAAACATGGTGGAAGATGGCTAATTTTGGAGCCATCAATGCCAAACTTGGGCGCCACCCTTTTGTTCTACTTGTATCATCAAGATCTTTCGACATGTTGACCCATTGTCTGTGAAGGAGTCGTAACCATTCCCGCCAACGCCCTTCACATCAACTTAGTTAATCTACAACCATTGGAGAAATGTCTTGGTTTTCGTACTCTCAAATCTTGTGTCATTGTTAGGCAAGCGTAGCCGTATGTATGTTCAGATACCTAGAGTTTGGTGTATCTGGCCTGCTCCTGTACCTCACTATCTATTCTCTATCGAGGGTAGGCATCTACATTATGATACACAGATTGAACAACAAGAACCCCAAGCAGAGATTTGAGAAGAGGGTGATGAATTAGAGTAAGAAGGAGGAGTACCTGAGTAAGAATAGCAGCCACACGACCCCTACAACACGTATTACAACATGTGCACGCTTGGTGAAACCATCGACAACATGAACAACCTCGCCATCAACCTCCACGACACCACTCAGAATTTGTCATCCAAGTTTGCCCAGTGGAGAGGCTAATGAAACTTCGATACCTACCAGCCTCTGCCACCACAATGAACAACAAGAGGGCTTGCAAAATCTTCGTGATGTTTCCTCAAGATTTAATAGTGGTGGTTATTTATCTTTGTAATAGCGAGGTTGCACTACACTCCATGTGAGATTGAAACACTCGTGTTGGACCCGTTCCAACACTTCACTTTTTCGTTTGGTTTTGCTTTCATTATTAGTTTGTTTGTTTTTAGTTTGAAGTTTTTTGTTAGACAAGCTTTGTTGCCAATTTTCTATTTTCTTAATCCCAATCTTCAAAAACACAAAAATATGTTTCCTTTTATTCTTACTTTTTAAATTAACTCTATTTGCCTTTATTTCTTTAATGTTTGCAAGAGAGTGATCTGCTTCGTGTTTTGAAGGAATATGCCATATGGAAGAAAAAACTGAAGTCAAGAAAGAGAGGTGTGTCTTATGACTCCCGCTTTTAATGTTTGAAATGCTTATACTAGTTGGTAGTAGTGTTAAGATGTTATGCTAGTGGGGGCTAGCCTTGATGGTTAGAGTAAATCTTTTTTTGCATGAATAGTTGGATAAGTAAGATTTTACTCTGGTTCTTATAATTAATTGAGTATTTCCTTGGAACTATTTTTTCTAAACAATTAGAACATGAAATAGTCTCCAAATTATGGCTTAGTGTTGTTTAATTGTCTTAAGAGTTTATCCTTCAAGATACTCAACCCTATAGATATAATAGTAGACTTGATAGTATTCTTGAAAGGATTTTGTTCGAAGGAATGAATGAGTAGTGGTTATCAAGATGCATGCCAAAACATGGCTTGTTGATCAAAGTAATATATAGCTTTATGTGTGTCCGCAACATAGTTGCACTCATGGTATGCCACAACTCCGCTTGCCTACGAACGACCTGCATAGAGTAAACTCTTGGATTTCAACTATGAGTTGGTTGAGCATTTGTAACTCTGATGATGTAATGGTTAAAAGTATGACACTCTCATGGTCTATATTGTAAGAAAAATATGGAACAACACTTTGACCACATAGTTACAAAGACTGTCCTAGCCTACATTGCCAGTTGAACTTACTAAGTTTTTGGCATGGCCTTGTTACTACTGAACTGAAGTTCTGGAAAGACAAAGAATATAAAAGAAGTATTTGATAGTCTTGATTTATTGATGTGGGTGTATTGAGATACTACAATTATATTCTTATTTTGACATGATCTCTCACTCTTAAATCATTAATATGAATATTCTAGTGTTCCTTGCCAAGCTGAGGGTTTACTAGAGAAATTAGAATAATTGTTTACTCATCTAGTTATTCTTCATTATGAATTCTTTATTGTGACTATCTTACCTCACCACCACTTGTATGATATTCTTGCCATTACACTTTCTATGATAAGCTTTAAGATTGAAGAATTAGTGTGTGCATGAGACTACTAACCTAAGTGAAACTGACTTTTCCTTGTTTCAGTTTAAGCGTTGAGTTCCATATGGTTTTTGATTTCTTGTTTGAGGGCGGTCAAGGTTTAAGCTTGGGGACATTGATTGTGTTAGAATACCACCATTTGTCTCTGTGTTTAAACCTCATATTTGCCAAATACGTGGTGGAATATCTCTCTAGCATGCCAATAATGACTAATTATTGCATAGATGTGAAAATCCTTTGCTTGATCTTTCTCCTTGCAGAATTATACACTTTTATGGAAAATTCCGGAGCAATTAAGGAAGAATCACGACTTGCCAACAAACCCAAGTCAAAGAGGCCACAAATAGGTCTCACAGGTGCTTTAATGAGCACTGATATGGGTATGTTCTACCCGTACCGCATGCCCATACGGCACGCCACCTCCTCCATCTAGTCAACACAAGCAACTTTCATGAAGGCGACTCTGCAGAACACTTGTGAAGCTACTTTGCATCTAGGAGAGGAGAACTTAGCCGCCATCACCATAGTCATCCCTCCTCTTCATATCCACTCCATAGCCATAGTCTTCTACTTGTAATCTTGATATCATCACGATTGGCAGCATTATAAGACTATTGGGTATTTCCTTAATAATTTCTCTACAATGTTTATGATTCTTGATCTAATCATGTGTGGATATATAGTCCTCGTGAGCTGTCGACTGAGGTATAAGCCTCGCAATGTTATGCACATCTTCTAATTCCATGGGATATTGTGTTGTCATTGAATGTTAGATTTATCCTTTGCATTCTTGTTTATTGCCTCGGTCTAAGGCCTTGTCACATACCCAACACCTCAAGGATCTACATAGGTAAATACGTGAGATGAGTGGTGATAAACTTCTACTTGTGAAACCCAGTGACAATAGGGGATTACTGTAGTTGTTTTAGAGATTGATTTGGGAGTAATAGTAATATCATTGATCATAAAGCTTTGGTGTGTTTTACTTAATAATTGTGTAACCCTGTGATGACCCACAAGTATAGGGTATGTATCGCAGTATTTTCGAGGGAAGTGAAACCCAATTTATTGATTCGACACAAGGGGAGCCAAAGAATATTTATAAGACTTAACAACTGAGTTGTCAATTCAGCTGCACCTGGAAACAATCTTGCTCATAGCAGTTTATCAGTAGCAACAGTTTTGTAGTAGGAATAGTAAAGTAACAGCAGTAGTAAAGCAAAGACAGTAGTAACAAAAGCAGTAAACAGTGGGATTCGAGTGCGGTAGGCATAGGGATGGATGGACGGGTGTTGCATGGACAAGCCAATTCACATAGCAATCAGAACATAGGGCAATTGCATATAAATAAGATAAAGCATCCAAGTACTAGACAATCCTAGGCATGTGTTCCATATATAGTCATACATGCTCGCAATGAGAACTTGCACAACATCTTTTGTCTTGCCAGCCCATTTGCAGCGGGGCCTCTAGGGAACTACTGGCAATTAAGGTGCTCCTTTTAATAGAGCACCGGAGCAAAGAATTAACACTCCGTGAACACATGTGATCCTCACATCAAAGCCTTTCCCTTCCGGTTATCCCGATTTCTGTCACTTCGGGGCCATAGGTTCTGGACAACAACGTGTGTGTACAACTTGCAGATAAGACCAAGAACAATACTATCATAATGAATCAATAATAAGTTCAGATCTGAAATGATGGCACTCGGGCCCTAGTGACAAGCATTAAGCACAACAAGTTGCAACAAAGTCATAAAGCACTAATAAAAGATACTAGGCACCATGCCCTAACAATCTGATGCCATTACATGAACGATCTCATCCAATCCCTACCATCCCCATAGCCTACAACGGGGGATTACTCACTCATAGATGGGGGAAACATGGATGGTCGATGGAGAAGCGATGGTGATGATGATGACGATGATATCCTCCAATTCCTCGTCCCGTCAGGGTGCCAGAACGAAGTTTCTGGTGATGTTTCGTGGAATCTGGTGGTGGCGGCGGAGCAGAACTCCTTTTGGAAAAACGTCGAACCTCTGGTAGTTTTTAGGTCAGAAGGCTTCTTATAGGCGAAGAGGGAGACCGAGGGGGTGCTTGGGGCCACCACACCATGCCCTGGCGCGGCCAGGCCTAGCCCGCGCCTGGGTGTGGTGTGGCCAGGCCCTGGCCCTCCTCCGTCTCGTATTCTGGCTCCGTGAGTCTTCTAGAAAAATAGGCACTTTGGCTTTTGTCCCGTCCCATTCTAAGAATATTCATTTTCTAACTTTCCTGGAACCAAAAACAGTAGAAAACAGGCAGCTAACACTGTGGCTCTTGTTAATAGGTTAGTCCAAGAAATCATATGAAAAGTACTCCAAAGTGTGGACAAAACACAAGAAAGTGGATAAAACCAAGCATGAAGCATCAAAAATTATAGATACATTTGCAATGTATCAACATGCCCATGCTTAACTCCTGCTCGTCCTCGAGTAGGTAAGTGACATGCACCATCAAAGACTTGACCAAAGTATTTGTAAACATTCAAAGCTGGGATCAAAGTACTTCAATCATAACATGAAAGACAAAGTTCTAGCAATAAGACAAAGAAACTATGATGCAACATGAAAAGGCACAAACAAAAGATTCATGAATAACAATGCTTTGCAAGACGTTTGTTTGTTTCACATAAAGAAAACATAGCATAATAGTATTCAGCTTGTCCCTCATAGAGTAGCAAATATAAATGCATAGGACACCTTCAAAGTTCACAAGAGTGACTAGATACAAATAGTTTAAAACAAGCAATATCAAGGTATGCATCAATCAACAAGTCTTGGGACAATGCACATAGAACTAAGAATGGGCACTATGCTCTCAAGAAAGTGCTCATAGAATGTGTGGAGACTCAACAAGGAAATGAAAAGGTTTTGAATAGTTTGAAAGGCTTCCAAATGCTGAAAGTATGGTACTCATTAGCTTTGAGCTCTCATTGCCCCTATCATAAGCATCTTTAATGTGGTTAAGGTGAAAGTGAGGTCCAATCTGAGTTATATGCTTGACAGACTATAAACTGAAAATCCCAAGTCCCTTGAGTACGAGGGCCGATCCTCATGCTACTCAACTTTAGTTACCGGTAAGTTCTTGTCATCGTAAGTATGTGCATATCATTGAGAACCGCCAACGGGGTACCCCTTGCCCGATGATACGGAAGAATCCCCATGTCAAAATGACAAGGCAAGCAGACAATGAGTATCTCAGCAATCTTCTTATTTACCATGGGAAAATGGTGTTTTTTTCTCTCTTTCCTCTTTTCATAAATCTCTTTTTTTTCTTTTTCTCAATAGCTATCTTTCTCTTTTTTTTATAAGAAGAATGCTTCATAGATATCATTATGGTTACGCTGCAGGTTTCCACCATGTCAATATGGATTAGACCAGCAGCCCAGGCGTTTCTCTAGCACACATACATAACTCCATGGACTTACAAGCTCCCCTTTTATTTCACACCGACGACATCCGCAAACAAAAGAGCAAGGTATCAACTGGATATATATTTACAACTGTTAAAAGCGTTCCCCGTGACATCACGGTTCTGCTAATCCCCAGCCTATAATTAGCAAACATATAACTTTAATGGAGAGTTCATAATGGTTCAGGTTTATTAAGTGCAGGAAATAAAGTCTGCCATCAAGTTCGTGAGAGCTTTACTAACTAACTTTCCCAAAACAAGCAAACATTTTATTCGGAAGAAAACAAGGCATATTGAATATGCACGGAAGTAGAAAATGATGCTAATAGGTAGGTATGGTGGACACTTTGGCAATATTTGGTTTAAGGGAGTTGGAGACATGAGTAAAACACTTAGTGTAAGTGAAGGCTAGCAATAGCAAGGGAGCGACAAACGAGAGAGCAATAATGGCCATAATCATGCAGAGCGACAAAACATCATTGATCAAAACATAAAGTGATACTACAAGTTGAAAACTAAAGGATCATAAAGGCTTATGGTGACTTGAGATAGTCATAACATGGTGTGAGCATGCGCCAAGTCAACCCAAATAAAGCATCAAAGGATAATACCACTATACTATGCTTTAATATGATAAAACAACGCATGATTCATCCAAGGCACATTAAGCAATCTCAATTGTTTATAACAAGTCATGCTACAGCAAAGAATACTAAGCATAAAGCCAAAACAATATCAAGCATGGCATGACAAAGCATAGGCCACAGTAAAAACAAGCTCTCATTACCACTTAAGCATGAGCTTTCCTACTCTTTTCCAATCCAAACCAGACTATTTGAACACCAACGTATGAAAGAGGGGGTCCAACCAATTTATTCAGAAAACTATGCAAACCACGCAAACTAAAAACCAAAACTAAAACAAAAAAGAAGACGCTCCAAGAACAACACAACTGTGCATGAAACAATAAAAATGAAGTGTTTGGAAGAAACCTGGGATTTTTATTGATGAAGAAGGGGATGCCTTGGGCATCCCCAAGCTTTGACGCTTGTACTTCTTGGATATTTCTTGGGGTGACACGCGTGGCATCCCCCAGCTTGAGCTTTAGTCCATCCTTCATCTCATTACTCATTCCTTCCATACACCTGAAATTTTTCCTTCATACAAAACTTCACACAATCTTTATTAGCAACATTAGTGCACTCAAGATAATAGGTCTTGAGCTTCAGTTCTAACACCAAATAAACTTCCATTAGAACACTAGCTACTATAGCACTTCCCTAAAAAATCTCAATTCCCCAAAATAACTCAAAAAGGAACCAACAAGAAGCAAATGCAGAAAATGGCAGAAATCTGTCAAAACAGACTAGCATGTAAAGACGAATTTTTTCGAAGACCTTCTGTTGCTCAAATAAAAAAGTGTTGAACTAACGAAGGTTAGATAACAACCTGGGGCAGAAGCACAACAATTCACGCCTCAAAAGGACGTACAGAGATTTTACACGAATTTTTACGGTGAAGAACATAAATCTGTTTCGGGACAGCAACTTTCCCAATCATTACTTCTCTCTGATTAGAGGTTACTCTTGGCACAAAAAGCAAATAAAAAGGATAAGGAGAGGTTATTACTGAGGTAATAACTTCCAAGACTCAACTAAAACTTTTGGGCTATCTCCCAATAAGTACTTTTCTTTAATGCCTTTAAGTTAGGCATAAGCAAAAACTAGAATGGATAGAATAGAAGTAAACAGAAATAATGATATTGAAAACATTGTTTTGTTCAATGAAATACTTTTGTTAACAAGGTTGATCAGGTCTTGCTACCAAAACAATTTCATATGAGACAAAACTTTGTATTCCACTAATGATTATGTTACCTCAACCTTGATAGCAATGGTCCCAATCATAATAGTTTCAAATTTTTCTCTTGGTATGGGACAATATATTTCTCCAACTTGAATGCCCTCAACATGTTCAATTGAATTCAAACCATAAGTCCTTTAAATCTTCTTGAGGAAATAGACAACGTGTTCCTTGTAATTAATATTGAAGGTCACCTTCCCTTGATTATAATTAATAACAGCTCCTGCAGTATTTAAGAAAAGGTCTCCCAAGAATAATAGACATATTATCATCTTCAGGCATAAAAGTTTGAGAGGATGCTCTCATAAGAAATATGAGTTGAAGTAAAAGAGAGCATCGAGGAGCAAATTCAGAACACATTTAAGTCTAACCCACTTCCTATGCATAGGAATTGTGTAAGCAAATAACAAAGTGACACGCATAGGAAGATAAAACAAGAGTAACTTCAAAACTTCCAGCACATAGAGAGGTGTTTCAATACCATGAAAACTTCTACAACCATATTTTCCTCTCTCAAAATAATTTTCAGTAGCCTCATGAATAAACTCAACAATGTAACTATCACATAAAGCATGCTCTTCATGATCTACAAGCACTAGAGCTTTATTATAAACATTTTCAAGAGAAACCTCAGGAACATAACATTCATTCTCCTTTAGTAGGAAAGGGGGACAATCAAATAATGTAAGGGATAAAGAGTTACTCTCATTAGAAGGTAGGCATGGGTAGCTAATCCATTCTTCCTCCTTTTGTTCATCACTCTCCTTCTCTTTTTCATCTAATGAGATTTCAGGTTCATCAATTTCTTCTTCCATAGGATCCTGCAAGGCATTACTCTCTTCCATTTGTGGAAAGCATCTATTAAAATATTCAAGAATATAGCCATTTTCATCCTTGTAATTATCAAAGCAAAATTTAAGTATACCATAAACCTCATACTTATAAGGTGAATCATCAATATTTTCAAGCAAACTAGCAAGTTCAAAAGCACCCTTCCAAGCAATAAATTCCTCAATTTGTTCCACATCATAAAGGTCATAATTTCCCTTAACATAGGAAGATATGGTAACATTATCATTATACTCACATTGAAAAGGGAGGTGTTTGTACCTCCTGCAGCAACAAGATTTATCAAGGCAATAAGTAACATTATAAGTAGAGTACATGTTTCTAGCAATGGTATACAATCTATCAATTTGTCCCCATAAGTGTTTCCCTTTTTGTGACAAGCGGTGTTCCTTATAATAATATTTTTCATCTTCCGTGAACCCACCTTGCCAATAAGATTCAGTTTCAAAGAAACCAACCATTGACAACAAGCATGATAAAGCAAGACAATAACAGACCAACGAAATAACAACTAGAGTAGGAACTAATTTTTTTGTATTTTTTGATAAAGAAACATGAAAACAAGGCGAGAATAAACATAGCTTGAACAATAGTGAATCCAAGTGGACTTGATAAATAAAGCTATGCTCCCCGGCAACGGCGCCAGAAAATAGTCTTGATGACCCACAAGTATAGGGGGTGTATCGTAGTATTTTCGAGGGAAGTGAAACCCAATTTATTGATTCGACACAAGGGGAGCCAAAGAATATTTATAAGCCTTAACAACTGAGTTGTCAATTCAGCTGCACCTGGAAACAACCTTTCTCACAGCAGTTTATCAGTAGCAACAGTTTTGTAGTAGGAATAGTAAAGTAACAGCAGTAGTAAAGCAAAGACAGTAGTAACAAAAGTAGTAAACAGTGGGATTCGAGTGCGGTAGGCATAGGGATGGATGGACGGGCGTTGGATGGACAAGACAATTCACATAGCAATCAGAACATAGGGAAATTGCAGATAAATTAGATAAAGCATCCAAGTACTAGACAATCCTAGGCATATGTTCCATATCTAGTCATATGTGCTCGCAATGAGAACTTGCACAACATCTTTTGTCCTGCCAGCCCGTTTGCAGCGGGTACTCTAGGCAACTACTGGCAATTAAGGTGCTCCTTTTAATAGAGCACCGGAGCAAAGAATTAACACTCCGTGAACACATGTGATCCTCACATCAAAGCCTTTCCCTTCCGGTTATCCCGATTTCTGTCACTTCGGGGCCATAGGTTCTGGACAACAACATGTGTATACAACTTGCAGATAAGACCAAGAACAATACAATCATAATGAATCAATAATAAGTTCAGATCTGAAATCATGGCACTCGGGCCCTAGTGACAAGCATTAAGCACAACAAGTTGCAACAAAGTCATAAAGCACTAATAAAAGATACTAGGCACCATGCCCTAACAATCTGATGCCATTACATGAACAATCTCATCCAATCCCTACCATCCCCATAGCCTAAAGCGGAGGATTACTCACTCATAGATGGGGGAAACATGGATGGTCGATGGAGAAGCGATGCTGATGATGATGGCGATGATCTCCTCCAATTCCCCATCCCGGCAGGGTGCCAGAACGGAGTTTCTGGTGCTGTTTCGTGGAATCTGGTGGTGGCGGCGGAGCGGAACTCCTTCTAGAAAAACGTCGAACCCCTGGTAGTTTTTAGGTTAGAAGGCTTCTTATAGGCGAAGAGGGAGACCGAGGGGGTGCCTGGGGCCACCACACCATGCCCTGGCGCGGCCAGGCCTAGCCCGCGCCTGGGGGTGATTTGGCCAGGCCCTGGCCCTCCTCCGTCTCGTATTCTGGCTCTGTGACTCTTCTGGAAAAATAGGCACTTTGGCTTTTGTCCCGTCCAATCCCGAGAATATTCATTTTCTGACTTTCCTGGAACCAAAAACAGCAGAAAACAGGCAGCTGGCACTGTGGCTCTTGTTAATAGGTTAGTCCAAGAAATCATATGAAAAGTACTCCAAAGTGTGGACAAAACAGAAGAAAGTAGATAAAACCAAGCATGAAGCATCAAAAATTATAGATACATTTGCAATGTATCACCCCGCATGATGGTGGTACAATGATTGGAAAAAAGTCTATAGTTGAGGTGGCTGGCAAATACTATAGTAGCTTCAGACATACAACCCACATTATTTATTGATGTAAATCACAACCCATAAATGAGATTGTTAACATTATCTTTATCTCTAACATATGTGCATAGTTGTAGGTGAATCCTTAGCCCTGTTCAATCTCTATCCATTGATTCAAACCACAAAGAATAAACGTGAAAGGTCTGATAAATAAAGATACTACAAGTTTCCAAGGTCTTGTTTGACATAATCTTACACCATAGCAAATTCTTCCCAAGGTTCGATAAATCGGGGTCTTTAGGGAAAAATCAAGCTATAATACATCTGCAATCCGAATCGAAGGTATCAATGCCATTGTCAGTTTTAATTGTCTTGATCTCCTCTTCATAGGTGCGTTGAGCTTGCTTAGCAAAGATGATGAAGTTCTAGTAGGTTTCATCCTTGGACATAAGGAGGAACACCCATGTATACCTGTAATAATCATCAACAATGGCAAGCCCAAATTTTCTTCCACCGAGAGTATCATAATGAGATGTCCCAAAGTGATCCAAATTAAGGAGCTCCAAAGGCCTTGATGTAGACATGATGCTCTGAGAGGGATGTTTATTTCTGAGTTGCTTCCCGGCTACACATGCACTTCTCACACGATCGTTTTCAAAATAAACACCGGTTAGTCCAACAATATTCTCACCCTTAGAGTAATTTAAGATTTCTCTTGTTGACGTGGCCTAGGTGGCGAAGCCAAATCCATCCCTCATCAACCTTGGCTATTAGACATGTGGGAATATAATCACTTTTTTTTGATATACCAACCATGTAAAGGTTGTCTTCCACATATCCAACAAGGACCAAATCACTCCTAAAGACTTCCACAAATGTCTTAGAAAAATAGGAATCGTAACCGGATCCGCAAGATGATAAATTGAAAGTAAATTGTAACAAAGTGTTTCAACAAGCATGACAGACTCAAGATATAAGTCTTTCAAGACAACCTAGTACCTTTACCTTAGAGTTATCTCCAAAAGTGATTCTTGGCATTGAGTTCATGCCTTCAATGAATTGGTCAAGTGCACTTATTCTCTAGTAATATGATTGGTGTATCCACTATCAAACACGTAATTTGACCCATCAGAGGAATACCCCTACAAAATGAAGTCTTTATTTTAGGTACCTATTGAGTAATGGGTCCTTAGCATTAGCAACAAAATATTTTGGTACCCAAATTGAGTACCACCTATAAGCATAACTATTACAAGGGCTAACATATTTAGAATACACATCCCCTTGCGTGCCCTTATATAGCACAAAGGGCAGGTTAGATTTTCTTTCAAATTTATGATTAGGGTTGCCCCTTATGGCTCCCACATTCATAACTTTATCCTTTCATTTTCAATCCACCTTGTGCCCTTCTTGCACATATTATCTTCATGGGTGGAGTGGCACCATTCTTGTTGTTCATTGGGTTATACCCAATACCTTGCTTTGGATCTCTTACCTTTTTATGGGCAAGGACTTCGGCAAGAACCGTGCCTCTCTTGGAAGATGTAATATGCCCCTTCTCAAGTTGTACTTTCAACTTCTTGTTGTCTTCAATGATGATAGCTTGATCAAAACCAGAGTTAGAAGCACAAGAAATATCTTTAACATCAATTGGATCCTTTAGTGTACTAGGAGCCTTTTCATAGGTAAACCGAAGGTGATCATGATTCTCCCCAAGTTTTTTGAGCTCAAGCTTGACAAGATTGTTGTCTTTTCCAAGGTGATCAAGGTCCTTGGTGAGAGATGAAGGGGTTTTGTTGTAGAAACTTAAAAAATTCCTATGGTGCGAACACAACTAGCCAAGATCTATCTATGCAGATGTAAAGTAATGAGTGGGGATTCGGTGTTCATACCTTTGAAGACCAGAAGTGGTTAATGTTCTGAGGGGAACATGGATGACATAGTCATACTCGTAGCCGACCTCAAGGCCGTGAAGCGCTTCACAAGTCACCCATTGCTCCTTGTGTGATGTAGCCGTCCTCATGGTCATGTCGATGTCCAAGCTCCAAGCTCCAAGCAAAACATCACAAGTGGCACTGCCTCATGGCCTTACACACATATGGTGTAGAGACATCTCCCGGGCTCCTGTCCGGCAAAGTAGCAAAATAAGATTGATTCGGACCGAGTCTAGCAGCAGGACAACATGTGTATGGTGGAGAAACCCCTATCCTTGTATGCAATTCCAATCTTGGGAACCACACATGAGGGAGAGGGAGAGAGAATAGTCAAAGCCAATTGATGGGATGGATTTGGGGATAGGGTGCCCCTCTTTATATAGGTGGAACGGAGGTACTCCCTCCCACAAAGTCTTGGGCGTTGGGACACGTAGAGATAAAACAAAATTTTCCTACGCGGTGATCCCAAGACCTAGCTGAGGTAGAACGCCATGAGGATTACCACTAGATGCGCGGTTGCGGAACTAATGAAGCGTGTCACTTGATGCACTACAGTCCCCACAATCTGATACAATCCACTACCATCGAAGTGTTGATCGTACAACACCTCTGCCAGTATCCACACGTACGGGAAGGAGCAACGGCGGTGGACTGCCAGGTCCGATATGACGGTTGGACTAAACTGGAGCTAGGGTTTCCAACACATGGAATTACCTAACTGTAGAACCCTCCTGGGTATCTGTGCCCCAGTATATATCGGGAGTGAAAGTGGGCTCCACTCACTTGTGGCCCATTCAATAAAACCCATATTAGTCACTGTGAGTCTGACTCACTGACTCAACCCATATTAGTCACTGTGAGTCCGACTCACTAACTCAACCCAAATAGATTTCTGGTTCGATTCCAACCCAAACTTTCTCCCTCTCTTAAGTGTGTGACCCCACAGGCTCATGGGAACTTGGACACGATTCGAGTACGACTCTTAGTTGATCAACTGGTGGTGGATCCTAGCAGAACGTGCCGACTCAAAAGTACCAAAGAGTCATGACGACGTACCTTCCAATGCGACTTGCGGCTAAGTCCCTTTTGCCTCACGATATACCTTGGCGAACTATAGGCGAATAATCATCATCCCTTAAATAGATCAACTCTCTTTCCCGATCCAAGATAAGTGATTCATCTTACTAACTCTTAGTGGGCCTATATAATATATCTATATTTGGAGGGGAAAATCCCATCTTGGTCATCCGCATCACGCAGCTTGATTCTCAGTCGACCTAAACTCTACCTTTATAACTGCCCTTTGACGGAACATCATTTGACAGAACCTAAGTTGATGATTCATAACTCGGATTGTGCAATAACCTTAGGTCTAAGGATTACATTGATTGAGACATACAAATGACGACTTGCTTGTTGTATCTCAATATGGGTCAGTCCGTCTCACTAAATTGTTTAGCCGAATCCGTGTAAGTTAGAATAGCATATCCATGCCCATGACAAGTGGAGCCGAGTCATCAGCCGACTTTCACATTGGTCTAAGTTGTGTGTCCAGCACAACCTCAACAACCAAGGACATCTAGTATGAACAACATTAATATATAGTTCCACAACTGAATCACATATTCAATGATACATATCAGTAGTTCATAAAAGTACAATATAATAACTTTATGAATACATTGGGAATAACATCATACATGATTGCCTCTAGGGCATATTCCCAACACCGGGTAGGACTAATCAAGACGGAGAGGTGGAAGGAGGCGGACGGCTAGCCCCCTACATGGGACCCATGTGGTGGGAGCCCCACTAGGGCTGGCGGCTCCTTCCTGGGTCTCCTCCGGTGAGGCCCAATTAGGTAGGCTGCACCCAAAATCCAATTTAAATATATTTTTAATATTGATTCATTTAATTAATACTAAATACATATTATTTAATACCTATCATTCCGAAACACCTTTCGGACCCCTCCGGTCATCATCGGATATCCCTGAAACACTTTCGGTATCTCCCCAAAATAATTATGGAGCTCTCTCTCTTTCTCCTATGATCTTGGATCATTCCCTAAGCATCTCTACCCTTAAGTGTGACACCCAATGGCTCGAGAATACATAGACATGATTGACACACTTTCCGATCAATGGCCAATAACGGTATCTAGAAACACATAATGGCCCGCATGCATTCCACGATTAACTTGATTGCTTGAACCTTGAACATCGAGTCTCATTCCCTTTGCTCTACAATACATGGTTTGTCCAAGATCTGATCTTCGGTATCTATATACCTAGTTTTATCTTGTTACCGACAAACACATTTACTCGTTCCCATGATATTACATCCTCGTGACCTAGTTCAGTAGCACGACGGTCTGCGTATGGTGGAGAAACCCCTATCCCCTTATGCACGTTCCTTCATGGGAACCATACGTGAGGGAGAGGGAGAGAGAATAGGCAAAGCCAATTGATGAAGTGGGATTTAGGGGAGGGGATCCCCTTTTTATAAAGGTGGAAGGGAGGCACCACCTCCCTAAATGTCCTAGGGTGGGATTAAACAAGGGAGGAGGTGGGGGAAGCCGCGGGCTAGCCCCCACATGGGCCCCACATTTTAGGAAGCCCACTGAGTGGCCGCCGGCCTTTCTTAGGGTGCGACCCCCTCTTGGCCTCCTCCGGCGATGCCCATTTAGGTGGGCTACCCCATTATTAAATTTGAAAATACATTTTTAATATTAATTCATTTTATTAATATTAAATACATATTTTTAATATCAATCACTCCAAAACACCTTATGGACCCCTACGATCATTATCTGATATCTCCAGAATACTTCCGATATCTCCCCAGAACAATTCCGGTGTTATCTCTCTTTTCTCCTACAATCTTGAATCAATTCCTAAGCGTCATCTACCCTTAAGCGTGAAATCCTACAGTTCGAGAATACACACACATGACCGTGTCACTCTTCAATCAATGACCAACAACGGTGTCTGGAAACTCATGATGCCCCACATGCATTCAACGAATAACTTGATCGCTTGAACCTCGAACATCGAGTCTCATTCCCTTTTCTCTATGATAACTGGTTTGTCCAAGACCTGATCTTTGGTATCTACATACCTAGTTCGATCTTGTTACCGACAAACAAACTTACTGGTTCCCGTGATATTACATCTCCCCATGACCAAGTCACGTGTTTGCAAACTTGTATATGTAATCTCACCGAGTGGGCCCAAGGTATCTATCTGTCACTCGGATGGGCAAATACTAGTCTTGATATATAGGCCTCAAAAGTTCCTCTGGAATACTTGAATCACACCTTTATGGTCACTCAGTTACGAACATGACGATTGATGTGATAGCAGCCTCAGGAGACATTGATTAATATGATCTCGTGGTTGAAGGACTGAATCACTATGATTTGCTAGATATTGCAATGTTGGACTATGTGACTGGATCACATTGCAATACTAGGGGTTTGGTGTTGTCCATCAATTCATAAGTGAACTTGTTGTCAGTTGACGTGGTAAAGTCCATGATCGAGAAACTTCAATCATCAGCTACCCAACAAACTAGTCTAGAGAATACTAGGCACATGGTTTGTTTATATATGACACCTGTATTAATGTTTCCACTTAATACAGTTATAGCATGATACAAATCTTTTACGAACTAATGAGATATGTGAATAAACACACCTTTATTATTGGTCTCTAGGGCATATCTCTTTCAGTCTCCGACTTGCACTAGAGTTAATAATCTAGTCTTCATGCATTTTAACACATATGGAATTCTGGTCCTATCCACATGCGTTGCATGTGGTAAATCCATCTCCAAAACTAACACATTCATATTTGTGTGTATTTGTATGTCTATGCATCACTATGCATCACTCATTCTCCAATGAGATTGTATTGTTTAAATTAAGTCTTCTAGTGAGACTTCAATTCCTTAGGCCAAAACCATGTTGACACTATTGTCGTACGACAAATCTTCATAGTATAGCTCACTTGGAACTGTACCTAGTTTTGATAATAAAACTATTTTACACAAATACCCTATATATACTACTTCTAAAGGAGTCATATACTCAACCATCATTGTAGTATCCGTCATAATGTTATAACTTTAGAACTAGTCATCCATGATGGAACTTTCTTCCATTACACTGTGCCACCTTATTTCTTAACACATAGCCTAATTGATATAAATTTAATTTGTATATGTGAAAAAACTTTGCATCAATGTAACACATTACATTGAACTATTTCATCACTTCTACATACATAGCATACTCTTGGTTCTTCTAAGGTACACAAGAATATCATCACTGTTATACAATGATCATCTTATGAATCACTCTGGAATATGCTCCTAAAACTTACATCATAGGACTCATATAGATATGTGCTTATCATGGAATTCATGATTAATCAGTTGTTCACAAGTTTTTAGTTACCAATTGTCAACACAATTGATCTTGCTACCATGTGGCAAGAACTTTTCTTATCTAATATTGACCAGGAGACTCACACAACTCCCACTCAAATATGCCACCATATTGAACTAATTCAATTCATCTATGTACTCTGGCATAACTATATTAGCGTTCCAATCTATCTGTATAGACTTAGATGTCTAATATTCTAGTTTTGGCTAAGTCTTCCATCAAATCCAATTTGAATGAAATTCTTAATTCACGAAAAATTAAAGATACATAATTTCCAATCAGCATAAAGCATTGGAAATATGTCTAAACGCTATCACTTAGTTTCTTGTAAACACAAGCATCTTCATCATTCTCATGAACTTTAAGCTCTTCAATAGTTTCATCATAGGGAAGACTCTAACTCCACTATGCTTGCTTCAACCATTGAAATTTGCATGTATTTTAGTACCCTTCGAATTAACAAAACCCTTTGGATAGTGTCATGTACACATCCTAGGTAACCATTCCATTAAAAGAATGTTGATTTGTTTATTCAACTATCATATCTAAATATGTAGTGGTTGCTGTAATCCGTACAGACTAAATGCCATTGCGGAAGATCAAATCTTGTCGCATTCAACTTTTGAACTTTGTCGTAGACTACTTTCTGAGAAGTCGAACATTTCACGAATGTAAACATCTGTGTCTGTTTCTTTATAGATCCATTTACGCTTTGAAAAACTTCACGCCTTCCTGAGGGTCTACCAAGTTCATAACTTGATTTTAGTATATGGATATTATCATGAATTCTCATGGCCACTATCCATCTAATGGAGTCAGATCTCATCATTGCTTCTTTGTATGTAATCGGTAATATCATTCTCCAATAATGAGATTTTGCCTCAAATCCTGTTATTTGATTCTCACCCGATCCACATGGTTCAATATGAACTCATATTTCTGGAACTACAACATTTGTAGAAATGGTACCCATGAGAAATATAGCAGCCTCCATAACACTATCGAACGTTGTTCTACTTTGATCATGTCACTTAGGTTCAAAACCTTATCAAAATTTCTATTGTCCTCCCACTTAACTTTTCATGAAAATTTCCTTCTCAAAGAAATCACTGGTTTTAGTGACAAACACTTTGCCTTTTAGTGTTATGGTGGAGGAGTTCCCAACGATTACTTTTGGGATAACCTACAAAGTATATCCAACTTTGGTTTTGTAAACATTTCACATATGCCTTATGATGAGGGGTAACCTCGGAAATGCCCATGATTATGGACTTAGGGTTTCGAGGAAAAGAGAATGTTGGGGATTTCGTCGGGTTGATTAGACAAACAAGGGAGTCGAAGTCATCTGATTGATTATGAATAGATCAATTATAGATTGCGTAAGGCCTTTTCGGTACCTCTCCGTTGGCTCCTCGCAGCCTATATAAAATAGGTTGGGTCCTGAAGCCGTATGCGGATAGGTTACAGACTATGATTACAACAGCGGTACAATGCTGGTTTTTATTACCTTATATATCTTCTGTCGGATGCTTCCTGGGCCTTCTTTGTGGGCTTCGTGGGCTTGTAATCCTTTATGCAGCTAGGGTAACTAATCATAACAACCCGAATAATCATACCCATGTCAGTAGCCCCCGAGACTCCATCTAAATCGTAGATTTGGGTTTAGTCTCAAAGATAATTTTAGTATTTATGATCCAAAGTTTTCTCTACGATATATTTATATTAATCTGTAGGGATTTGGTACAATAGGCCTGATGCATCCGACGGATCGAGAATTAGTTAATTGCTTCTGGGAATAAACACTGTAGACCTGCATCGAATTCAAGTCCCCATGCATGAACTCGGAATTTTACTAGCGTAATTCATTTTGAGCCATCGAGATATTATCGAATACTGAATCCCAGTTCTATTATATCGGGTACCAAATGCGTTTGCCAAGATTTTTTATCGTATCGTCAATACGGATAATTTACTACCAGAGCGCATTCATGTGCGTTTACGAGGCCACACAGGACAAGTCCTAGGGTCTTACATTCATGGCATGGACATGGCATTCGGAGTTTTATCGCATCAGGCACGGTCCGAGATTTTTTATGATTTTATCGACTACCTTGTTTTTCTGTTGGAATTGCTGAAGTTATCAACTTTTTATTTTTTTGGATGCTGTTTACAAACACTCCCGATGGGAGTAAACTTTTGAAGATACACTGATGTAATGCTCATAGGTTATTTTCATTTCTTTGGAGCTTTATCGGGTGTGTTTTCAACACACGAGGATATTTTTTCTTTGGATCATGTTCTGACCTTATATGTATAAAATATTAATCTATCAGGTGCGTGACAGCGCTCCCGATGAGCGTAGCCACCAAGGCTATGTTCAAGTGCCTACATTGGTATATAGGCTCATAATTTTTGGTTAGTTTGACCAGAGCAACTTATACAACTTTTATGAGTATTTTGCTTATCATATTATACTTTTAATGACAAAGCCCCCGAGTGTGGTTGAAGAGACAACGTAGAAACACTAAATTTGAGTTTGAGGAACTTATCTTTTATTTAAATCTGAAAGACAAAGATACATGCTTTGGCATATTTACCTGGACGTTTTCCTTATTAAAGAACACCATGGCTAAGAAGTCACGCCATATGCCGTATTTAATGTAAATTGCAAGAAAAATAAAGATTAAGCATAAAAACACCATAGTTGTGCAACGTTCCATGGGTTGGAGTATTTAACTCCTGTATTATTATCTTGAAGCTGATATGCCCCACCAGGGATTACTTCTATGATGATGTAAGGCCCTTCCCATGGTGAATCCAGTTTACGGTGACCATATTGCTTGAGGCGAAGGTGCGGTGACCCAGCATACCACTGCATGATGTAGTACACTATAGCCGTTGACATACCACCAATGAAACACCATTCACTAGTATTACATCCCTCAGAGTGGTACAACAGAAACACAGCAGGTCCAAGACATGACTATAGATTACAACTCGACACTTTACAAAAGATCCAGAGAACACTCTAGGTTAAAGAGAGAGAAAGAACTTCTTACAAAGAAGAACCGGAAATAATAACTCAGAACTATCTAGTAACTAAGACTAGTATCTAAACTATTTGGCTTGCCATTGCTGCTATTGCAATGCTCTACAGAAATAGGTTTTATGGCTACAAAATCTACTCCTATCTAAACTGACACTTTATCTTCACTTCAGCTGATGTATATGTTGACTTCATTGAATTTATTGAAGAATTTGAGTTGTCGATGATGGTTTCTTGAGCAGAAATTGTTGTTGACATCGTCTTCAATTGCTTAGAACCTAGCAAGGTTTAAGAAGGTACGGTTGAGTACGAGCGTACGCACCAAGTTCACTAAAAAGGAGTGTATGATGCACTATCTCTACAGCCACTGACCATAGGTCGTAGGCAATGTAGGTTTTCGTAAACATTTCTTCAAAGGTTGCTTTTATTATGAAAACTATGTCCGACAACCTTCACAGGTTGACCAGAAACTTCATGGGTTTCCTTTCCTGCCGCGTTCGTAGCTCCTTCCTGGAACAGGGAGTAACATGTCACAATTCTTAACTCTGCAGTGGTGCGTCACTTTTCCCACAAGAGACCATAAGCTTTGTTGCACATCCGGGAGTATGTCCCTGTTCAAACTTCCTTGGTTTGAGGCCCAAGTTAAGATCCAAGCCAATCACTGCCCTCCCCGTGACCCCATATGTCTGCACGATCCTCCGGGGCTGACTACACCTCCGTTAAGCCGCCAACTAGGGCAAGCCATGACCATGGGGAGTTCCCGAAGACTCTATGAGCTGGTGATGCCCCTAGAGGTCCGGCTATACCTCCGGCAGCCACTCATAAATAATCTAGACACCAAAATCGTGGGGCCTAAGGGTGCCCACCCATATGTTGGATCCACACCAGGAATCCCAATGTCACGATAAGTTTATCTTGCATCCATATGAAAGGAAGAAGATATAGCTGATTTCTCTGTCCTATTCCAAATCTCATGGTTGGCGCATATTATACGGCGCTAGAATCACTGGAGACATTGGTTGTTAAGTCCTAGATATTATGTTCCTTTACCACTGGAACTGTATCAATAGATTATTACCACTTGGTAAATAATCTATAATCATATTATTATGAAAATAGTATTTTCTCTCCTTTTTGAAATGCAGGTGATGACACAGTTGAGTTACAAGCATAGAAAATAATCAAAGGACATGAGCAAGTTGTGAACTTGCCTTTTGTGATTGCAAGATTATGCACTCAAGGTCTTCAAGACAATAGAAGATCCAAATTCTGTAAATAGCATCACTGGTCCGGTAAGGACTAATGTTTAAAGAAGCAAGATGTAGCGATGCATAAGTAATGTAATGCAATTTGAGAAACGCGAATCCTCGGAATAGTCATATCTAATCTAGGGTTTGGAAACTGGGAATGAGTTCTTTAGAATATGTTGCACTTTTATAACAAATTCACACTCCTGCATCTTATTAAGGCTTGTGAGAGTGTGTGTGAAACAATAAGTAAATACAATTAATATGCAATAGTAAAGCACTCAAATGATATGGTATCTGAAATACTTCTTAAACAAGATTAAGATTCCATTAGAGTTTTTAAAAATGTGTTCAAGGATTACTTTTTAATGTTTCTTAAAAGAATAACCTTTGAGGAAAGATTACTTTTACAAAGTAAAAAGTATTTAAACTTATGGTTAACACTTTAAGGTTTCTTATTAGCTAACATTAAATAATCATAGAATAAGTGAATGAATTTACCTTTTTATCTTATAAATCAATGGTTATACTTAATAACTAAATAATAGGTACTACTTCAATTACTTTGGAATTTGGTTCAAATATTTAAGTGGTTTTCTCAAACTAGGGAAAGAATTAGTAAATAAAAGTTTGGTGAGGTTACAAGTGCATAGAATTCTTGTGATAGACAATATATCATTTTAGTTGATTTTATAATTGATAAAAACTTTTAGGAAAACTAAAATACCCTTAATTTGAGATGATAGTTTTAGTAGTTACATTTTAAAATGGTTTTACCTATTTTAACTTCACTTAAACATTAATTGACTTGCTATTACATTTTAAGATTTAACAAACAATACTAAAGGCAATAGTAAAGATTTATATATTTTTAATGAATTAAAATAAAATAAAAGGGTTTAAATAAGATTTATTAGACCTTTACCTTTTATTTTACTTCAAAAATATGAGTTGATATTTTTAGTGTGTAGATTTCATTTTTGTGATCATTTTGGTATATTATAAGTATTTTTTTGAATTTTAAATAATAAAATATGATTTTTATAAGTTTATTCACTTTAAATACTAAACAAATAATAAATATTAGTTAAGGGGTACAGAAATAATTGAAATAAGTTTGTAAATATAGATTTTGTTTTTATTAGAATTTTGGTATATTATTTATATTTTTCTCATTTACCAATATTAAAATATGAATTTTCAAAGTATTATTACTTATAAAATCTTTATTAAATAATATTTATTTAAATAGTTAACACAATAATGTTTTTTAATAAAGTTAAATTATAGATTTTATTTTTCTGAATATTTTGATATATAATATATATTTTTCCGAATTATAAAACAAAAGATATTCAATTTATAAAATTTAACTATTTTCCTAAATTCTTGAAAATACTTATAATTGAATTCTAAACAGAAGGATACTTTTTATACCACACCTACACCTACCCAGGGTCACAGACATGTGGGGCTTGGACCATGTGGCTGGCAGGTGAGCAATGACCAGGTTAAACTACGCTGAGGTGGCAGGGATGACATCGGCATGACATCATGGTGACGTCAGCGACAGCCTCCATCACCAGATCGAGGTCAGCGGCGACGATCTTGACTACCCCAGCTCGCGAGAGGGGTTGCGTTGGATGCGGACGTGCAAACTAAGCATAATAGTGGCGGTGACGCCCCTTTTTGGTCACCGGAGGATGGTGTACGACGGCGGACAGCGGCGGTGCAGGGCGGTCTACGGCGCGATGGTGATGCAAAACGAAAGAGGATTCGAGGGGGGTATTGGAAGACTCAGTGACTCACCAGGAATGTGGTGGTGCGGTCGATGAAGTGAATGGTGATCGGAATCAATGGGAAACTCCGGTGAATGGCGGAGGCAGTGAGGTATCGATTGAGCAATATGGGAGCTCTCCGGCTTCCGTGGCCTGGCTTGGAAGAACGAGGACTTCGAGGCGAATTCAATAGTGCACTCAGAATTCCGATGAAAGCTCGGGAACAACGGCGACTCGGAGCTCTGGCCAGGTAGGGTTTCGGCGGATAAGGAAAGAGGAGGAGGAAGAGAAGATAGGGTTTGCTCTCTGCATGGACGGGATTCTTATAGACGATTGCAGCGTCGGTAGCACGAATCGTCGTGCGGCGGTCATCTTAGCGGCGGCGAACAGCGGAGCACCCGCTAGCGAGCTGCTTCCCGTCGCTGTCTTTCTAGCGAGAGGAGGGAGAAAAGAAAAGAACGGCGAAGGGGTATGTTGGGCCGGGACGGTACTAGGCTGTGACGAAGCAAGCGAATAGTGATGGCTGGCGCACGTGGGCGATGGTTAGGAGAGAGAGAAAATGGGCCGTGGGCCGAACGACTGGGTGCCGTTTTTCCTTTTTATTTCACTTCCAGTTTATGTTTTCTTTACTATTTATAAATTCACTTCTAATTCGATTTCTACAAAGATTTAAAATGTGCAGAAACTTTATAAGTCATGAATATTATTGCTTGTAGAATTTATAATCATCTTCTCTTAATTTTTTTATTGATCAACAAAATATATTCATAAATAAATGAAAAGTCCTTTTCATTAGGAAGTATTAATAGAGATTAGGGTTTTAGCGATTTGTTACTTCTATGCAAATCTTATAGAAAAGTTCTTGTTTTCACCATGGTAAGGGTGATGGTTTAGGATGGCTAATAATATAAATGGAATTCTATTCTAGCCCAGACTCATATAAATATTAATGGAATAAACCTTTTTAATGAATAAATCTTAGGGTTCATAGATTGGTGGTTAAAATTTCATGGTTCTCCAAAACTTGGAATTTTCCATGATGAAGCTCTACTTGCATAATAATGTTTATAATTATCATAAAACCACTTTGGCTAATTCTTATACATGGATAACAACACTGAAGATACTCATCTACATATAGTTATCATGGCTTCTGAGAGGACTTAATAACTCATATTCAATTATAGATATGGACAAGGATCAAGGTTTATAGATACTACTTCTAAATCCATGAGTGAGTTTGATATCTCCACATTGAGTGAGATATTGGAATTACTTAGTAATGTGATCATGATAATTCTATCATTCTAGGTTTCTATTAGGGTTTAAGACAATCAGCTGGTCATGGCTTCTCAAACACTCACCTGGCATTCTAATTATCTTTTAGACATTTCATTTGACTAAGAGATACTATCCATTTGATTCTAGGGTCTTTAATATTAAAGTAGACATGGGTCTTGTCATGGCTTGATATATTCTTGGTTAAGGCTACTAAAGAATCTTTACCTTAATACCTCACCAAGGTTATCTTGAGATAAGGAATTCCTTTCCTAAATATACTCTATATATCTCTCTTATCTTATTCACAAAGATCACATCTTCCTGGATAAGACAATCATCTGACTCCACCATATCCATCATCATATGATGACATGGTCATGCCACTTCAACATTACTCCATCCTTACTCCTATTATATAACTTCTCTTAAGTAACTACCATTGATGCACCTATCAATGTAACTACTGCTAACTCCATCTATTAACTTCCTTAACATCATCTTGAAACTACTTCCAAGGTTTGCAAGACTACAATCCTTACTATACATACAAAGGATATCAATTCTTTGAAATAGGTATAGCACTACTCCCATAATACCAGTTGTCTTTATATTAACTTGGTTAAGCTGCTATGCCTCTAACTACTCCATACAACTCATCAAATACTTCACCATGATCTAGCTTGACTTCTAATGATCAAGCTAGATGATTCAGCTTACTAGGACTTCCCTAACTTGGTATATTCATAACTCTTCTTCAACACCTAATCATCTATTCTCAAGTGACTTGAGAATAATGACCACCATCCTTTGATCATACAAAGCTTAGGCTTCTAATTGTCTGATCAAGATCTATACTCCAGTAAGTGGTAAACTTGTATTAGTCTCTCTATAGACTTGTCTTGTTAAGAAAGCTTATTCTAAGTCTATATCCATTTGTCCTAACAAGATTGTTATTTAATGTACTAATACTACTAGCTTTCTCATAGCTCCATGATCACTAGTTACTTCATGGTTTAAATACTGCTTCTAGTTAACTCAGGAGTGAGTTAACTCCTCCAACATCAAATGGTTTGATCTCCACTAAGGATCACATTCCATTGATGATGGTACACTCAACCATATCTAGTTCTTCCTTCAGATTAATTTACTTAAGGTATTTGAAAGGTCAACACAATAGGTGAAAGGCTATGAGTCAATAAGTTCTAGGTCAAGAATTGATCGCTCAATATTGATGATCAATTGATACTAGGATTTGGTTAAATAGGAATGTCACCTATTATCATGACACTAAGGGTATGTAATGGATGGTCTTGGATTGACTTCCATTCCTACTCTATTTGTAATAAGAGTCAATGTTTATGAACTACCATGATACCCATGGTAGGAGTAACTATGGCAAACAAGTGTTTCCAGATTTAGTTATAGGGTTTCTTTACTTAGGTTATATCCTTAACTTGGTATTCAGGGTTTGTCGTAGATAATACCTTGATATCATCTTTAGAATATTAAGTATTCATCCTTGAGTTGTGGTATGAAATACCATGTAATGATCTCTAGAAGATCAAGTACTCCTTATTAAATAGTGTGTTGTGACTTAGTTTTATTACATTTGATCTACCCTTAGATCAAATTATATTACCTGAGATAAGGTTTTAGAAATGGTCATATTGAAACTTATCGCAGTCAATTTGATGATCTACTTCAGTTCCACCAAGTTAAGATAAGCTTCAATCACTTTGACAAGTTTTATTTAAAAGCGCGGAAACTATTCAGATTTTCTATGCATGAATGCAATGCACACACCTGTTTTAGCTTATTTCTAAGCTCTAATGCTGGGGTGTTACACAAGGACTAGGTCGCCTATGACGAAGGACCTAGTATGCAATCATCGGTTGTGGTAGTTTTGTAACTTTTCTGATATATGGTGTCCCTTTGTAAAGCAACATCACGAGCTTCATCGAGTGTGTCGACGTCATCTTCGAGTGCTTCCCAGGATTCTTGATTGGCCCAAGATATCTCGAGTTCGTTGGGAACCCCAAGAGGAAGGTATGATGAGCAAAGAAGCAAGTTTTTCCTCAGTTATGAAACCAAGGTTTAATCGAACCAGTAGGAGCAAGGAGACACCCCAAAGGTGTTGCTAGCTGGACTTTGGCAGGGCGCACTACCGGCGTCAGCAGCAACGTGGAGACCTGCACAACACAACCACAAAACTCTGTCCCCAACGTACAATGAGGTTGTTAATCTCACCGGTTTTTCTGAAAACAAAGGATTAAACGTATTGTATGGAAGAAAGTAATAGTTTGCACAAAGTAAACAGAAAGCAGTAAACTGTTGTAGATTTATGTTAAAAGAAAGGACCGGGGTCCATAGTTCACTAGTGGTGGCTCTCCTTAAGATAGATGACATGTTGGGTGAACAAGTTACAGCGGGGCAATTGACAAACATCGAGAAAGCATACATGCATATACTACTCATCTTGACTCCTTTGAGATTTGATTGGGCATTACAACATTATACATAGACCGTATTCCAACTGCATCAATGACTAATAATCCACCTTCATGTTATCATCTGAACCCCCTCCAGTATTAAGTTGCAAGCAACAGATAATTGCATTACGCATTGCATGTAAAGTAAACAATACGATTGTTCTATGAATAAAGGATTGTTGTTTTATCCCTAGTAGCAACAACACATCTAGTACCTTAGAGATTTCTATCACTTCCCCAGATTACTAGAGGCATGAACCCACTATCGAGCATAAATACTAACTCTTGGAGTTGCTAGCATCTACTTGGCCAAGATAGCTACTAACAATGGAAAGCATGCAAGATCACCAATAATAAAGACATGATAGAATCAATAATCAATCTGAAATAGCATCTCAATATCCATTAGATCCCCACAAACAGAACATGTAGGAATTACAAATAGATGATCTTGATCATGAACGGATCTCACAAGATCTAAACATGATAGCACAAAGGAGAAGAACCAGTCATCTAGCTACTACATGGACCCGTAGTCTAGAGATGAACTACTCACGCATCACACCGGAGGCTTGTATTGTGATGAAGAAGGCCTCCAGGGTGAATTCCCCTCTCCGGCAGGGTGCCGGGAAGAGCTTCAGATCCCTCCCGATCTAGGGATGGAGACGATGGCGGCTATAGTCTCTTTTGTGGAATTTTGATCGGGTACTTAGGGTTTTTATCGGAGGCATCTTATAGGCGAAAGGGGAGGCCGAGGGGGTGCCGGAGGCGGCCAGACCACCCCCTGGCGCGGGCCAGGCTGGGCCGCACGGCCAGGTGGTGTGGCAGCCCCCTGGCCCCTCTCCGTCTCGTATTCTGGCTCCTTGTGTCGCTGGGTGAAAAACTAACTTTGGCTTTTGTCCCGTACAATTCCGACAATATTCATTTTCTGACTTTGCTGGAACCAAAAATAGCAGAAAATAGGCAGTTGGTACTATGGCTATTGTTAATAGGTTAGTCCAAGAAAGTGTATAGAAAGTACTCCAAAGTTGGAACAAAACATAAGAAAGTAGATAAAAACCAAGCATGGAACATCAAAAATTATGGATACGTTAGCAATGTATCAACATCCCCAAGCTTAACTCCTGCTCATCCTCGAGTAGGTAAGTGATAAAAAGAAAGAATAATTTTTGAGGTGACATCCACCATCATAAACTCGATCAAAGTATTTGTAAAACATTGATAGCTGGGATCATAGTACTTCAACATAACATTAAATCTTAGGGTTCATAGGTTGGTGGTTAAAATTTGATGGTTCTCCAAAACTTGGAATTTTCCATGATGAAGCTCTACTTGCATAATAATGTTTATAATTATCATAAAACCATTTTGGTTAATTCTTATACATGGATAACAACACTGAAGATACTCATCTACATATAGTTTACATTTGTCGAGGTTATCAAATGTCTCTTAGAGATCGTCGATAAGGGTCGACCCTTGTTTTGTTGTAACTATGACATCGTCGATGTAAACTTGTACATTTGTTTCGATTTGGCTTCCTAGGAAATTTTGCATCATCCTCTGATATGTTGCACCCGCATTTTTGAGTCCGAACGACATTGTCGTGTAGCAGAATATGTCGTAAAGCGTGATAAATGATGTCTTATCCTGGTCTTCTTCCTTCATCCGAATATGGTGGTACCCTGAATATGCATCTAGGAAGGAAAGGCGTTCGCATCCTGTGGTTGCATCTATGATTTGATCAATATGCGGTGTAGGAAGTGATCCTTTAGACAATGCTTGTTTAATGTAGTGAAGCCAATGCACATGCGCAATTCTTTTGTGTTTTTATTTGGAACACATACTGGGTTGGTGAGCCACTCTACTTTCTTCAAATCTTGGATAAACTTGGCGCCGGTTAGGGCAATGGAGTTCCTTTCCAATGGCCTTTTGTTTTGGTTTTGTGAAGCAGCAAAGTGACTGTTGACTGGTTTTGCCTTAGCATCCAAGTTAAGTGCATGCTCAGTGAGTTCCCTAGAATTCCCATCATGTCGGCTGGTAACCATGTGAAAATCTCCCAGCGCTCATGGAGGAACTCAATGAGCGCACCTTCTTATGTGGGACCAAGATTGGAGGCCATAAAGGTTGCCTTGTTCAGGTCGGTAGGGTGGATTTGGACTTCCTTTGTATCTTTTGCTATGTTAGAAGCCTGATCAGGATTGACACGTGCCACTGCTAGAGGTTCTGCATTTGCTAACATTTTTAGTTGCTCAAACTCAGTCTCCATCCCGAAGGATTTGGAGATTTTGTTGATTTCTTGATCGCAACTGTTAGAACATGTAAAATGCCCTTCACTATAACGACCCCTTTGGGGGCTGGCATTTTCATAACCAGGTACGTATAGTGTGGTACTGCCATGAATCATGTGAAGGATGGGCGACCCAGGATCGCGTGATACTATGACTACTAGTCCATGACTTCGAACTCGAGCTTTAGGCGCCTAAAATATTCTTTAGATCCGAAAACAATGTAAAGATATATTTTTCCTAAAGTAATTTAAGATTGACCTGGGACTATGCCGTGGAAAGATGTCGCTATTGTTGCTAAATTTTCTAAAGAGAAATTCATTTCCTTGAGTGTATTGGCATAAATTAGGTTGATGTTGCTTCCTACATCCATGAAAACCTTACTCATATAAAATCCACCAATTTGTGCCTCTACTATTAGAGCCGAACGGCCCGGTCGTGGGACTCAAAGTGGATGATCAACTCTGTTTAATGTAATTTCCTGTTCTGACTAATGGAAATACTCGGGTGTAGCTGGTGGTGTAGTTTCTGCCATGATAACTTGTCGTGTAATTAGTTTATGAATCCTATTGGATGGGTGCCCTTTTTGGATCATCGACATTGCCCCTTTAGAGTTGGGGTATTCATCCTCTTTGTTCCTATTTGTAGTGGGTTGCCCTTGTCCTGCTGACGGCTGCATTGATAGAGGCGATGGTGCGCCAATTGCTAGGGTTCCAGGTGTAGTGGTGTATCCTCAGCTTGCTGCTTCGGTTGCCTTTGCATGCATACTTCCTGCATTTTGAGAAACGTTGGGAAATCCTTCATGAGGTGAATTGATCGTCTTCTGCCTGTTGAGTCGACATAGAAGTGCATGTTGCAAGGTTCTTCCAGCATTAGCTAGTATCTCTGTATTGATTGACTTCCTCCGACATCATCTCTTCGGTATTTGCTATTGTGGTCATCGTTTCTTCGGTTGTCTCCTCCTGAAAAACGACCGCGACATAGCTTGGTCCACAGTATCCGTCGTTGTTTTGTTTTGCCTTCTATGATTACTGCGACTGTCCCTATCTTCTTCGTGTGAGCATGTTTGCTTGTTGTATATTACATCTTTGTCGTCGGCCCAACGATTTTCCATATCCATCAGCTCTGAAATTGTTTTCGGTTTGATTCATCCCATTTCTTCAATAAACTCCCTATGGAGGAGTCCATGTTGAAGGCGTTGACTGCCCTTTCATCGGATATAGCTTCAGCCCAATTTTTGATGATTTTCCACCGCTCGATGAAAGCTCGTATTGATTCTCCGAATTTCTACTTGCACGCCCACAACTGCTCCAGGGGTGTAGGTTGCTTGAACGTAGAGTTGAAGTTTCAGATGAACATGTCTTCAAGATCGTTGCAGCTATTGATGAAGTCTTTGGGTAACTATCTTAGTCAGGATCGAGCGGCGCCGTTTAGGTGTAACTGTAAGCTTTGCATTACGGTGGCCTTGGTGCCACCCTATAGTTTGACTGTTGCCAAATAATCTGCCAACTGAGCTTCGGGTTCCTGGAGGCCGTCATAGTTCTAGCAGTCGTGAGGGAGTTTGAAGTCGTTGGGTATTGGAGTTTTGCGAACCCGTTGGGTAAAGCAACTAGCTCCACATAATTCATAATCATCCTCGCTTTCACCTTCGTAGTATCTTCGGTTGCTACGCTCTTCCTTGGATCTGTCGATCCTGCGGTGTGTAATGTCATCTCTTGTGTCGTTTCGTGGCTTAGAGTTTGAAAAGTGCACCCGATATGGGGACCGTTATCCTCTGGTGTGCCCTACCTGTCGAGGGATACTGCGACGGCATGGGGATCTGTCTGGTTGTTGTGTGCTTCCTTGTTCCGCTTCTGCAAGGGATGCACCCACCATGCCGTGGTTCATGAGGGCGGACCAATGGAGAGCCACACGGGGATCGTCGGGTGCGAGTTGAGTTGTGATCAAGTATGTTTGCGTAGCTACAATTGCGGCTTGTGCTGTTTTTTTGCTGTGTCATGCTGGATCTACTAACATAAACGATAAATCGAGATCTCGGGTCAGTTAGTTTCTCTCGGCTTTGGGGATATTCTGCAGTCGTGAGGCTCCTCTTCTTGGCTGTGCTCCTCCAGTTACACTTCCTTATCCTCGGGTAGAGCTTAACTGTGCCCACAGAAAGCTGGACTCGTGGGCTAGCCTTTTTCTTTTGTCGAGTTGCCTCTACATCCTTAGTAGATCCCTCTTCTTGTGATGGAGCAAGTATTGGTAGGCCATTAATTCTTCGCACGTGGCCTTGATGACCCACAAGTATAGGGGGTGTATCGTAGTATTTTCGATAAGTAAGAGTGTTGAACCCAACGAGGAGCAGAAGGTATTGACGAGTGGTTTGGAGCAAGAATTTTCTGTAAATACTTAGCAAATAGATTCTTAGGTGTTTTTGATAATGTAGATAAATAAAGTACGAGTAAATAAAAGACAATAATAATAGATGCATCATGTGGCCCAATCCTTTCTTTAGCAAAGGACAAGCCGGTTGTATTACTTAAGATGACCAAACGTTCTCGAGGACACATGGGAATATTGTCAAGTGCTTTTGCTTCATATAGTTGATTAATCTTCTTTAGTTTGATAAGTGTTGTGTGGGTGAACTTGTGCTAATGTACTGACCTTCCTAGGACTAATACCTACTTGTGATTACAGCCCTTGCAAGCATCCGCAAGTACAAGAGAGTAATTAAGATAGAAACCTAACAACAACTTTAAACTCTGAGATCCTACACTCCCTTGTGCAAAGGTTTCCTAACGGGGGTTCAGGTTTCTGTCACTCCAGCAACACCTACGATTAGTAGCCAAATACACAATGCATTCCTGTAGGCCCATAAAGGTGAAGTATCATGTAGTCGACATTCACATGACACCACTAGAAGAATAACACCACAACTAAAATAACAATCTATTGAATATTTCTCAACACAATTCCACTACTAACAACATGACTTCTCCCATGTTCTCAAGAACTAAACGAACTACTCACGAGACATCATATGGATCAAGATTAGAGATGAAATAATGATAAGTAACAATCTAAACATAACAATAATTGAATGGTTCCACTCAACATCAACTACATCAAGTAATCAACACCGGGAAAGTTTCCCCTAAGAACTATGCAAGATTCCACCCAATTGTGACAACGGTACGGAGTGGTGATGATGGTGCTGCTCGAGATGATGATAGAGATGATGATGATGATGATCCCGATGAAGTCCATCTTGATGGTGGTGTTGATGGCGATGATCTCCCCTCTTCGGGAAGGAATTTCCCCGGTAGATTTCTGCCTTCCGGAGAGCTCTTTCTCTCTCTACTGTTTTCCGCCCCGCATAGGCGGCAAAATATTTATGTGGTCGCTCTCCGAGTCTTAGGGTTTCGGGAGGATTATATACGCAAAAGGGCAGAGCCAGAGGTGGGCCAGGGTGGCCACACCACCTGGTGGTGCGGCCTAGGGTGGCCCGTGCCAAGGGGTGGTGTGGGCCCCCTGTGGCCCATCTCCGCTCCCCCTTCTAGCTTCCTTCGTCTTCTGGAAAAATAGGACTTTCCATATATTTTTATGTTTTTCTGATCTTCACGAATTTCACCTCCAAATAGTGCCCTTTTCAATCAGAATCCTCACTTCAGCGGTCCATCCTCCAAAAGTCATCAACCATGCAAAAACATATGAAATAACATAAGTATCATCTCTTAATATGAAAATATCAATGAATAACAGTAAATTATGAAATAGAATAGTGATGCAAAATGGACGTATCAACTCCCCCAAGCTTAGACTTCGCTTGTCCCCAAGCGAAAACTGAGCTCAATAAACATGACCTCAGGTTTATGGAGTGAAGTGTCGATAAAAGAATACAGACAATAAGCATCACATTCATCAATACATAAATCATAATAGAAGACAACTCACTATTATATAACTTAACTTGCAATAAGTAAAGGAAACACAATAAAGATACACAAAGTAAATCGTAATTGGTAATGGTAAACTTTGTTCTTGGTCAAAGAATAGCTAACAATTTGCAGGAGTTCAAACATGATGAGGTTTTCAATGATAGCTTTCAAAGTAATATTCATTAAGATAAGAGCAATGTGCAAAACAAGGAACATAAGAAACATGATTGAATAAATCATCATATGAATGAATGAAACACAAAAACTCAAAATACTTGCTTGAGATAGAAAGGAATATGTTTACTGACTAAACTAAAAAGTAAAAGATAGGCCCTTCATAGAGGGAAGCAGGGATTTCAAGTTTCATAAATAGCTTCCAAAAATTATGGTACTTATTAGCTTTTAGCTCTCATTGCCCCTATCATAAGCATCTTATGGTGTTTAAGGTTAAAGTGATCAAATATGAGGATATACTTGACAAGTTATAAGCTAAAAATCTCATGCCCCTTACTTATGACTACCGTTCCTCATGCTACTCAAGTTTAGTCACATGTAAGTTCTTGTCATTATAAGTATATGTGTATAATAGAGAACCGCCAATGGGGTACCCCTTGCCCGATGATACGGAAGATTCCCCATATCAAAATGACAAGGCAAGCAAACAATGAGCATCTCAGCTATCCTTTTATTTCCTATTTGCATAGGCTTTTTTTCTTCTTCTCTTTTTTTCTTTCCTATTTGCATAGGTTTTTTTATAGAGGATGCTTCATAGATTGCTCACTATGGTTATACTGCAGGTTTCCACCATGATTAGGCATGGCTTAGACCAGCCGCCCAGGCATTTCTCTAACACATATACGAACTCCATGAGCCTTACAAGCTCCCCTTTCATTTCACGCCGTTGGGATCCATAAGCAAAAGAACATGATATCAAATAAATAAAGTGCAATGTTGAAAGCGTTCCCCATGGTAAGATGGTTCTCCTAATTCACAACTTACAAAACTCAAGCATATACGCAATATAGATGGGCACAATGGTTCTAGTTTATTAAGTGCAAGAAAGTAAAGTATGCCATCAAGTTCGTGAGAGCCTTAATCACTAATTTTCACATAACAAGTTTAATTCGGAAGGTAGATAAAAACATTAATTTACTTGTAATATCAATAATGCTAGTGGGTAGGTATGGTGGACACAAATGGCATAGGTTTTGGTCTAAGGATTGGATGCACGGGAAGCATTCCCTCTCAGTACAGGTTTTTGGCTAGCAAGGCTGGGTAGCAAGCATAAGAGTTGAAGGAAACAAACAAACATACAAGTGATAAAAAATAAACATGCAATCTTCCTTGGAAGCACAAAAGATCTTAACTAGAGAATACTAAAATTTTGAGCCAAATAAAGAAAGATGATGAAATTATATTTCTTAAGAGTACTTTTATCTTTTTCATTCAGTTCTCATAATAGTGTTGCTACTGATCGAGGCAGGTTTTCCAAAACCAATTAAATTTACTTAATGATCCCAAAGTGATACCAATACTAACAACAGGATCAATCATATAACAGAAATTGCAAGCTAATATAAGATGTGTAAAAAGCAAATGATAGAACTTCTCATTAATATTCCATAACGGCAACTCACACCAAGGGATACATAGATAACTAACGAGAGGGGGGATACTTCCATAATGCAAACCATCCTATATGATAACTTCTCTATTCATGATATGACTCTACTAAAAAGGTAAAAAGATAAAAGATAAAAGACGTGATACCGCGGCACTCCCCCAAGCCTGGAACAAACCAAGGGGATGCCAAAACCTGATGACGAATTACTCCTTCGGTGGTGGTGGTGTTGTGCCCATGATCGGAGTTAGAAAATCTTCCAGGATCTTGCAAAGCCTGTTATTCTCTTCTTGCAGTATATCCACCTTTCTCCTCAGGACCCGATACTTATCTCAAAACACATCAGCGGTTCGTAGAGCTTCCACTGCTGCAGGGCAGGAACTGAGGTTTAGAATTGGAGGTATCGACCGTTGTCCTTTCATCCCTGCCGATATGGCCTTCACTTCCTCCTTGATGCTCTGATCCATGACTTCGTGCCTAGCTGTGATCTTTTCTTCTTCCATCCATCCTATGAGGGTTGCTGATCCACAAGTATAGGCGGTGTATCGCAGTATTTTCGAGGGAAGTGAAACCCAATTTATTGATTCGACACAAGGGGAGCCAAAGAATATTTATAAGCCTTAACAACTGAGTTGTCAATTCAGCTGCACCTGTAAACAATCTTGTTCACATCAGTTTATCAGTAGCAACGGTTTTGTAGTAGTAATAGCAAAGTAATAGTAGTAGTAAAAGTAAAGACAGTAGTAAGAATTGCATTAAACAGTAGGATTAAAGCGTGGTAGGCATAGGGATGGATGGACATGCGTTGCATGGACAAGACAATTCATATAGCAATCAAGACATAGGGAATTTGCAGATAAATAAGGTAAAGTATCCAAGTACTAAATAATCATAGGCATGTGTTCCATACGTGCTCGCAATGAGAACTTGCACAACATCTTTTGTCCTGCTAGCCCGTTTGCAGCGGGGCCTCAAGGGAACTACTGACAATTAAGGTGCTTCTTTTAATAGAGCACTGGAGCAAAGTATTAACACTCCGTGAACACATGTGATCCTCACATCAAAGCCATTCCCTCCGGTTATCCCGATTTCTGTCACTTCGTGGACTTTGGTTCCAGACAACCACGTGTGTATACAACTTGCAGGTAAGACCATAAACAATACTATCTGTAACATCCCAATTTCAGAAACCCTGATTAGTTGTCCAGAATGCAAAAATCAGGGGGAACAAAAACTTTTTCTTGTTCATTGGTGCAGTCTGTGTCTGTTGTTTGTTTGTGCTTGTGCATGTGAGTGTACGCCATATGATACTCCTTACCTCACCATCATTTGACAAAAAGCTATTTAACAAAACTATCCTGGCTCATTTTACATATTCTCAAATGTTCTGGCATTTCAAAACATGAGCCAAGCTGCTTATGAAACCAAAACTTTTTAGTAGCTTCTATTGACAAAACTATGGAGAGATATATAATATAATCTCCTTATGTTTTCAAGACAGAACCCTCAACCATTCTTATCTCTAGGTTTACCCAATTGAATTCTACTCTTGGTAGAGATACCAAGGACTCTCATCTTACTCAAACTCCATCCTTTTCAAAATAACCATCCTTACCTCGAGCTAGGCTTGATGGTAACCCTAATACTAGGTTTGCTTGGTTTGTAAGATGAGTTGCCTTGATTTGTGTCTGATGAATTGCTTTGATCTGCTGTTTGAATTTTTTGCTTAGGATCTAGGTGAGCCACTATAGGAGCTCATCCACTAGCATCAAGATACTTTAAAAATCACCAAAACCTAAGCAAGAATATAATCTGGATCTAATCTCTAGCCACCAGGCGATCATCTAAAACCCTTTACCAAATCAATTCTACAGTGATCCATTCTAGAAGTTTCCAAGTCAATGAAGACCAATATCAAGCATGGATGCCTTCTACTCAATCTACTCTTCAACATCATCCACTTGATGATGCTCTGGTACCTTGCAACCCATCAAAATCATCACCACCCACATTCTAGTGAAAAACCCTAAATCTGCCAAATTTGGCAAAGTCTGGAAATCCGTTTCCAACATCACCTTTTTGGATGTCTCCCTTTGTAAACCCTTGTGCATTATTGGTAATGAACTTGAACCCTATTGTTAAACATCCTAAGAAATACCAAGGCCTACTCTCTCCCTTTGTTAGATCATCCTACAACCCACTTGTTCTTGATGGTTTTGGAGGTAACAAAATAACTATCCCTGCAAATCTAGTCAACATGCCTACTTTGATAGAAGCTCACACCATCATCCCACCTTCTATGGACCAACTCTTTGCATGGTTGTGTTCTAATCATATAGGTCTATCAAGATCTACTTCACTTGTTCCAAGTGGATCTTTGTGCTTCCTAAACCCACATGGTTTATAAGGCATCATGACTCATCTAGTATGGCAGCCTTATTTTCAACAAAGTTTGCCATCACCTCTAGACCACCTCAAATGTAACCAATACAAACTCCTTATGCCATGATCATCTATATGACTTGGTCTAACTATCCATCTATCCCTTGCATCAAGGTGAGCTCTGAGCTCCAACATCTAACAAGGTTTTGGTGGTATGAAAATAACATCACCCTAGATCCTCAACTCCTTGTTTTTCCATCTAATTCAAGTTGGATTTCCAATTACCAAGGTTGAAAATTATTGCTACACCTTGTCTAGATCATCTACCTTAATCATCAAGATTTATCAAATATTATCCATAATTATTATGGCCCCAAATCTATTTAATTCCTTTAATAGACAATCCCCAAAACATCATCCAGAAAGGAAACTTTGGTTTTTTCCAAAACACTTCCTCAAATTTGGGCTCAATTGAGATCCATATATCATACCCTACCTTCCAACTTCAAAAATAAATATTTTTGAAGGGTTTTATTATTTCATTTTGCCCATTTTCTTAAATGGCTGAATTGGAATAATAATTGTTTCAAATACTTTTATCTTCCAATATATCTTGGGAAAATTCCCCTAAGTGTGTATTCACATTTGGGACCATCTCAACTCAAAAACGCACATTGTCCAATGTAAAAATATCAAATGAACTCCAAGAATTCACTTCTGCAGTTTCTGAATAAATGGATTTAAGTGGACTTCTAATCTTCTGAAAAATTCCAAATAAATCCTAGAGATGCATCTTAACCTTACCCATCTACCAATACTATATTACCACATTGACCAATGCAAAATATTAAACTTCCTTCAGAAGCCTCATTTTATTCAAATGTGGCCAACTAAGGAATTAGTGGCCTAGACCAAATTAAAAATCATCACCAGGTCCTTCCATCACTCCACCCAGCCCCACCACCATCCCTTTGGTCGAGATGCATTGTAGAACTCCCCTCTCCCTTGTATCTTGCCTTTGTAAGTGAGAGAAAGAGAGAGACAAGGCCTAGGAAATTTAAGTCTTGGTCTTAAAGCCACAACAGCTATAGCACGCCTCACCTCTCCTAATGGTCGTGTCCTTGGCCCCACATCACCTCTCCACCACCCCTCATGCCCTATCCCTGGCCACCACCTCCCATCCAAACCCCTCCATGTACCAAGCTCACCATGGACCTCTCCATTCAGTTTAAAGGACTGGAGGCCAGCCCAACTCTCGCGAAACTCATCTGTCATTCGGGTGACTAGACCCTGTGGAACGTGGGCGCGGCTGAACTTGACTTTGAAAGCTTCCCAAGTCATCACTTGAACATGGTTCATATTGCGGATACTAGTCCACCAAGCTCTTGCATCTCCCGCCAGGTAGTGAGTGGCGAAGATAAATTTCTCATTTTCTTCAACTCCTGCAATTCTAAGTTGTTTTCCATTGTCTGTAACCAGTCATCAGCATCAAATGGGTTTTTAGATTGGTTGAAGATTAGGGGATTGGTATTCTGAAAGTTTTTGAGTTTGGATCCATGGTGATCCTGATTTCCATGCCTTTGGTTGTTGAGAGCCATCTGGGCGACCTGTTGAAGTGTTGCTAAGTTAGCTTGGCGCTCTGCCCTGGTTGCTTCACGGTCTGCGATGAGATTCTCCAAGATCTGCAGCATTGGGTCTTGTGATGAGCTGGTCCCTCCTTGGTTTCCACGAGTCATCTGAAGATTGAGATAGATGTAGGGGTAAGAGGGAAATTCGAAGGTTTATGGTTTTGGTTTTGAAAGCTAAAACTTTGAGTTAGACACAGGTTTTTCAACTAAGTCCATTTCATTCATGCAAACAAGCACACGATACAACACACACCACAACAATCAAAAGAAAACAGATGGTTTGAAGAACCATTCTGCAAGTTACGATACAGTGAGACCGATACATCTCATGCTACGACAGTGCTCTAGTGCATCTACTCATCGTCGATGAAGTCGGAGTCCTCATCGTCAGTGTAGAAGTCCACAGCATCCTCCTCTAGAAAGTTATCATCATTGCTGAGGTAAGAATCCATTGCGGCAAGCTGGGCTTCCTGCTCCTTGATGGTCTTCTCGAGGTGGGCCACCTTCTTGTGAAGATGAGCGATGGTGCGATCCTTGTTTGCACGCTGGCGGCAAAGAGACTGGCGATCCTAGACGAGCAGTGCGAAAGTTTGGGCCTTCTGGTCGGCAATGGCACGGTTCTGGTTGGCTAACTCTCTAGCATTGTCCAGTTCTTGATGTCTGTCGTGCAGCAAGAAGTCAAGATTCTCCACTTGACGCCCCAACGCTTGGTGACTTGGCATCTCCATCGGTATTCCCATGAATTCACATCTTCTATAATGAATAAAACGGGTTCCTTCGAGTTGGTTGACGCTAAGGGCACATAGACGTGCGAGAGCTTCATGCGTTGCCCTGGCTAATCCATCTAGCTAGTTGTTCTCTCTCACGGAGAACTGAATTCTCCCAGAAGTTGGTGCTTCAATGCTTCCTCTAAGATCCGAGGTGACTAGCCACTGTAGGTCTCCTCCTGGGGGTCCTGGAAGTTGGCTCCAAGAAACTCCGGATGTGGGCGTCCCAATAACTCCGACAGTGAATCCAGATCCCTCTCGAAGATCAGCTGACCTCCGTTTCCCAATTGGTAGGACTTGCTGAACTGAGTCTCCATCTACAAGAATTAAGGATGAGGAAGTTAGTGAAGTGATCATGTGTGTCAAATTTTAAGTAGTAGTTGTAAGAAGTTTGGAGAACATGATTTTTTGAGAAAGAATGAATTCCCAAGGATAAGAGAGGAGATAGTTTTTCATAAATACTCACTTTGGTTTTGAAACTAAGGTTTTTTTCGGACGTCCATTCTAACTAGGGTCTCCTATGGTCAGGATGGCTCTGATACCAACTTGTCAACACCCGGATTTTTAATCCCAGATGCCGGTTATGCCATACCTCGCAATCCCAGGATTACCATTTCTGCGAGACATAACGGATTGGATATCATAGTACATCATCCATTACAAACCATACATAAGGTCTTACACTAATAAGGATCTCATGATCTAGTCTTAATACAACAAGCAGCGGAAATAAAAGATAAGTGTAGCGGTCAGGTCCATCTTCAGGGGCATAGGCAATGCTGATGAAGGCAGATAGTCCTAGTTATCATAGCCGTCCTGCTGGCCATCATTTTGGTAGTCTCCTTCATAGTCTAGCCATGAGAATAGCCAGGGACAAAAGCCATGAGTACTCTTTAAGTACTCGCAAACTACCATCAGTTTTATAAAAGGGTCAAGGCTCATGCCTCAACATTTTCACCATCCTAAACCATTTGTGTTTCTCAACACATGTCAAAACATCTCAATAGAATGAATCATCATTCCAAGGTTTTCACAAGTCATTTTCACCAAGTGTTCCCATCTAAAGTGACTCAAGTTTTTGATCTACTCTAAACTACTAAGTTAAGAGTGTTCACTAAGGTGGAAAATATGGGTTCAATCTCAAGCCATAGAATGACATCTAAAGCTGATCTAAATAGGTCAAGTTTTATACTCTTTATGCTACCTTCAAAAAAAGTAAAGAACTTTGGGTAAAGTAAAGGAAGTAAGCTTGAAAATAATACTCGGGGTAACTAATAGTCAAAGTGATATGACTCAAGCATGCCTATTGCATCTTTGATCAAGTTATCTAGCTTAATTCTGTCTTGCTAACAATAGCTTGCCTTGGTTGGTGCAGTGGTTGAAGTTTTCTTCTTCTTCTTCTTGGTAGAACTCCCCCTCCTCGAAAGCTTGGTCGGTACTATCGTCTATAAATACATACGGAGTACACAATCACCAAATAATACTTAACTAGTCTAATTAGCACTCTAAGGCATACCTTGGATGATCTAGTATCATCACAAGCATCACAAGTTTTATTTAATAGCTTTATCTTTTTTATTTTAGAAAAGTAATTTCTACTCATTGAAAAATTAACTAAGATTTAATATTCACCACTTCAAATATGGGAACATGTGGACACATGTCATCACCACACATTCTAACATGTGGGAATGTGATTTAAGGGTTGGATCAATATTACTTTGGTTTAAGTTCATTATTTAATGATTTAAAGTGACTAGAAATGCCTATATAGCATTATTTTGGTACTAGTCCAAAGTCATTGCATGTGGACCTTAATATTATTACATATTCAGATAGATATGATGAAATGTGATTTTTGAGAGTTGGAATCAACTCAAAATCTATTTTGGGTGATTTTATAAAAATGTTGCAAGGTGCAAATGCTTCTATTTTATTATTTTTCCTAGGAGAGATCTATAAATATAATTGAATTAAATCCAATGGGCTTGGGTAGACCTTTTCCGTAGCTTTCTAACAAAATTGGAATCACTCCATTTGGATTTGTAAATCTCTCTGAATTGATTTTCAAACTCACAGACATAACGAGGTTTAAACTAAAAAGAAAAATCCTAATTCAAACTAACTCGGTTGCGTGGGAACGTTAACGGGCCGGCCCAGTGTCACTCCGCAGCGCGGGGCTCAGTTGACAGGGGGGGTCCACCAGTCAGCGGCTCATAACGGGCGAAGCGGTACGGGGCAATGTGGGCGTTGGATTAGAACGGGGATCAACGGCTGGGGATCATCGTCGACGACGGACCTGTCGCCGATGAGCTCTAACCCTAACGGCTCCGTGGGGGTGCATAGGGGGCGTACCAGGGCTCCAGCGACAACGGCGAGGCGGGCAAATAGACTGGTGGTCGACGGCGAGCTCAGGGACGGTCGAGGCAGCTCCGGGGATGGTCACAACCAGCGGCGCCCTTCTCCTCTAGAGGCGGCCTGTTCCGGTGTAATTCCGGCGGACTGCTGCTTCCCTTGCTCCGGCTAGAGGTGTGGGATGATCAGTGAGGTGAGGGGGGGTTAGTGGTGTGCTGCAAATGGCTGGGGGTGCCCTCCTTTTATAGGCTCGACGATGGGACAGCGTGGCATGGCCAGGCGAAAGTGGCAACATGACTACGGGCTGCTAGCGGCATGGCTGCGGGCGGCGATTGACATGCGGTCTCCTGGTTGTGCTCTAGGGCTTTAATGCGGGCTTAGGGGCGGTGGTATGCGGTCGGGCAGAGCTGGCGCTCTGAGCGGCAGAGGCCGCGGCTTCGACGGCGAGCGGTGGCTGTGAGGCTTTGGACGGCGAATGGGGGTGTCTGGCGTGTTCCTAGGGTCATGGCGGAGCGGTGGGTGCGGGATGCGATCGAGCGGCGGCTTGTGCACGCGTGTCGAGCGCGGTGCTCTGGCGGCATGGGGCAGTTGCACTGGGTGCGGTGGTTCCTCGGTGGTCCATCCTCTGACTTGGTTCGGGGAGGGGATAGTGGGCGGCGGTGAGGTGCTGGCCAGCTGCTAGACATGGCGAGAGAGGGGGAGGTGGTCTTCTGGGGTGATGGCATGGTCAGCCGGTGAGTTGGTGCTCGGCTTGGCATGGCCATGCTGATAGGGGGTAGGGGATGGGGTAGTTAGGCTTTGGTTAGATCATCTAGGGACAATGAGAGCAAATGGGGGTCTAATGGGAGACAAGTTTGGCCAGAACACTATTCAAATAGTGAATTTGGTCTTTGTTTGAAATCTGTCCACTAAGTGTTTGATGAAATGGCCGCATGAACTTTATTTTTGAATTTTGAAAAGATTTTTGGTGGGTGTGCTAGTATTAAGCTTGAGACACTGTGGGTGCTTGGGTTTTGAAAATTGAGCTTGTTTGAGTGGTTTTTGAAATAGTGGGATCTTCCCATATGAAATAGAATAAATTTCCAAAGCCATTTGAATATAGTGTTTGAATGTTTTTGTCAGATCACAAAGTGGGCCTTGGTACCTCATTATGTGTACTAGTAAGGGGTGCAAAGATCCACAATTTTTTCTGTTAGGTTTTGAGTTGTTTTTCTTTGGGAAAAGTTTGGGAATGATTTAGATGATGTTTATTTCACCTAAGAATCATTTTACAAGCAATGGATCATAGAACCATGGCAATTCAAATAAACTCCTAATTTAAATGCACACACACATGAATGCTTTCATATTCTTTTATTGGAAAAGTTTTTGTTAACCCTAATTTTGATGATTTGGATCTTGATAAGCTTGGATTAATGTTTTGGGATGTTACAAACCTTCCCCCCTTAAATAAAATCTCGTCCCGAGATTTACAAAGAAAACTAGGAACTAAAGAGATCTAGGAACTCTGTCCTAATGTAATCTTCTCGCTCCCAAGTGGCTTCCTCCTCGGTATGGTTGCTCCACTGAATCTTGAGAAACTTGATACTCCTGGTCCTAGTGGTTGCGTAAGCTTCTTCTAAGATACGGATGGGCACTTCCCGATAGGTCAGGTCATTGTTGATCTCTATAGCTCTGTGATCGATTTTCTTGAAAACTTCAGTCTTCTCCGGCACTTCCAGGAATTTGCGAAGTAACGAGATATGGAACACATTGTGGATGGCTGAAATCTCTTTAGGCAGTTCCAGTTGATACGATACTTCTCCTCGACGATTTAGAATCTTGAAGGGCCCGATATATCTGGGGGCTAACTTTCCTTTCAGACTAAAGTGCTGAGTTCCCTTCAATATTGAAACCTTGAGATATACAAAATCTCTGACATTGAAAGTCAGGTCTCTCCTTCTCTTGTCAGCATAACTCTTCTGTCTGGATTGGGCAGTCTTGAGGTTCTCACGGACTTTGTGAACCTTCTCTTCGGCTTCTCGGAGAATGTCGGGTCCAAAGATCTGACTCTCTCCTACTTGCGACCAATTCAAAGGGGTACGACACTTTCTTCCGTATAGGAATTCAAATGGTGCCATCTGCAAACTAGCTTGATAATTGTTGTTATATGAGAATTCTGCGAAAGGCAGGCAGTCTTCCCGTTTTGATCCGTATTCCAACACACAAGCTCTAAGCATATCCTCTAAGATCTGGTTGACTCTCTCGGTCTGTCCATCAGTTTGCGGGTGATAAGCGGTACTGAAGTTCAACTTGGTCCCTAATCCTTCCTGAACTTTCTGCCAATATCTCGAGGTAAACTGGGTTCCTCGATCTGATACTATGGTCTTGGGGGTTCCATGCAGACTAACAATCCTAGCAATATACAGCTCTGCTAGCTTCGCACTTTGGTAGGTAGTCTTGACAGGTATGAAGTGAGCTATCTTGGACAGTCTATCAACTATGACCCAGATTGAGTCATTTCCCCTACTAGAAGTACGCAATCCTGTGATAAAGTCCATTTTGATGGAATCCCATTTCCATTCCGGAATCTGCAATGGTTGCAACAGTCCTGCAGGTCTCTGATGTTCTGCTTTGACTCTTTGATAGATGTCACATTTGGCGATGTAGCTTCCGATTTCTCTCTTCATCTTGTGCCACCAAAATTGCTCTTTCAAATCCTGATACATCTTCGTTCCCCTGGGGTGGATAGAATAAAGAGTATCATGAGCTTCCTTCATGATAACTTGGTTCAGCCCCGAATCTGCTGGCACACAGATACGTCCTTTGTACCACAGAACTCCTTCATCTTCAGTGAATCCAGGTACCTTTCCTATACCAATACGATGTTTGATTCCGCCGATACTTTCATTCCCCTTCTGGGCTTCCTTGATTTGGCTAATCAATGTGGGTTGAAGTTCAATGCTAGCTAAGAATCCTTTGCTAACTAATTCAGTCCTGAACTGCTCCAACTCTTCATACAAACTTGGTTGCTTCTCCTTGATCATGGTATTTAGCCTACACAGCAATCTGCTAAGAGCATCCGCTACCACATTGGCTTTGCCGGGGTGATAGTGAATGTCAAGGTTATAATCCTTGATTAACTCTATCCATCTCCTCTGCCTCATATTCAACTCCTTCTGAGTGAAAATATATTTCAAGCTCTTGTGATCTGAGTAAATCTCACAGTGATTACCCATCAGATAATGACGTCATGTCTTCAATGCTAGAACCATAGCTGCTAGCTCAAGATCATGGGTCGGATAATTCTGCTCATGCTGCTTCAGTTGTCGAGACAGATAAGCGATGACTTTGCCTTCTTGCATCAATACACATCCTAGACCAATCTTGTATGCGTCGCAATATACATCAAACGGCTTCTTGATGTCTGGCATGATCAATATTGGTGCTGATATCAATCTCTTCTTAAGCTCCTGGAAACTGGCTTCACATTTGTCTGTCCATTCAAACTTCTTGTTCTTCTTTAGCAATTGGGTCATGGGTCAGGCGATGCTCGAAAATCCTTCTACGAACTTGCGGTAATATCCCGCTAATCCGAGAAATGCACAGACTTTGGTTTTAGAGGTTGGGGCTTCCCATTCTTCGACATCTTTGATCTTGGCGAGATCAACAGAGACTCCTCCAGCAGACACAATATGTCCTAGGAATCCTACTTCTTTCAGCCAAAACTCACACTTGCTTAACTTGGCATATAACTGATGCTCTCTCAGGGTTTCTAGGATGATTCTCAGATGTTGCTCATGCTCTTCTTCTGACTTGGAGTAGATAAGGATGTCATCGATAAACACAACTACAAACCTATCTAGGAAATTCATAAAGATCTTATTCATGAGATTCATGAAATAAGCGGGGGCATTGGTTAATCCAAAAGACATAACCGTATACTCGTATAAGCCATAGAGAGTAGTAAAGGCGGTCTTCGGAATATCCGTTACATGAATCTTAAGCTGATAACCAGTCCTAAGATCAATCTTTGAGAATACCTGGGCTCTAGTCAACTGATCAAATAGATCCTGTATCTTTGGCAAGGGGTACTTGTTCTTGATGGTGACATCATTCAACTTTCTATAATTTGTGCACAAACGATTGCCTCCATCTTTCTTGCCGACGAATAACACCGGTGATCTCCATGGCGATGTGCTTGGTTGAATCAAGCCTTTTTCTAACATGGCATCCAACTGCTTCTTCAGTTCCACTAACTCTAAGGGGTTCATGCTATAGGGTCTCTGGGTTATGGGTCCGGTTCCAGGGATTAGTTCGATAATGAACTCAATATCCCTATCCGGGGGCATACCTGGCAATTCATCTGGGAATACGTCGGGGTATTCACAGACTACTCTTACTTGGTCTATGGTGGGTAGGGCTAGACTCTTGTTGCACTTGAATTGATGGGGTAAGGTTTCAAAGATATGCTCTACTGTGACTCCAGAGCTACTGGTCATGGTGATGGCTTTCTTAGCATAGTCTATCAGTCCTTTATGCTTTGACATCCAGTCCATACCTAGTACTACTTCCAAACCTTTGGTTCCAAGCACAATTAGGTTGGCATAAAAATCTATCCCATGTATTCTAATAGGTACAGCTTTGCAAATTTTTCTAGCCTTGGTTGTTGAACCCGGGATTTGAACTATCATGACATGCTTCAGGTTGGTTGGGTGAATCTTACTAGTGCATGCAAATTCTTCGGTGACACATGAAATCGATGCTCCCGAATCAAACAATACTCTTGCTAAAACTGAGTTGACAGAAAACATACCCAGCACTACATCTGACGCTTCTTGGGCTTCTTCTGCGTTCCTGTGGAAGAGACGACTGCTGCGGTTGTGAGGGTTCCCTGGGGCAAATCTTCTTCCTGGTTGAACACGACGCTGCTATTGAGCTGGGGCATTCACATTGGCATTGGCGGCAATCTTCTTGGGACACTCATTGGAATAGTGACCCTTCACTCCACACTCAAAACAAGTGATCTAGGACTTGTCCTTGACTGCGACAGGCACATCATTGCTGCCAGTTCTAGGTGTAGTGTTGTTGTTGTTGTTGTTGCTCTTGGGAGGTGCACGGTTGAAATTGTTGGCATTGCCGGAGTTGTGGTTGTTTCCTCTGGACTTCCCATTGCCTCCGCTATGGTTGGGGTAGCTTGGGCGAGACGTTGGGGGTCGATTGTTCCTTGGTGCATATCCTGGTGAGGGGTTGGGACGGTACTTCTGGTGATTGCTGGATCCAGATTGTTGCATCATACGACGCTTGCGGTTGTCGTTTGCCTGGTTAATCTTTCCTTCCATCTGAATGGCAGAGTCGGCTAGCTCTTCGAGATCCTGAAAACGGATGTTGACGAGGACAGTCTGCATCTCATCATGCAGTCCGTTCAAGAATCTCTCCTTCTTCTTGGCCTCTGTGTTGCTCTCATCAGGTGCATATCTGTCAAGTGACAGGAATCTGTCACGGTATTCCACCACAGTCATCCTTCCTTGCTTCAATTCGCGAAACTCATCCGTCATTCGGGTGACTAGACCCTGCGGCACGTGGGTGCAGCTAAACTTGACTTTGAAAGCTTCCCATGTCATCACTTGACCATGGTTCATATTGCGGATACTAGTCCACCAAGCTCTTGCATCTCCCGCCAGATAGTGAGTGGCAAAGAGAACTTCCTCATTTTCATCAACTCCTGCAACTTCTAAGTTGTTTTCCATAGTTTGTAACCAGTCATCAGCATCTAATGGGTTTTCAGATTGGCTGAAGATTGGGGGATTGGTATTCTGAAAGTTTTTGAGTTTGGATCATGGTGATCCTGATTTCCATGCCCTTGGTTGTTGAGAGCCATCTGGGCGATCTGCTGAAGTGTTGCTAAGTTAGCTTGGTGCTCTGCCCTGCTTGCTTCACGGTCTGCGATGAGATTCTGCAAGATCTGCAGCATTGGGTCTTGCGACGAGCTGCTCCCTCCTTGGTTTCCACAAGTCATCTAAATATTGAGATAGATGTAGGGGTAAGAGGGAAATTCTAAGGTTTACGCTTTTGGTTTTCAAATCTAAAACTTTGAGTTAGACTCAGGTTGTTCAACTAACTCCATTTCATACATGCAAACAAGCACACGATACAACACACACCACAACAATCAAAAGAAAACAGATGGTTTGAAGAACCATTCTGCAAGCTACGATACAGTGAGGCCGATACATCTCATGCTACGACAATGCTCTAGTGCATCTACTCATCGTCGATGAAGTCGGAGTCCTCATCGTCAGTGTAGAAGTCCACAGCATCCTCCTCCAGAAAGTCATCATCATTGCTGAGGTAAGAATCCATGTCTCCCTGGATGTCTTCACCCTCCTCTTCTTCCTCCTTTGCGGCAAGCTGAGCTTCCTGCTCCTTGATGGTCTTCTTGAGGTCGGCCACCGTCTTGCGAAGACGGGCGATGGTGCGATCCTTCTTTGCACGCTGGCGGCGAAGAGACTGGCGATCCTGGACGAGCAGTGTGAAAGTCTAGGCCTTCTTGTCGGCAATGGCACGGTTCTGGTTGGCTAACTCTCTAGCATTGTCCATTTCCTGTTGTGTGTCATGCAGCAAGAAGTCAAGATTCTCCACTTGACGCCTCAACTCTGGGTGACTTGGCATCTCCATCGGCATTCCCATGAAGTCACGTCTTGCATAATGAACAAAACGGGTTCCTTGGAGTTGGTTGACGCTAAGGGCACATAGACGTGCGAGAGCTTCATGCATTTCCCTGGCTAATCCATCTAGCCAGTTGTTCTCTCTCACGGAGAACTGAATTCTCCTAGAAGTTGGCTCTTCGATGCTTCCTCTAAGATCCGCGGTGACTAGCCACTGTAGGCCTCCTCCTGGGGGTCCTGGAAGTTGAGCTCCAAGAAACTCCAGATGTGGGCGTCCCAATAACTCCGACAGTGAATCCAGATCCCTCTCGAAGATCAGCTGACCTCCGTTTCCCAATTGGTAGAACTTGCTGAACTGAGTCTCCATCTACCAGAATTAAGGATGAGGAAGTTAGTGAACTGATCAAGTGTGCCAAATTTTAAGTAGTAGTTGTAAGAAGTTTGGAGAACATGAATTTTTGAGAAAGAATGAATTCCCAAGGATAAGAGAGGAGATAGTTTTTTGTAAATACTCACTTTGGTTTTGAAACTAAGTTTTTGTTCGGATGTCCATTCTAACTAGGGTCTCCTATGGTCACGATGGCTCTGATAACAACTTGTCAACACTCGGATTTTTAATCCCAGATGCCCGTTATGCCATACCTCGCAATCCCAGGATTACTATTTTTGCGAGACATAACGGATTGGATATCACAGTACATCATCCATTACAAACCATACATAAAGTCTTACACAAATAAGGATCTCATGATCCAGTCTTAATACAACAAGCAGTGGAAATAAAAGATAAACGTAGCGGTGGGGTCCATCTTCAGGGGCACAGACAATGCTGACGAAGGCAGATAGTCCTAGTTATGATAGCCATCCTGCTGGCCATCATCTTGGTAGTCTCCTTCATAGTCTGGCCATGAGAATAGCCAGGGACAAAAGCCATGAGTACTCTTTAAGTACTCGCAAACTACCACTAACAAGTAGTATAGTTCTAAGTTAAGTGCTAACTCTAAGTTTAACTATAAAGTTAAGTTTGAAACCTAAGCTGAGTTCTGAAGCAAAGAAAGGTAAAATAAAGTTCTAGAATCACTTAAGTGGGGAAACTATTGTCCTAAAGCACAACCCTGTTGTGGTCAAGTCAAGATTCATCATTCATTTCATAAGTGGTTCTGAAAACATCTGACAACGAAACAGTATGGACATTCCAACTGTCCATAACCGTGGACGCTATTCGAATAGTTTGACACTCTACAGAGGTGGTACACTTTCACCACAAGATTCGATACATCTGTCAGGGGTAACCCTGAATCATCATACTTAGTATGCAGATAATCAAACATAACTTTCCCTTTACACACCCTAGTATAAGCACCTCTCCTATGAGCATGGCCTCCCAACCATGACCATCAGTCATCTTGGGCAGTGCATAGGTGGACAACATTGAGAGGTAGCCTCAGCTCAGACCTCTCCCACGAGGGAACTAATACTAATGCATATAAATTTCTAGCTAAGCCTTACCCAATTCAGGTAGTGTGGTTGTACGGTAAATTTGGAATGGTATCACATACGAATCCAACCATCAGTTTTATAGAAGGGTTAAGGCTCATGCCTCAACATTTTCACCATCCTAAACCATTTGTGTTTCTCAACACATGTCAAAACATCTCAATAGAATGAATCATCATTCCAAGGTTTTCACAAGTCATTTTCACCAAGTGTTCCCATCTAAAGTGACTCAAGTTTTTGATCTACTCTAAACTACTAAGTTAAGAGTGTGCACTAAGGTGGAAAATATGGGTTCAATCTCAAGCCATAGAATGACATCTAAAGCTGATCTAAATAGGTCAAGTTTTATACTCTTTATGCTACCTTCAAAAAAAGTAAAGAACTTTGGGTAAAGTAAAGGAAGTAAGCTTGAAAATAATACTCGGGGTAACTAATAGTCAAAGTGATATGACTCAAGCATGCCTATTGCATCTTTGATCAAGTTATCTAGCTTAATTCTGTCTTGCTAACAATAGCTTGCCTTGGTTGGTGCAGTGGTTGAAGTTTTCTTCTTCTTCTTCTTGGTAGAACTCCCCCTCCTCGAAAGCTTGGTCGGTACTATCGTCTATAAATACATACGGAGTACACAATCACCAAATAATACTTAACTAGTCTAATTAGCACTCTAAGGCATACCTTTGATGATCTAGTATCATCACAAGCATCACAAGTTTTATTTAATAGCTTTATCTTTTTTATTTTAGAAAAGTAATTTCTACTCATTGAAAAATTAACTAAGATTTAATATTCACCACTTCAAATATGGGAACATGTGGACACATGTCATCACCACACATTCTAACATGTGGGAATGTGATTTAAGGGTTGGATCAATATTACTTTGGTTTAAGTTCATTATTTAATGATTTAAAGTGACTAGAAATGCCTATATAGCATTATTTTGGTACTAGTCCAAAGTCATTGCATGTGGACCTTAATATTATTACATATTCAGATAGATATGATGAAATGTGATTTTTGAGAGTTGGAATCAACTCAAAATCTATTTTGGGTGATTTTATAAAAATGTTGCAAGGTGCAAATGCTTCTATTTTATTATTTTTCCTAGGAGAGATCTATAAATATAATTGAATTAAATCCAATGGGCTTGGGTAGACCTTTTCCGTAGCTTTCTAACAAAATTGGAATCACTCCATTTGGATTTGTAAATCTCTCTGAATTGATTTTCAAACTCACAGACATAACGAGGTTTAAACTAAAAAGAAAAATCCTAATTCAAACTAACTGGGTTGCGTGGGAACGTTAACGGGCCGGCCCAGTGTCACTCCGTAGCGCGGGGCTCAGTTGACAGGGGGGGTCCACCAGTCAGCGGCTCATAACGGGCGAAGCGGTACGGGGCAATGTGGGCGTTGGATTAGAACGGGGATCAACGGCTGGGGATCATCGTCGACGACGGACCTGTCGCCGATGAGCTCTAACCCTAACGGCTCGGTGGGGGTGCATAGGGGGCGTACCAGGGCTCCAGCGACAACGGCGAGGCGGGCAAATAGACTGGTGGTCGACGGCGAGCTCAGGGACGGTCGAGGCAGCTCCGGGGATGGTCACAACCAGCGGCGCCCTTCTCCTCTAGAGGCGGCCTGTTCCGGTGTAATTCCGGCGGACTGCTGCTTCCCTTGCTCCGGCTAGAGGTGTGGGATGATCAGTGAGGTGAGGGGGGGTTAGTGGTGTGCTGCAAATGGCTGGGGGTGCCCTCCTTTTATAGGCTCGACGATGGGACAGCGTGGCATGGCCAGGCGAAAGTGGCAACATGACTACGGGCTGCTAGCGGCATGGCTGCGGGCGGCGATTGACATGCGGTCTCCTGGTTGTGCTCTAGGGCTTTAATGCGGGCTTAGGGGCGGTGGTATGCGGTCGGGCAGAGCTGGCGCTCTGAGCGGCAGAGGCCGCGGCTTCGACGGCGAGCGGTGGCTGTGAGGCTTTGGACGGCGAATGGGGGTGTCTGGCGTGTTCCTAGGGTCATGGCGGAGCGGTGGGTGCGGGATGCGATCGAGCGGCGGCTTGTGCACGCGTGTCGAGCGCGGTGCTCTGGCGGCATGGGGCTGTTGCACTCGGCGCGGTGGTTCCTCGGTGGTCCACGCTCTGACTTGGCTCAGGGAGGGGACAGTGGGCGGCGGTGAGGTGCTGGCCAGCTGCTAGACATGGCGAGAGAGGGGGAGGTGGTCTGCTGGGGTGATGGCATGGTCAGCCGGCGAGTTGGTGCTCGGCTTGGCATGGCCATGCTGATAGGGGGTAGGGGATGGGGTAGTTAGGCTTTGGTTAGATCATCCAGGGACAATGAGAGCAAATGGGGGTCAAATGGGATACAATTTTGGCCAGAACACTATTCAAATAGTGAATTTGGTCTTTGTTTGAAATCTGTCCACTAAGTGTTTGATGAAATGGCCGCATGAACTTTATTTTTGAATTTTGAAAAGATTTTTGGTGGGTGTGCTAGTATTAAGCTCGAGACTCTGTGGGTGCTTGGGTTTTGAAAATTGAGCTCGTTTGAGTGGTTTTTTAAATAGTGGGATCTTCCCATATGAAATAGATTCAATTTTCCAAAGCCATTTGAATATAGTGTTTGAATGTTTTTGGCAGATCACAAAGTGGGCCTTGGTACCTCATTATGTGTACTAGTAAGGGGTGCAAAGATCCACAATTATTTCTGTTAGGTTTTGAGTACTAGGAATAGCCAAAGTAGGCATGATAGTTAATTTGGCCAAAATGACCATTCACTTCATTCATTCATTTTGAGTTGTTTTTCTTTGGGAAAAGTTTGGGAATGATTTAGATGATGTTTATTTCACCTAAGAATCATTTTACAAGCAATGGATCACAGAACCATGTCAATTCAAATAAACTGATAATTTAAATGCATACACACATGAATGCTTTCATATTCTTTTATTGGAAAAGTTTTTATTAACCCTAAATTTGTTGATTTTGATCTTGATAAGCTTGGTTATAAGTTTTGGGATGTTACACCAACCACTCAAAACCTAATGAATTATAAACTTGTATTGTCTTTTGCTTGCTGTATGTATTGCTGCTTGTATGCCTTGTGTTGATTGTGCTCTTGCTTGTTTACATGTGTGCTCCCTGACGACGATAGTTGCGATTATCTCTGAAATCAGAGGAAGAGGGATATTATTGTATATTATTGGGTATTCCCAAGAAGAAGTCCAGGGACATATTTCCATATTGCTGATCATCAGGCAAGCCACCTTATTGCTGATAAGCCTTGTCCTACTGTTTTACTTATGCATGTTTTATCTACTATTTATTAAAACTGCATTGTTTTACAATATGTTGTTGTATATCTCGTAGTGGCTTGGCTCCTCCAAACCATTACTCAATGGTAATACTAAGTACAACCCTCTCGATGGCACCTACTTGACCCTAGCATGGTAGATGGTGTAGCACACCATACCCTTTGGAGACCCCGTTTTAGCCGAAGCAAAACTAGAGGATGGGAAGACCCCAGAAAAAGTTTTACCAAATGTTTTATGTTAAAACCTTGGTGAGGTGGGACCTCCCAAGAGTTGTTGTGAAAGAAAAAGGTTTTGATTTACAAAATGCTGAAGGAAATACGGAGGAAAAAGGTTTACGAAAACGTACCCGGTTCTTTGCAGTTTTTCTAGAACAATTAACCCTGCGCAACCAAATTACTCTGGAATGGGACATGGCTGGATTTGATGGTTGTTTATTATGGTATAAGCTGCCTCGTAACTACTACAGAGGATTGCGATCCCTGGAGGGCGGGCCTTCTCCGATAAAGGTCCATGTGGGACATCGACCTAGAGAAAGAACGAAGGGTCTGTTGGCCTCCACGCGTTACTATGAGCCCCTCATTGAAAGCGCACACTCGAGAAGTGGAAAAAGCGCTCCGGTTGGTCCTCGGTACCCAACATCCCGGTGTTGAGGGGAACAACACTCATAGAGTAGGAACTTACATTGGAGTGGGCATCCGGAGATCTTGATCGGTTACTCGACCCACGATCAGTGAAGATCAGGGTAGTGTACCCGGATGGTGTGGGTAAATTGTACAACCTCTGCAGAGTATAAATCTATTCGAATAGCCGTGTCCGCGGTCATGGCCGGTTGGGAAGGTTGCTGTAGAGCGGTGCTGGTTTTGTTTTCAAAAAGGATTTCAGAAAATAAATGGCTTTGGATATGTTTTGACCATGGGATGGTTGGAAAGGATACCTGTTTTGACCATGGGATGGTCGGAAAGGAATGAAAGGAGTTTGGTTGTGGGACGACCGGGAGACGGGGACAAATGGGTGACCCAGCCCTATTGTTTTCCAAAACTTTTCAAAAAGGTTTCCAAAATCCTTTACAAAAGTTTTCAACAATGATATGTAGATGCTATATCTACAAGAGAAACTATTTGAGAAAAGAACCTCTCTTGGAGTCCTCCTACTACCACAATCATAGTGCGTATCCTCTTGTTATTATTATTCTCTTGAGGTGGTTTGCGAGTACATTCAAAGTACTCACTGGCATTGTCCCTGGCTATTAACGTGGTCAGATATCAAGAAGAGGATGAAGTTGACGACTATGCGAGCTAGGCCGTTCTCCCAGTCAGGTGCCTGTAGGTTAAGGCATGGCTTGGGCTCTACGCTAAATGAAGTTCCGCTGTTGTTGATCGATGTAGCCATAATGGCAAATAAGGTATGTCATGTATTCGTTATGTATTGGATGTTTACTTTGATACTTTTCAGTTATGTGCCCCGACTAACTGATCATGGGATCGTGGTTGTATGCATAACAGGGATTCTCGGAGGATTAATCCGGGGGCCCCACAGACTTGGTATCAGAGCCATCATGACTGTAGGAGAACCTTAGTTAGCATGGTCGCTAGACAGGAACCTTAGTTTGAAAACCCAACTTTCGAAAACTAGTTTCTCAATGTGTTTCAAAAAGTTCTACTTCTTCTCTTACTCTAAGTAAATGCTTTTGAAAATGGTTTCCTCTAACTCTCGTCCAAACTTCAAACCTACAGATTTTAAATAACTAGGATCTAGAACCCGGTGAAGACAATGAGAACACAATGAGGACAAGCAACTACCAGCAAACACAAGGAGACTACAAAATTGCTCTACCAGCGGAATCCCCATAATTAGAGGACATCAAGTGTTGCACTATCAAGAAGCGTCCAAGATATGACGAAGGTTTCATGTACAATATTTTGACTCTGACCTAAAGAAAGATGATATCTAGGATCAGTAGTCCTAAGAATAGGATTCCCCTACCTCGCGAGTAGTTAACTCCTTGGTCCCTAGCGTTGACTGTGTTTGCTTGCCTAAGTGCATCCTGTGTTGCTTGATGTGTGTTGTTTGCCGGGGACATTGCGAGCCCCTCACTCTATTCGCCTTGTTTGTATGTTCTGGTTTGCCTCCTTAAAATTGTGACTCGAGGAGCAATAACCCACCTAGTAACTCAGGAAAACCCTCCATTAGTCGTCTGTAATGAGACCCAGACTAACCCCGAGAGTATATGAGAGGAAAACCATCGCAAGAACGAGGAGTTCGGCATCATCAAGTCAGAATCAAATCGAAGATTTCACCTCATCAGGACGGCGTACCCTATCAAACTCACCTCTCAAGACTCGTCAATAGCGCAACACTCCCTTGTTCATCAGTCTACTGAAGCAAGAATTTTGTTGAAGCCGGAAGTCAATCATCAAAGGATCCTCAATATCCACAAGAAACCACCCGATAAGTCAACCAAGACAAGAAGTGACAACCTGACTCTGCTAACCTTTGGTATATTAGAACTTCCCACAACCCCGAGAGGCTAAGTAGTAATAGATCCCTCTGCCCAACCAACGGGAAGTTCCTCACCAGAAGGCCTGAATACTTCAGTTCCCTGAAGACAAGGACCTCACACCAAGACCCAAGGAGATACAGCCTCCCTTAGCATCATGCCAGCGTTTTAAAACGGAAGATCGGCATCACTCCTAAAACACCCTAGTGAAGCTCTAAGGTGGAAAGACTGCGTCTTTCCACTCAATCCTTAGAAGACTGTCTACCAGCGGATACTCCAGAAGACCTCCAGAATTGGACGCCTTCCCTCCAAACAACAACCCGGGATCCTACGAAGTCCCTCCACCGTTTCAGCTGAAGACCCACCGGAAGGGCCACATGATCGCTAACCGTTCAGTTCCAATCGTTTAGAGGACGTGAGACTCCAGAGACTCCAAAAGGATAAGAACGAATAATAATAGTGTATAAGCCCCGTAAGTCATAGTTTCATGGACGCCTTCTGAAGACCTCGACTCCAGGGAAGATGGACGACAATCTTAAGAACCGCCACCAATGAAGTCAAGACGGAAGGAACGCGTTATCTACAAGCTAACCCAGTCTAATCCTGCGTCTTTCCCACCAAAATAGAGTAACCCTTCACTAGAAGCAAACCCAGAAGTATCGACCGTAAAATCTTTAATTAGGATATGTTACGCCCCTAAAGAAGAGCCGTGGACCCTCGAAGAAAGGTACACCAAGCCGTAGATTCTATCCTCCGATGAGTACTCCGTGAAGTTGAGCATCAAGATAGTATGCCTAGTCTAAGCCCTCGAGATATAGAGTCCGGAAGGAAAAGAAGGTCATCCCTCGCAATCAGGACTGGACTCTGCTCAACTCTCCGTGCATCCCGGAAGACTGAAGCTCAACTTCATCGATGTAGTAACCACTGTCAATGACGGAGTCCGTAAGATAGTACGCGTAAGACACCTAGTATCAACCCGACTCAAAATCCTCTAACCCTACTCTCCTGAATCTCAGGACGAGATTCTTTTAAGGGGGAAAGGTCTGTAACATCCCAATTTCAGCAACCCTGATTAGTTGTCCAGAATGCAAAAATCAAGGGGAACAAAAACTTTTTCTTGTTCATTGGTGCAGTGTGTGCCTGTTGTTTGTTTGTGCTTGTGCATGTGAGTGTATGCCATATGATACTCCTTACCTCACCATCATTTGACAAAAATATATTTACCAAAACTATCCTGGCTCATTTTACATATTCTCAAATGTTCTGGCATTCCAAAACATGAGCCAAGCTACTTATGAAACCAAAAATATTTTAGTAGCTTCTATTGACAAAACTATGGAGAGATATATAATATAATATCCTTATGTTTTCAAGACAGAACCCTCAACCATTCTTATCTCTAGGTTTACCCAATTGAATTCTACTCTTGGTAGAGATACCAAGGACTCTCATCTTACTCAAACTCCAACCTTTTCAAAATAACTATCCTTACCTCGAGCTAGGCTTGATGGTAACCCTAATAGTAGGTTTGCTTGGTTTGTATGATGAGTTGCCTTGATCTGTGTCTGATGAATTGCTTTGATCTGCTGTTTGAATTGTTTATTAGGAGCTAGGTGAGCCACTCTAGGATCTCATCCACTAGGATCAAGATACTTTAAAAATCACCAAACCCTAAGCAAGAATATAATATGGATCTAATCTCTAGCCACCAAGTGATCATCTAAAACCCTTAACCAAATCAATTCTGTAGTGATCCTTTCTAGAACTTTCCAAGTCAATGAAGACTAATATCAAGCATGGATCCCTTCTACTCAATCTACTCTTCAACATCATCCACTTGATGATGCTCTGGTACCTTGCAACCCATCAAAATCATCACCACCCACATTCTAGTCAAAAACCCTAAATCTGCCAAATTTGGCTGTCTGGAAATCTGTTTCCAACATCACCTTTTTAGATGTCTCCCTTTCTCAACCCTTGTGCATTATTGGTAATGCACTTGAACCATATTGTTAACCATCCTAAGGACTACCAAGGCCCACTCCCTCCCTTGGTTAGATCATCCTCCAACCCACTTGTTCTTGATGGTTTTGTAGGCAAGAAAATAACTATCCCTAAAAATCTAGTCAACATGCCTACTTTGATAGAAGCTCACACCAACATCCCACCTTCTCTGGACCAACTCTTTGCATGGTTGTGTTCTACTCATATAGGTCTATCAACATCTACTTCACTTGTTCCAAGTGGATCTTTGTGCTTCTTAAACCCACATGGTTTATATGGCATCATGACTTATCTGGTATGGCAGCCTTATTTTCAACAATGTTTGCCATCACCTCTAGACCACCTCAAATGTAACCAATCCAAAATACTTCTGCCATGATCATATATAAGAGTTGGTATAATTATACATCTATCCCTTGCATCAAGGTGAGCTCTGAGCTCCAAGATCCAACAAGGTTTTGGTGGTATGAAAATAACATCACCCAAGATCCTCAACTCCTTGTTTTTCATCTAATTCAAGTTGGATTTCCAATTCCCAAGGTTGAAAATGATTGCTACACCTTGTACAGATCATATACCTTTATCATAAATATTTATCAAATATTATCCATAATTATTATGGCCCCAAATCTATTTAATTCCTTTAATAGACAAAATCCACAAAACTTCATCCACAAATGAAAGTTTGGTTTTTGCCAAAACACTTCCTCAACTTTTGGCTCAATTGAGATCCATATATCATACCCTAACTTCCAACTTCAAAATAAATACTTTTGAAGGGTTTTATTATTCATTTTTGCCCATTTTCTTAAATGGCTGAATTGGAATAATAATTGTTTTAAATACTTTTATCTTCCAATAAATCTTGGGAAAATTACCCTAAGTGTGTATTCACATTTGGGACCAGCTCAACTCAAAAACCCACCTTGTCCAATGTAAAAATATCAAATGAACTCCAAGAATTTACTTCTGCAGTTTCTGAATAAATGGATTTAAGTGGACTTCTAATCTTTTGAAAAATCCCAAATAAATCCTAGAGATGCATATTAACCTTAACCATCTACTAGTACCATATTCCCACATTGACCAATGCAAAATATTAAACTTCCTTCACAAGCCTCATTTTGTTCAAATGTGGCAAACTAAGGAATTAGTGGCCTAGACCAAATTAAAAATCATCACCAGGTCCTTCCATCACTCCACCCAGCCCCACCACCATCCCTCTGGTCGAGATGCACTGTAGCACTCCCCTCTCCCTTGTCTCTTGACTTTGTAAGTGAGAGAAAGAGAGACACAAGGCCTAGGAAATTTAAGTCTTGGTCTTAAAGCCACAGCAGCTGCAGCGCGCCTCACCTCTCCCAATGGTCGTGTCCTTGGCCCCACATCACCTCTCCATAACCCCTCATGCCCTATCCCTGGCCACCACCTCCCCTCCAAACCCCTCCATGCACCAAGCTCACCATGGACCTCTCCATTCAGTTTAAAGGACTGGAGGCCAGCCCAACTCTCCCCTCTGCTCTCTGACCACCCCTACCCTATCCCCTTACCCCTCTCAAGCTCCAGATCCAGATCCCGAGCTCCCCCTCGCCATGGAGGAGAATAAGATCCCCTCTCGGTCCCCTTCAATTAGTGGAGTATTTGGTTGACCCCGACCTTCCCAAGTGCCTCAGATCCCTTCCAAATCCTTCCTCTATCCCCTCTAGAACCTCCCCACCGATCCTCGGCCCTGCAAGCTCCCCAGAGAGAAGAAAACCTCCACTTCGGCCATGGTCAAGATTTCTCTCGTGTACTTCCCTCTCCACTCCCCTCCCCTTGCATGTGAGCTTGCTGAGATACCCGGCCCACATGCATCTAACCCTATCCTCCGTTTTTCCTAGGATCGCCTGAACCGATGCTGCCGTGGAGCTCCGAGGCCACCCGACAGGCATCATCGCGTGATTCCCTCTTCGCCGCGGAACACCACTCTGTCGCACCTTGTTCGGCTCGCGGTGATGCGCCGCTTCACCCCCAGCCCCTCTGGTGCCCCTCCGTCGCTCGGTGAGCCCTCCCCAACCTGTTCAACGCCTCTGCTAGGGTTCCCAGCGCTGGGCACGTCTAGAGGTAGGAGATGGACCATCACAGTCCATGCTTACTACATCGAACGACCACACTCGCTCCATCCTGCTTCAGCGCCTTCCTCTCTGGCAGCTGGGCCTCGCCCCGACGTTCTATTGCTTTCCCACCGCACGCTTGAGCACCATGTTGGGTCGGCCCAGCATGTGTCGCCCGGGGTCCGGCTAAGATCCGGCCCACCGGACTTAATTCTTTTCCTTTTCTTAATTTCTTTTCCAAATCTATTTATTGCCCTGTAGAAATAATTCAAATAAAAATGGAAAACCACACCAATGCCTAGATCTAAATTTCTACATATTCCCTAAGGTTTTCTTGACCATTCAGAACTATTGCTGCACCCAAATAATCTACAGTTATTTTCTAATAAAAATAATACCAGAACATGTCTTTCTCACTACTTATTTCTTTACAGGAGTTTGGTAAATCCAAATGGCGTAAACCCACTTTGTAATTCTATGTATTGGTCATACCTTGCATATCACCCTGTCCCCATAGTCAGCTGCTTCTTTTTTGCCCATAGTAAAAATAAGAAAAACAGTCACAATCTAGCTTTAGGATTTTTTCCAGGACAAACCAAGATAGGTATTGACCCAATTCCAACTTCCCTAGGTGAACTCCATCCATTTTTATCAAATCCCAGGAGCCCATAAATTGCTAAGCCACAGTTGAATTATTGTGAATTAATCTGTGATGTGCTTGGTAATTTCACTAATAAAATTACTCCAGTAGTTCTAGATATCCAAACTGGGTAATTCCAATTTCTACGGAAAGGTGTTCTAAATACCTATAATGTGTATCTGGAATGATATCAAAAGCATCTGTAAAATAAATCTGGTTAAAAAGACAAAAACCCCACAGAACTGTCTTTGGGAATTTCCTGAGGGCATTTTGGTATTTTTTTGGAGACATTCCAACTCTCAGTGACCAAGTACATCAAGCCCTACCTAACCACCCAAGGAAATAATTTTTGGACATACAAAACATTTCTGGTGAATTATTTCCTAAAACTAGAGTTTTTCCCACTAGAAAATTCATTATAAATCAATGGAAATTGATAATTTGGTGAAACCACTTTTGTGGGATTCATATTATCACTACCAATCGAATGGTATCATTTCTACACCAAGGTACCCAACAGATCTTGGACCTTATAATTAAACCACCTTAATTAAGTAGTTTAGGCACCCAAATTATTAAAGAAAACCCACAAAGGCATTTCAAGTAATTCCACTTGTGTAGATGCCAACCACTCAAAACCTACTAAATTATAAACTTGTATTGTCCTTTGCTTCCTGTATGTATTACTGCTTGTATTCCTTGTGTTGATTGTGCTCTTGCTTGTTTACATGTGAGCTCCCTAGCGACGATAGTTGCGATTATCTGGGAAATCAGAAGAAGAGGGATATTATTGTATATTGTTGGGTATTCCCAAGAAGAAGTCCCGGGACATATTTCCATATTGCTGATCATCAGGGAACCCACCTTCTTTCTCATAAGCCTTGTCCTACTGTTTTACTTATGCATGTTTTATCTACTGTTTATTAAAACTGCATTGTTTTACTATATATTGTTGTATATCTGGTAGTGGCTTGGCTCCTCCAAACCATTACTCAATGGTACTACTAAGTACAACCCTCTCGATGGCACCTACTTTTCCCCAGCATGGTAGATGGTTTAGCACACCATACCCTTTGGAGACTCCGTTTTAGCCGAAGCAAAACTAGAGGATGGGAAGACCCCGGAAAAAGTTTTACCAAATGTTTTATGTTAAAACCTTGGTGAGGTGGGACCTCCCAAGAGTTGTTGCGAAAGAAAAAGGTTTCGATTTACAAAATGCTGAAGGAAAGGTGTAGGAAAATGGTTTACGAAAATGCACCCGGTTCTTTGCAGTTTTGCTAGAACAATTAACCCTGTGCAACCACATTACTCTGGAATGGGACAGGGCTGGATTTGATGGTTGTTTACTCTGGTATAAGCTGCCTCGTAACTACTATAGGGGATTGTGATCCTTGGAGGGTGGGACTTCTCCGATAAAGGTCCATGTGGGACAACGACCGGGAGAAGGAACGAAGGGTCTGCTGGCCTCCACGCGTTACTATGAGCCTCTCATTGAAAGCGCACACTCGAGAAGTGGAAAAGGCGCTCCGGTTGGTCCTCGGTACCCGACGTCCCGGTGTTGAGGGGAACAACACTCATAGTGTAGGCACTTATATTGGAGTGGGCATCCGGAGAGTCTTGATCGGTTACTCGACCCACAATCGGTGAAGATTAGGGTAGTGTACCCGGATGGTGTGGGTAAAGTGTACAACCTCTGCAGAGTGTAAATCTATTCGAATAGTCGTGTCCGTGGTCATGGACGGTTGGGAAGGTTGCTATAGAGTAGTGCTGGTTTTGTTTTCAAAAATGATTTCGGAAAAGAAATGGCTTTGGAAATGTTTTGACCATGGGATGGTCGGGAAGGATACCTGGTTTGACCATGGGATGGTTGGAAAGGAATGAAAGGAGTTTTTTCATGGGACAACCGGGAGACGGGAACAAATGGGTGACCCAGTCCTATTGTTTTCCAAAAAAAATTCAAAAAGGTTTCCAAAATGCTTTACAAAAGGCATGGCTCGGGCTCTACGCTAAATTAAGTTCCGCTGTTGTTGATCGATGTAGCCATAATGGCAAATAAGGTATGTCATGTATTCGTTATGTATTGGATGTTTACTTTGATACTTGTCGGTTATGTGCCACGACTAACTGATCATGGGATCGTGGTTGTATGCATAACAGGGATTCTCAGAGGATTAATCCGGGGGCTCCACACTATCATAATGAATCAATAACATGTTTAGATCAGAAATCATGGCACTCGGGACCTAGTGACAAGCATTACGCATAACAAGTCGCAACAAAGTCAAAAAGCACTAATAGAAGATACTAGGCACCATTCCCTAACAATCCGATGCCATTACAATGAACGATCTCATCCAATCCCTACCATCCCCATAGCCTACATCGGGGGATTACTCACTCATAGATGGGGTAACCTGGATGGTGATGATGATGGCGATGATCTCCTCCAATTCCCCGTCCCGGCAGGGTGCCAGAATGGAGTTTTTGGTTCCGAATCACGGAATCTGGTGGTGGCAGCGTAGCGGAACTCTTTCTGGAAAAACGTCGAACCCCTAGGGTTTTTAGGTCAGGAGGAAACTTATAGGCGAAGAGGGAGGCCAAGGGGGGTGCCTAGGGCGGCCAGACCACCCCTTGGAGCGGCCAGGCTTGGCCCACGCGGCCAAGTGGTGTGGGCAGGCCCCAGCCCCTCTCCGTCTCGTATTCTGGCTCCTTGTGTCCCTCGGTGAAAAACTGACTTTGGCTTTTGTCCCATCCAATTATGAGAATATTCGTTTTCTGCCTTTCCTGGAACCAAAAACAATAGAAAATAGGCAGCTGGCACTGTGGCTCTTGTTAATAGGTTAGTCCAAGAAATCATATGAAAAGTACTCCAAAGTGTGGACAAAACATAAGAAAGTAGATAAAACCAAGCATGGAACATCAAAAATTATGGATACGTTTGCAACGTATCAACATCCCCAAGCTTAACTCCTGCTCGTCCTCGAGTAGGTAAGTGCTAAAAAGAAATAATAATTTTTAAGGTGACATGCACCATCATAAACTTGATCAAAGTATTTGTAAAACTTTCATAGCTGGGATCATAGTACTTCAAGATAACATGAAAGATAAAGTTCTAACAATAAGACAAAGCAACTGTGTTGCAACATGAAAAGGCACAAACAAAATATTCATGAATAACAATGCTTTGCAAGACGTTTATTTGTTTCACATAAAGAAAACATAGCATAGTGGAATTTAGCTTGTCCCTCATAGAGTAGCAAATAGATGCATAGGACACCTTCAAAGTTCATAAGAGTGACTAGATACAAATAGTTTAAAACAAGCAATATCAAAGCTATGCATCAATCAACAAGTCTTGGGACAATGCACATAGAACTAAGAATGGCCATTATGCTCCCAAAGTAGGTGCATAAAGATAGAATGTGGAGACTCAACATAAAAGTAAAAGAAAGGCCTTCATAGAAGGAAGTAGGGATTCAAGTTTCATGAAGAGCTTCCAAAAAATATGGTGCTTGTTAGCTTTCAGCTCTCATTTCCCCTATCATAAGCATCTTGAGGGTGATTAAGGTTAAAGTGACACAACTAAGGGGATAGGCTTGACAAGTTATAAGCCGAAGTCTCATGCTCCTTATTTACGAAGACCGAACCTCATGCTACTCAACTTCAGTCACAAGTAAGCTCTTGTCATTGTAAGTACATATGTATCATAGAGAACCGCCAACAGGTTACCCCTTCCACATGATACATGAGCTATCCCATAATCAAAATGACAAGGCAAGCAGACAATGAGTATCTCAACGATCTTTTTATTTGCTATTTGCATAGGTTTTTATTGAGGATGCTTCATAGAGTGATCATTATGGTTATGTTGCAAGTTTCCACCATGATTAGGCATGGCTTAGGCTAGCGGCCCAGGCGTTTCTCTAACACAAATACAAACTCCATGATCTTACAAGTTCCCCTTTTATTTCACACCGTCATGATCCATAAGCAAGAGAACATGATATCAACGAGGTACAAATTACAAGTGCAATGTTGAAAGCATTCCCCATGATACATGGTTCTGCTAACTTCAACTTATAAAGCGCGAGCATATACGCAACAAAGATGGACGCAATAGTTCAAGTTTATTAAATGCAAGAAAGTAAAGTGTGCCATCAAGTTCGTGAGAGCTTTAATCACTAGTTTTCTCATAACAAGTTTAATTCAGAAGGTAGACAAAAACATGAATATACTTGGAATAGCATATGCTAATAGGTAGGTATGGTGGACTCTTTGGAATAACTTGGTTTTAGGAGTTGGATGCATGAGTGGAACTCACACTTGGTTGTGGAGGCTAGCAAAAGACTGGGAGCGACTAACTAAGAGAGCAATAATGGCCATAATCATGCAGAGCGACAAAACATCATTAATCAAAGCATGAAGTGATACTACAAGTTGAAAAGTAAAGGATCATAAAGGCTATGGTGACTTGGGATAGTCATAACATGGTGTGAGCATGTGCAAGCCAACCCAAATAAAGCATCAAAGGAGAATACCACAATACTATGCTTTAATATGCTAAAACAACGCATGATTCTTCAAAGGCACATTAAGCAATCTCAATTGTTTATAACAAGTCATGCTACAGCAAAGAATGCTAAGCATAAAGTCAAAACAATGTCAAGCATGGCATGACAAAGCATAGGCCACAGTCAAAAACAAGCTCTCTTTACCACTTAAGCATGAACTTTCCTACTCTTTTCCAATCCAAACCAAACTATTTGAAAACCAATGCATGAAAGAGGGGGTCCAACCAATTTATTCAGCAAACTAATAAAAACAAACCAAACAAAAATCCAAAACAAAAACAAAAAAGAAGACACTCCAAGAACAACACAACTATGCATGAAACAATAAAAATGAAACGTTTGGAAGAAACCTGGGATTTTTATTGATGAAGAAGGGGATGCCTTGGGCATCCCCAAGCTTTGACGCTTGTACTTCTTGAATATTTCTTGGGGTTACACGGGTGTCATCCGCAAGCTTGAGATTTAGTCCATCCTTCATCTCATTACTCATTCCTTCCATACACTTAAATGTTTTCCTTCATACAAAACTTCACACAATCTTTATTAGCAACATTAGTGCACTCAAGATAATAGGTCTTTAGGTTCAGTTCCAAAACCAATAAAACTTCCATTAAAACACAAGCTACTGTAGCACTTCCCTCAAAAAGTTCAATTCCCCAAAAGAACTCAAAAAGGAACCAACAAGAAGCAAATGCAAATAAAGGCAGAAATCTGTCAAAACAGACCAACAGGTAAAGAAGAATTTTTTCGAAGACCTTCTATTGCTCAAATAGAAAAGTGTTGAACTAAAGAAAGTTAGATAACAACCTGGGGCAGAAGTAAAAAAAATCACGCCTCAAAAGGACGTACAGAGATGTTGCACGAATATTTACGGTGAAGCATAGAAATCTGTTTCGGGACATCAACTTTCCCAACGATTACTTCTCTCTCATTAGAGGTTACTCTTGGCACAAAAAGCAAATAAAAAAGATAAGGAGCGGTTACTACTGAAGTAATAACTTCCAAGAGTCATCTAAAACTTTTGGGTTATCTCCCAATAAGTACTTTTCTTTAACGCCTTTAAGTTAGCCATGATAGTTTGAGATGATGCTCGCATAACAAATATGAATTGAAGTAAAAGAGAGCATCAAGAAGCAAATTCAAAAAACATTTAAGTCTAACCCACTTCCGATGCATAGGAATCTTGTATGCAAATAAATTCGCAAAGAACAAAGTAATAGTCATAGGAAGATAAAACAAGAGTAACTTCAAAACTTTCAGCACATAGAGAGGTGTTTCAATACCATGAAAACTTCTACAACCATATTTTCCTCTCTCACAATAATTTTCAGTAGCCTCATGAATAAACTCAACAATATAACTATCACATAAAGCTTGTTTTTCATGTTCTACAAAAACATAATTTTTATCAAGCTCAAAAATAGTGGGATTAAAACCTTCAAACCCACTTTTAACAATTCTATAACAAGATGACTGATCATTCAATATAGGACCATCGTCTAGAGCTTTATCATAAACAATTTCTAAGAAAAACTCTTTAGTACCATGCATCTCGAAGTTAGGCACAAATAAAGGATTATCACAGATAACATGAGCATAACATTCATCCTCTTTTGGTAAGCATGGGGACAATCAAATAATGTAAGGGATAAAGAGTTACTCTAATTAGAAGTTAGGCATGGTAGCTAATCCATTGTTCCTCCTTTTGTTCATCACTCTCCTCCTCTTTTTCATCTAATGAGCTTTCAGGTTCATCAATTTCTTCTGACATAAGATCCTACAAGGCATTAGTATCTTCCATTTGTGGAAAGCATCTATTAATATATTCAAGAATATAACCATTTTCTCCCTTGTAATTATCAAAGCAAAATTTAAGTATATCATAAACCTCATATTTATAAGGTGAATCATCAAAATTTTCAATAAAACTAGCAAGTTCAAATGCACCCTTCCAAGCAATAAATTCCTCAATTTGTTCCACATCATAAAAGTCATAATTTTCTTTAACATAAGAAGATATGGTAACATCATCATTATACTCACATTGAAAAGGGAGGTGTTTGTACCTCCTACAGCAACAAGATTTATCAAAGCAATAAGTAACATTATAAGTAGAGCACACGTTTATAGCAATGGTATACAATTTATCAATTTGTTCCCATAAGTGTTTCCCTTTTTGTGACAAGCGGTGTTCCTTATAATAGTATTTTTGTTCTTCCGTGAACCCACCTTGCCAATAAGATTCAGTTTCAAAGAAACCAACCATTGATAGAAAGCATGATAAAGCAAGACAATAACAGACCAACAAAAATAACAACTAGAGTAGGAACTAATTTTTTGTGTGTTTTTGATAAAGAAACAAGCCAACAAGGCAGAAATAAACTAAGCAAAACAAAAATAACAAAGTAAAGAGATTGGTTATGATTATGCTAAAACAATAGTGATTCCAAGTGGACTTGATAAATAAAGCTATGCTCCCCGGCAACGGTGCCAGAAAATAGTCTTGATGACCCACATGTATAGGGGGTGTATCGCAGTATTTTTGAGGGAAGTGAAACCCAATTTATTGTTTCGAAACAAGGGGGAGCCAAAGAATATTTATAAGCATTAACATTTGAGTTGTCAATTCAGCTGCACCAGGAAACAATCTTGCTCACACTAGTTTATCAGTAGCAACAATTTTGTAGTAGCAATAGCAAAGTAATAGCAGTAGTAAAAGTAAAGACAGTTGTAAGAATTGCAGTAAATAGTAGGATTAAAGCACGGTAGGCATAGGGATGGATGGACGGGCGTTGCATGGACAAGACAATTCATATATCAATCAAGACATAGGGCATTTGCAGATAAATAAGGTAAAGTATGCAAGTACTAAATAATCATAGGCATGTGTTCGCAATGAGAACTTGCACATCATCTTTTGTCCCGCCAGCCCGTTTGCAGCGGGGCCTCAAGGGAACTACTGGAAATTAAGGTGGTCCTTTTAATAGAGCACAGGAGCAAAGCATTAACACTCCGTGAACACATGTGATCCTCACATCAAAGCCATTCCCTCTAGTTATCCCGATTTCTTTCACTTCGGGGCCTTTGGTTCTGGACAACCACGTGTGTATACAACTTGTAGGTAAGCCCATAAACAATACTATCATAATGGATCAATAACATGTTCAGATCTGAAATCATGGCACTCGGTCCCTAGTGACAAGCATTAAGCATAACAAGTCGCAACAAAGTCAAAAAGCACTAATAGAAGATAATAGACACCATGCCCTAACAATCCGATGCCATTACAATGAACAATCACATCTAATCGCTACCATCCCCATATCCTAAAGTGGGGGATTACTCACTCATAGATGGGGGGAACATGGATGGTGCTGATGATGGCGATGATCTCCTCCAATTCCCTGTCCCGGCAGGGTGCCAAAACAGAGTTTCTGGTTCCGAATCGCGGAATCTGATGCTAGCGGAACTCTTTCTGGAAAAATGTCAAACCCACATGGTTTTTAGGTCAGGAGGAACTTATAGGCGGAGAGGGAGGCCAAGGGGGTGCCTAGGGCAGCCAGACCACCCCCTGGCGCGGCCAGGCTTGGCTCGTGCGGCCAGGTGGTGTGGGCAGGCCCCAGCCCCTCTCCATCTCGTATTCTGGCTCCTTGTGTCCCTCGGTGAAAAACTGACTTTGGCTTTTGTCCCGTCCAATTCCAAGAATATTCATTTCCTGGAACCAAAAACACTAGAAAACAGGTAGCTGGCACTGTGGCTCTTATTAATAGGTTAGTCCAAGAAATCATATGAAAATTACTCCGAAGTGTGGACAAAACATAAGAAAGTAGATAAAACCAAGCATGGAACATGAAAAATTATGGATACGTTTGCAACATATCAAGGGTCCCCTGCTCAAGGTCGCAATGGAGCTCGTGCCGGCGTCGCAGCTCATAGTCCTCCCAAAACGAACCTTGGAACGACAGATGAATAGAATAGATCGAAGCGAAAACATGATGAGAACACGATATACGAATCTCGGGGGATCCAGGGGATTATATATTACGAAGTTTAACAACAGAAGGAAAGTACTGAGAAAAAACGGGTCGAAGACGGGCTCCGGGGTGGCCACACCGCCTGGTGGCGCGACTAGGTGGGCCCGCGGCACGGGGTGGTGTGAGACAACCGGGCTCTGTTTCCGTCCCTCTTTCGACTCATTGCTTTCCATGTTAGATAAAAATGGCAAAAATATAACTTGACAGATTTTTCACGGACCTTTTCTTACTAGAACTATTACCTATCCAAAAATGGACTCTGTAGGTCTCTGAATTTGGTCTATGATAAATTTTTCTGGATTCACCACTTGAATAACATCAATATCTTCATCTTCATAAACTTATTGCTCGAGTTTCTGACCATTCACCGTCTCATTACACCATTTTCTCCTACAACTTGGAAATTTCTTTCACACAAAACTTCACACAATTCTCATTAGCAACATTAGTGCATGCAAGATAATAAACCTTTAAATTCAATTTTAACAAAAATCCATCAAAACATAAGCTACTGCAAAAACTCCTTCCGAAAGCCCAAAGAGTAATTCAAAAAGGAAACCGATTTAAGAGGCAAATGCAGAAATGGCAGAAGTCTGTCAAAACAGACCAGCAGGTAAATATCAATTTTTTCGAAAATCTTCTGTTGCTCAAATCAAAAGGTGCAAAGCTAATGAAAGTTAAATAATAAACTAGGGAATGCTCAGAAAAAATTATAGGTCAGTACTATGTTCTGGGATTTTTAACGATTTTTTATAGTGAAGCACAAAAATCTGTTTCGGGAAAGCAACTTCCCCAAATATTACTTCTCTCTCATTAGAGGCTGATCTTGACACAAAAACCAAACAAAAGTATAAGGAGAGGTTATTGCAGAAGCCATAACTTCCAAGACTCAAATAAACAAAAACAAGCTGAAAGCAAAAATATATTGGGTTGTCTCCCAAAAAGCTCTTTCTTTATAGCCATTAAGATGGGCATGATAATTTCAATGATGCTCACATAAGATTATGAATTGAAGTAAAAGATAGCATCAAGAAGCAAAAATACACATATTCAAGTCTAACCCACTTCCTATGCAAGGGAATTTTGTAACAAAATAAATTGTTGAAACCAGAGCCTGCTAGCATAGGAAGGAAAAACAAGTGCAACATAAAGATTTTCAGCATAAAGCGAGGAAACTTAATATTATTGAGATGCATAAGAACAATCTTCCCTCTCTCATAGTAACTTTCAGTATCATGCTTAAATTTAACGATATAACTGTCACTTGAGCCATTGTAGCAATGATCACTTATTCTAACAGAAAAAACAGGGACACTAGCTCTCCTAACTCTACTTTGTGGAACAATATTAGAAGTATCCTTACAGAGGATAGTGTGCCCATATTTTACATATTTAGTGACAAAGTCTTTCACATTTGCTATTATAGGTTCAACAACTATTCGTTCATCAGGTTCAAAAGCTTTATTTGTACTTTCATTAACCATACTAGCTATCATAGAATGTTCCTTTATCTTAACAGGGAAAGACATTTTCTCAATGTAAGGTTTAGGTAAAATATGTTTAGCAGTATAAACTTCGGTATCTCTTGCAGGAACACAATCAGCAATATCTTTATATGGCTCATGATACTTATTCCATTTATTTTTAGGAATTTCAGTATAAGAAGCAAAAGCCTTAAAATAATTTACAATGCATTGAGAATCAAGACCATAAGCATTACTAATTTTATGAAAGTCATTAGTTCCCATAAAAGATTTAATGCTTTCATAATCATAATTTATACCTGACTTTCTTCCTTTATCATTCTCCCATGCTTCAGCATTGTCTTGAATACCGTCTAGAAGATCCATTTAACTTCTTCTTCCATGCGCGTAAATGATCCAGCACAAGAAGCATCCAATAGATCCTTATCATGAAGAGAAAGTCTTGCATAAAAGTTATTGATAATAATATTGTTAGGGAGCTCATGAATAGGATATTTGAGCATTAGTAACTTCAATCTCCCCCAAGCTTGAGCTGTACTCTCTCCATCACGAGGCCAAAAGTTGTATATTTGATTCTGATCTTTATGAATCTCACTAGGAGGATAAAACTTTGAATAAAGGATAGGTACACTTTCCTCCCATTAAAGAGCTTGACCATTCTTCAGCAGCTTGTACCATTCCTCAGCTATTCCTTTTAGTGATAATGAGAATAACTTCTTCTTGACTTGATCTGTTGTAAGACCTGCACACTTGAACAACCCGCATAATTAGTGTATAAAGAGCAAATGATCACCGGAATGGACAGTTCCATCTCCAAAATAGTATTTATCCATAACACGATCAACAATTCTTGTAGGTATCTTAAAAGTATCATTTTCAGAAGGTGGTGGTTCATCTACTACCTTAGTAGTGGTAGTAGCATTACGAAATAAGAAACTAAGTGAATTATCCATATTGAAATAAAGTAACTAATAGAAATAAGCAATACTCACAGTAGAAGTTTCCTTTACCAGTTCCACTCTCCAATAGCGCTTCACTCCCCGGCAACGACGCCACAAAATAGTCTTGATGACCCACAAGTATAGGGGGTGTATCGCAGTATTTTAGATAAGTAAGAGTGTCGAACCCAACGAGGAGAAGAAGGTATTAACGAGTGGCTTGGAGAAGGAATTCTCTATAAATACTTAGCAAACAGATTTTTATGGGTTTTTGATAATGTAGATAAATAAAGTACGAGTAAATAAAAGACAATAATAATAGATGCAGCAAGTGGCCCAATCCTTTCTTTAGCAAAGGATAAGCCGGTTGTATTACTTAAGATGACCAGACGTTCTCGAGGACACATGGGAATACTATCAAGTGCTTTCGCTCCATATAGTTGATTAATCTTATTTAGTTTGATAAGTGTTGTGTGGGTGAACCTGTGGTAATGTAATGACCTTCCTAGGACTAATACATACTTCTGATTACACCCCTTGCAAGCATCCGCAAGTACAAGAAAGTAATTAAGATAGAAACCTAACCACAAATTTAAACTCTGAGATCCTACACTCCCTTGTGCAAAGGTTTCCTAATGGGGGTTCAGGTTTCTGTCACTCTGCATTCCCTACAATTAGTAGCCAAATACACAATGCATTCCCCTAGGCCCATAAAGGTGAAGTATCACGTAGTCGAAGTTCACATGAGACCACTAGAAGAATAACACCATAACTTAAATAAAAAACTATTGAATCTTTGTCAACACAATTCCACTACTAACAACATGACTTCTCCCATGTCCTCAAGAACTAAACGAACTACTCATGAGACATCATATGGATCAAGATCAGAGATGAAATAATGACAAGTAACAATCTGAACATAACAGTAATTCAATGGTTACACTCGATAGCATCAACTACAACAAGTAATCAACACCGGGAAAGTTCCCCCTAAGAACTATGCAAGATTCAACTCAATTGTTACAGCGGTACAGAGTGGTGATGATAGTGCTGGTGGATATGATGATGATCCGATGAAGTCCAGCTTGATGGTGGTGTTGATGGCGACGATCTCCCCTCTCTGTGAAGGAATTTCCCCAGTAGATTTCTGCCTGCCGGAGAGCTCTTTCTCTCTCTGCAGTTTTCCACCTCACAGAGGCGGCAAAATATTTTTGTGGTTGCTCCCCGAGTCTTAGGGTTTTGGGAGGATTATATACGCCAAAGGGAAGAGCTAGAGGTGGGCCAGGGTGGCCACACCACCTAGTGGCACGGCCTAGGGTAGCCCGCACCAAGGGGTGGTGTGGGCCCCCTGTGGCCCATCTCCGCTCCCCCTTCTGGCTTCTTTCGTCTTCTGGAAAAATAGGATTTTCCATATATTTTCTGGGAGTTTCTGATTTTCGCGAATTTCGCGTCCAAACATTGCCTTTTCCATCAGAATCCTGACTTCGGCGGTCCATCCTCCAAAAGTCATCAACCATGCAAAAATAGATGAAATAACATGAGTATCATCTCTTAATATGAAATATATCAATGAATAACAGTAAATTATGATATAGAATAGTGATGCAAAATGGACGTATCAGGCCTCGGCTGTCATTGGGACCGCACCCGATACTGCGTCGCTTGTTTTTTTTCCATGCGTCGACTAATAGCTAGAGAGTTTGTCGTTCGCCTTCATGCGGTTCTCCTCCTCCTTTAATTATGTGGTTGTTTGTCGGGTCTCCTTCGTTTCCGTGATTTCTTGCATTGTTATCCGAAAAAATATCATTGGGATCAAGGATAGGGTTATCGTTGGAGTCACACTGAGTTGAGGCCTCCTCGATGATCATGTACACTTGGTGGTGTGTTATGTCTGAACTAGTGACTCGTTGTCGAATCCGAGGGAGACATTGTTTGGAGGATCAGTGAAGTCCAACCGTTTCTGTTCTAGGTAGATTTTGGCCATCCTGTTTCCGAAGTCGATACTTTTGCCACTTTCTTTGGGTTCAATGTTTATTGAGCTCAACCCACGTGGTGGCGTTAGCTGGGAGTATGATATGAGGGAGAGACCATCAATATCCCCATCTGCTGATTCTCTAGTGTTTTCTTTGTCGTTTGCCAGCTGTGGTGTGGATTCTGCAGATGATCTGATGGAGGATGTAGGTATCGCCGCATGTGCAACTTTTTCGACCGACGATCCCAACGAGATCGGAGCTGATAGACGCGGTTCTTCTGGTTCCTCTACATGAAAGTGGAAACTTCCGATGATGAAGTCGGATCCGCCGTTGAAGTTAACGGGAACCGAGACAAGGGCGAGCGGGCGTGGTGTCGCTTCTATCAGATTGCTGCTTCATGAAAGGGGGGCCGCCGAATCCGTGACTCTAGCATTCAGGTTTCCCACATACAGCGCCAATTGGCGAGGGGTAACCTCGGCAATGCCCATGATTATGGACTTAGGGTTTAGAGGAAAAGAGAACGCCAGGGATTTCTTGTCTTAATCAAACAAACAAGGGAGTCGAAGTTGTCGGATTGATTATGAACATATCGATTACAGATTGCATAAGCCTTTTTATTTACCTCTCCATTGACTCCTCCTAGCCTATATATAATAGGCTAGATCCCAAAACCATATGCGGATAGGTTACAAACTATGAGTACAATAGTGATACAATGCCGGTTTCTATTTCCTTATATATCTTCCGTCAGATGCTCCCTGGGCCTTCTTTGTGGGCTTCATGGGCTTGCAATCATTTATGCAACAAGGGAAACCAATCATAAGAAACCGAATAATCATACCCATTTCAGCTTGCATACCAAAATTTAAGAAAAGACAAACTGGGTTTTACCCCTTGCCATTTCAGTAATCATACGTTGCTCTTTTCAGTGAAAAGCGGTATTTCTCTATAGCATAATCTATTAAAATATAATGGTAGTTTTATATTTGATCTCACCAAGTCAAACTAGGTTTGATTATATTCTCAAAAAATTCCATACTCCTATGGTGTTTTGAGAAACTCAAGTTTTTGAAAGAATTTCATATGTTTGCTAAATTTGTAACTCAAATCTCTTCATTTATGATCCAATCATAAACTCTTGATTTTCTTGTTAAGATGATTTATTTATTTTCAACGGGTTTATCAAAGTCTCTAGAAACTCGAACGTGCCATAACTCTTATGGTGTTGTTTCCGCAAATCTAGATGATTTCTTCTTCACGCTAAAACCGAACATGTTTCAAATGTCCTATACTTTTTCCTCGTTAACCATATATATACTCATATATCTATTCAAGTCCTCGGTGGAAGTATATGAACTAGAATAATCCACCACACATGGTTTTAGATAATGGACATCATACATCATTATGTATTACTTCCAATAAGTAAACCATCCATTCAGCTTTGGTCCGTGAACAGAGTTTTAGTTATCTATAGAAAAGTATTACAACCATCAATTCGTTCGAAAACAACTTGACTCCAAAATTCCATCAATATGTAGTTTCTTCATGTCTTTCTTTCCAATATAACTCAAACGGTGGTGTCACTTTCAATCATTTCAGCTTGCAATGCATTTAGCATTTAGTTTTATGAATATTATTTCACCAACAAGATTCATAATGGTTCATCCGTCAACTATGGAATACAATAATTTTTTGAACAATAGTTTGTTCTCACAATATTGGAACCAGATAATAATTATTAGAATAAATATTAATGGCCTGGTCTTTGATATAGAACAAACATCATTACCATATTCTTTTTCTTGTTTTTTGTACCATCGTAATTTTCTGATTGAGTTGTTGTATGACATTTCATACCAACCAATTCAGTATCTTAAACCAAAGAATTACATAGGTTTAACAATCAAATAATATACATTCATAACATGTATATCTTGTATATACCTGACAATTCTAGTCCATTAATTTCACCCAATTACATTTATAGAATATCTTTCAAGGTTTTCCTCTCTTTCAGAAGAGTCACTAGTTCTCAATAGTCGCACCAATCACATGGTACTTCGTTCAAGTGTGTTAGTCAAACACTAATACCCTTAAATCCACACTTCTAAATGGATCACAATCATCACATGATTCGTGTTCTTCCAGATTCATTCATTAGTGATCTTTTAGTATAGTAAACATTTTACCAATAGCACATGTTTGTCTTATCATGATAAGTTTCAGGAATTATCTATATAGTTCATCAAGGCGAACGATTGTATAATTTTAGTTCCCAAACTTACTGGGTGATAGGACGCCTAGTGCCACCGTCATTCGCAAATGCTCATCCAATATGAGAATTTGTTTCCAACTAAATAATACTTTATCATGTTGCAATCAAACAGTGTTTCAGATATCAAAATATCTTTTACACAACATGATTTCTGAATCTTTCAGCTCCTAGATAATCTTGATACAAAGAAATCTCTTTCTAATACCAAGTATCATGGAGGCAAGCATGGTCTTTTAGACACTCTATTACTCTAGAATTAAAACACTATTAAACCTTATGGGGTAAGTGAGGTTTACTTGAAAGTCTAATTTAGGAATTTTATCTATAATTTGACACTCAAACAATATGGTACTAGTCTGTAAAGTAAGTATCTAGAATACTATAGTTATATTATCTCAATTACAGTCAAGGTAGCTGATATCTATGAGATTCGACACATTTTTGATGGCTTTATTTGAGGGTTTTCTCACGGATTTGATCGTTTTCTGGCTTTACCTAACGCTAATACTTAGGTAGCAAAGAAAACTTGGTTTTTAATGTGTGTTTCAGGTTCTGAACGTCAACAGGAGGATTTAACTAGAGAAACATAGTATTCTAGGGAAAACAAGCAAGTCTCACTTTGGAAGCACGCAAGAGGAGTCAACAGAAGCTTTAACGAGCAACTATACAGCAGGAATACTATTTCCGGCCGTATAATTTCCGCTGTATAGTTGCCGCTGCCTCTGTCTTATCAAAACAGACAACTTCCATGAAGGGAAGGGGACGAAAACGCAATGCAGCAGCCGCCACACCATCCAAAAAGGAGAAAGAAGAGATCCAAAGAAGAAGGAGAAGACGTTCTTCGTCTTGCATCATGATCTTCGACCTCCTAGCCAATACTCCCCATAGCCACTACTTCTACTTGAGAGAGAGAGGGATCTCCACCTTTCAAGACTAGGGCTTGAGATTGTTTCTTCCCATCTTGAATTGTGTTGGATAATTTTATATTCTTATTGTGGATCTCCACGTAATACAAAGACGAGTTCCCTTTATTTTATCAAAACCCCATTCTTATTTCAAACACTTGCAGTCAATTCACTCGAAGACCTATGACAACTTTGGGTGTGACAGAGACTTCATCTATAAACACTTAACTTTGGGCTCCATGTGGGATTGATATCTGAACTTCGAAACTAGCTACAAATGATTTGTGCTCTTGCAGAGTTTAAGCTATTTTATGGCGCCGTTGCCAGGGAGCTAAGAGCTAAGTGTTTGCCTTTTGACATTTCAGGTGTTCTACTACAAAATGTTCTCCTTAGGAGACAAAGGGTCTACACGCTGTGGTAGGACCTACCTGCCAGATTATATTGAGCGCGTGTTTGCGCAAAGGCACGGAGAAATTATTGAAAAACTTTTAAGATCAAATAAAGTTGAAGTTGAAAACCTAAGTGATATTATGGAAATTATGTCTATTTACAGGACAACTCCTATGAAACCTGAGAAAACTCTAAGGGAATACAGTGCTCCATGTTATGAATTTCTTAAACAACCAATAGAATTCCCTAATCCTGGAGTTAGAGAATATCGATTTGATGGTGGAATCATTAAATTTTTACAGGAAAACGCTTTCAGTGGAAGGGAAGATGAAGACCCAGGAAGACACATTAGAGAGTCCGACGATGTGATAACATCGCTCGGAACAAAAGGTTTGGCTAGAGACTTCTCTCGTCTTAAATTATTTCGATGGTCTCTTCAAGGTAAATCTCTAGACTAGTTATAATCTCTCCCTCGTCATTACATTAAATGTTGGGGAAACTGCATTACTAAGTTCATAAACAGGTTTATTCCTTTTAAAAAGGTAACTGAACTAAGAAAGAACATAGGCAGTTTTAGTCAAAACATAGGAGAAAACTACCCACAAGCCTGGGAAAAATTCTTTGGAATGATCAATAGTATTCCTAATCATGGCTACTCTGAACTAACAATTTGTCATTTATTTTACCATGGTCTCAATACTCAATATAGAGAGTTACTTGATTCCTCTGCAGGAGGATCAATAAATACTTTAACTATTAAAGAATGTTTGGAATTAATGTCTACTAGGGCTAAGAATGATTCTTTATATAATCCTGATTTTGGCACTAAGCCAGAAAAAGGGATACTTCGAATAACTCCTTCTCTTATGCCTGGGGTACGCAAAACTATGAAAGAAAATGTTATACATGCTGAACTTTCTAAGGAAAATAAAGAAGATTTGTTCCAAGTTTTAACTGGAGAAGATGAAACTAGAAAAGTTTTTCAAGAATTAAAACATCGATAAGTAAAATCTCATAATAACTTGCGTAGGCATTTCCAAAAACATAAAAATATTTTGGTAGAACTCACGGAAAACTATGATGAGATAGGCCAAGAAATAAAATTATTTCATAAGTATCTTAGTATGATCGAAACCCAGTGTGAGCAAATAGCATCTGGTTATCAAAATTTTCTTTGTGAAGACAAAGATATTCCTATTTCTGCTAATGTTGTCACAAGAAGGGCTACAGTTGTTACAAGATCCTTAGGACCACCGGAATATGAAGTTGAAAAAGAGCACAAGGAAAAAGCCTTGCTCGAAGCAAGCCAAGAAGATGATATATTGGTGGATCCTCAAGATGAAACTGAGACGCAAGAGTAGAACAAGGGGGACCAAAATGATGCACAAGATGATCATTATGACTCTGATGTAGAGATGGTTGATCCAAGAGAATATAAAGAAACAAGTAAGGAAGATGAAGTTGTTGTAGTAGAAAAGAAGAAAAGCAATAAGCAACAACAAAAGAAAGCAACTAAAGAGCCTGAGCCCCCAAAAAAGGTAAAAGACAAGAGTAAGTCAGGTGAGAAAAAGATTCCTTATCCTGATCGAAAAAAGAAAGCACCGGATGAGGTGATTTATAATTCTTTTACAAAGGCACTTACTAAACTTCGTCTGGAAATTCCATTTGCGGATGTAATCAAAGTTCCAACTTATGGTAATTTCCTTCGTGATATTCTTAGTAGAAGAAACAAATAACTAAAACTGTTGCCTTGGTAACTAGCTATCCTGCTAATGGGAATCTATTGTCTAAGTCTAGAGATCCCAGAATACCATCTATTTCATGCGGAATAGGTAAAACTGATATTCACAATGCCTTGTGTGATCTAGGAGCAGGAGTTACTGTAATGCCATACTCCCTCTATAAAAGGTTCGGATTAGAGGAGTATCCTCCTACTACTATCAATTTACAGATGGATGACAAGTCCACTAAACAACCTGTTGGTATGATTGAGGATGTCTTACTTAGGATAGATGAACATGTTATTCCCACTGATTTTATTATTCTTGGAATGCCAGAAGATGAAAGACTATCTATAATACTTGGAAGACCCTTCCTTAGTACTGTAGGTGCATTAGTAGATTGTGCAGAAGGGAAGATAATCTTTAATGTTTATGATGCTAAAATCATCTGGTATTTTCCAAAGAAGCTAGAGGCAGGAGAAAGTTATGTTCCACCGGCAAAACGTGTTCACGTGGTAACTACCATTGATAAGGGGCAACCAAAGGTAAGAATTCGAGAAGAGAAAAGAGGTTGAGTTATTCAGCCATTCTTAATAAATGCTTGATGGGAGTCAACCCATTTTCATCAATTTAGTAGAATAAAAAATAAGAAGTTCATCGCATTCCTATCACTTTTTCATAGACATTCTTGCGGAAGCGCGCCCGTGAATATGAAGCTGTCAAAAAGTAGTAGAAACATCGATTGAATAAGTAGAGAATAATAATAAGAAGAAAAATTTGAGTTTTGTATTTACGGAAGCTAAAATTTTGCTTTTATTATGCTAAGGTTGGTCAATAGATTTTACTGTCATTTTTCTACTTAAAACTAGATATTTTGCTAAGTTATGGGATAAGAAGGTATCCTTGAAGAAATATAATTTTTTTGATGTTTACTGATAGTTTAACGACCAACTATATGGCGGGAATAAAAAATTCTGGTCGTATAGCTCCGATCATATAGTTATCTTTGCATCAACAAATTTTCTTCGAAGGCACAGAGAATTTTAATTACCAACTATACGACAGGAATAAAAATTCCGGCCGTATAGTTCCGGTCATATAGATATTGATGCCTTCGTAGAATTTCATCCCAAGGGTACTGAGAGTTTAACGACCAACTATACGGCGGGAATAAAAATTCCAGTCGTATAATTCCGATTGTATAGATATCGATGCTAGTTTTACAATTTTATCTCGAGAGGCAGATGGTTTAACGACCAACTATACGGCGGGATCATTTTGATCCATCCGTATAGTTGCGCCCGTATAGCTGTTTTCTGAATAAAGAAACCCTAGTTTGTTGCGCCGCTACAACTATACGGGCGGAGCAACATCACCCGCCCGTATAGTTCCGGCCGTATAGGTCGGCGTGACCACTTAATCGCACCGGGGCGGCTAGGTATTCCTCCTCTCTTCATTATTTATCTCATATTCTCTCTCCAAACCTCTCAAAATCCAGCTAGAACTTTCGATTATTCACGGATTTCGTTCGTTTGAGTGGGGAGTCAACAGATCATGCATCATGATGAACAAAATCGGTAACCTTTCTCATTCGAGCAAGGACCAATGGGGTGAGGGGTCAAGCTCTGGGTCCCGATCTTCACGCAAATCCATGTTGGACATTGTCTCAGCAAGGAGGGTGCTGCACATGATGGGTTCGTAGTATGGAAAACAAAAAATTTCTACCGCAAGAACGAACAAAACCCAGATCTAATCTAGATAAAAGCCAAGATCTAATCTATTAGACATGAGCAACGAGATAGAAAGGAACTAACCCTCGTAGATCCGAAAGCGTTAGCAAGATTAGATCTCGTGGTTGACGTAGTCGATCACTTGCTGATCTCAAGATCGAGTGGACGATCCTTCCGGCGTCGCGTTCCAGCAGCGCTCCTGCAGTCGGTCAAGTTCACGATCCTTCCGGCGCCGTGTTTCGGTAGCGCTTCCGCAGTCAGTCACACGTGTGGAGTCGAAGCAGACCTTCCTCTCCCCGTTCCAGCGAGCAGTGGAGGTAGTAGATCTTCTCCACGGAATCCCAGCAGCACGACGGCGTAGTGGTGGTGGTGGAGTAGAGAATTCTGCAGGGCTTCGCCTATGCCTGTGCAGAAGAAAGGTGGAGGAGAGAGGCGGCAGAGATTGGGAGTTGTGTGTGCAGGGGTGGAGGGGGCGCCCCTGCCCCTCTATTTAAGGGGGGTGAGGCGCCATGGGAGGAGGAGTCCTTGTAGGATTCCCCTTCCTCTAGGCCGGCAGATTGGGGAGTGGGGGGAGGAGTCCTCCTTCCCCATGACTCCTAGTCTTGACCCACCAGGACTCCTTGATCCCTTCCTTGGTTTTCAAGCAAACTCCAAGAAACCTTCCAGAACATTCCGGAACATTCTGAAACCTTCTAGAACCCTCATACAAATACTCCGGAACATTTCCTAACTTAGAAAATGATCTCCAATATATGAATCTTATTCTCCGGACCACTCCGGATCTCCTCGTGATGTCCCGAATCCAATCCGAGACTCCGAACAACATTCGGTCTCCAATGCATATTCCATATCTACTTAAAACAACTTCGAACCTTAAGTGTGTCACCCTACGGTTCGTTAATATGCAGACATGACAGAGACACATCTCCTATCAACAACCATCAGTGGGATCTGGAGATCCATAATGGCTCCCACATACTCAACGATGACTTCGTGATCGATTGAACCATTTACATACGAAACCAATTCCCTTTGTCTCGCGATATTATACTTATCCGAGGTTTGATCGTCGGTATCTCCATACCTAGTTCTACCTCGTTACTGATAAGTACTCTTTACTCGTTCCGTGATATGTCATCCCTTGTGACCTAGTCACATGTTTGCAAGCTAACTAGATGACATTCCACCGAGAGGGCCCAGAGCATATCTATCCGTCATATGGATGGACAAATCCCAATCTTGGTTCATGCGCTTCAACACATACTTTCAGAATACCCAATGACACCTTTATGACCACCCAGTTACGAAGCGGTGTTTGATGTCATCAAAGTATCCATCCGGTGATGGTGATTAACATAACCTCATGGTCGAAGGATTAGGTTACTATGTATTTTAAAGCTTATAGCAAACGAACTTAATGACTTGATCTTATGCTATGCTTACTACGGGTGTGTGTCCATCACATCATTCTCCTAATGATATGATCTTGTTATTAACGACATCCAATGTCCATGATCAGGAAACCATGATCATCCATTAATCAACAAGCTAGTTTAACAAGAGGCTTACTAGGGACTCTTTTATGTTTACAAAACACACATGTATTAGTGTTTCCTAATAATACAATTATAGCATGGGATGTAAACATTTATCATAAACATAAAGATATAATAATAACCACTTTATTATTGCCTCTTGGGCATATCTCCAACAGTCTCCCACTTGCACTAGAGTCAATAATCTAGTTAAAAACTTGTGCATTCAACACCTATGGCTTTCTGGTGTTGTATAGACACTATTGCTAGTGGCAAACATAATCTTCGGATCTGACACTTCCAGGTCCGTGTGTATTTGCTTGTCCTCGCGTCTCTACGCATTACTCATTCTCCAATGAGATGGCATTGTATAAATTTGGTCCTTTGGTGAGACCTTTAGTTCCTTCGGCTCAAAATATGTTGATATTATTGTCATACAATATATCTTCATAGTATTAGCCCACTTTGAACCACACCTAGTTTGATAACAAACTACTTAACGCAAATGCCCTCATTTACTTCTACAATAGCAGTTATATACTTAGCCTTTTGTTGTAGTATCCGTCACAATGTCTCAACTTTGGAACTCATCCAAATCCGTCATCGAACATCCTTTCCATTATATTGTGCCACCCATAGTCTAAATTGAGATAAATTTAATTTGTATCTTGTGACAAAATTAGTATCAATGTAATGCTTTACAATGAACTACCTTTAACTATTTGTCACTTATACATGATATATTCTTAGTTCTTCCAAAGCTCATAAGAATATCTTTACTATTGTCCAATAATCATCTTATAAATCATTCTGGTATATGCTCAAAATGTTTAGAGCATAGGACATATCTGGATGTGTACATCTTAAAGAATGATTGATCAAAATACTCTTGCGATTTCACCAAGTGTCAAAACACTTGAATCTCGTGTCAACACACTCGAATCTTGATTCAGTCCTTTCCGTGCGTCAAGAACCTTTCTTGTTGTTTCCATATTGAACTCATTCAACATCTTATCTATGTACATTTGGCAAAACCATATTAGCGCCTCAATCTATCCATATAGACATTGATGCCTAATTCTTGGGTTATGCCTAAGTCTTTCATCAAAATGAAATTCTTAACCTGTGTCAATACAAGATACATCATTTCCAATCAACAATATGTCCTCTACATAATGTATTAGAAATATGTCTCAGCGCTCCCACTTAATTTCTTGCAAATGCAAGCATCTTCATCATCTCCGATGAATTTAAACTTTTTTAACAGTTTCATCATGGTGAAGATTCCAACTCCGCTATGCTTACTTCAACCATTGAAGTTTTGCATACTCTTTTAGCATCCTTTGAATTAACAAAACCCTTTGGATCGTGTCATTTACACGTCCTAGGTAACCATTCTATTAGAAGAACTTGTTTTGTTTGTTCAACTACCATATACCAAAATATATGTAGTGGTTGCTACATTAATCCGTCCAGACTAAATATCGCTATGAAAGATCAAATCTTATCATAGTCAATTCCTTGAACATTATCGTAAACTCTTTCCGACATGTAGACTATTTAATAGATTTGAAACATCCATGTCTATTTCTTTATAGATCCAAACACGACCGATAGGCTTCACGCCTTTCCGGAGGGTCTTCAAAGTTTAGAAACTTGATTTCTCGTGTATGGATGCTATCACGGATTCCATGACTTCTAGTCATTTTATGGAGTCAGGGCCAATCATCGCTTCTTTGCATGTAGTCGGTTCATCATTGTCAAAACAATAACGACTTGCTTATAAAATCTTACCATTTGATTCTTACCGACCCACACGGTTCTATAGGAACTCTAATCTCCGAGATCACACCTTTTGTAATCACAAGAGCCATGAGCATTGTGGCCGTCACCGGGACACTTTCCGGCGCTGCGCTACTTAGCACATATAGCTAAGGTTCAACAACCTTATCAAAGTTCTATTGTCCTCCCACTTAACTTTTCACGAAAAATTCCTTCTCAAGAAACTTGACATTCCAAGCGACAAACTCTTTTGTCCTCGGCGTTATGGAGAAATTCCCAACAAATTCTTTGGGATAACCTACAAAGACATGCTTATCCGACTTTGGTTGTAAACATTCTACTTATGCATAGCATACCAAAATTTAAGAAAAGACAATTCGGGCTTTATCCCAAACCATAACTCATATGGTGTCATTTCAACGGATCACGATGGAGCTCTTTTCAGTGTAGAAGCGGTAGTCACTAAAGCTTTAATCTTTAATATATAATGGCAGTTTTATAAATGACACCTTTGATCTTACCATGTCAAACAAGGTTTCATTACATATCTTGAACACTCCATACTCCTATGGTGTTTTGGGAAATGCAAATCCATGGAACGATTCCTCAAATCTTAGGTGTTTTGCTAAACTCAAATATCTTTCTTTATGATCCAATCATAAACTGTTTTATTTTCTTGTTACAATGATTTTCCACTTCATCTTGAAAGTCTTTGAACATTTTTCAAATGTTTCATACTTCTTCCTTATTGAGTAAGTATATAGATATACTCACTCAAATCTTCGGAGAAAGCATATGAAGTTGAAATCCATCGCCCATGACTAACATAATGGACTATATACATCAATATGTACAAATTCCAATCAGTTAGTCGTCCGTTCCTCTTTTGGCCTACGAACGGAGTTTTAATTATCTCTAGGAAAGTATCACAAGCGTCATTTGATCAAAATCAAAGACTCCAAAATTCCATCAACATGGAGTTTCTTCATGTTTTCTTTCAAATATAATTTAAACAGTGATGTCACTTCATAAGTGATCTTTCAATCATTTGTCTTGCGACATTTTAGCAATAGTGTTTATGGATGTGATTTCTCCCACTAGACTTGTAAAAGTTCATCCATCCTTTATGGAATATGGTTATTATTTGAACAACCATTGTTCTCGTAATACCGGAACAAAATAACAATTATTAAAACAAATCTTGAAGGCTAGGTTTGATGTCAATGAAAAACACAATAACACTTTATTTGTTTTCGATGAACATCATCACTCATTCTCTTGCTAGTTACATAGGCCATTGTAGTTCATGAATTGTGTTGTCCTGTATGACACTTCATACCAACCGATTCGGTATCCAATACCTAAGAGCCACATTGTTTAACAAGCAAGGAATACAACCATAACATGTATATCTTCTACATACCCAAGTTGGACATCTCCAACCTTATAATTTCTGCCAAATATTTTATAGATTCTCTTTCAGCAATTCCTTTTTTCTTTTAAAAGAATCTATCAACATCAATAGTGGTGTCATTCACATGACACATAGTACAAAGCGTATATAGTCAAATACTAATACCTTTGGACTTGCACTTTGAAGTGGATCACCATCATCAAATGTTTGGCTTTCTTTCAAAAATCCATTCTTTAGTAATCTTTTAGTGTAGTAAACATTTTACTTACATCTTCTATTCATCCTTATCATGACAACTTTCATGATCAAGCTGCTATAGCTTATAAAGGTGAATTGCGAGTATAATGTTTCTTTTTCAAAACCTTTTGGAGGATTAGGACGACTAGCGCCTCCAACCTTCACAAATTCTCATCAAATATGATGACGTATACTCTATCATGTTGTAACCAACACATTGTTTTAGATATCGCAATACCTTTCACATATGATGGTTTCTGAAACATTGCTTTCAGCTCTTAGATAAACTTGATATTAAAAACAATCTTTTCAATATCAATAATCATGGAGGCAAACATGATACTTTAGATACTAACATTGGAATTCTTACTCTTGATTTAATACTACTTATTAAACTTCATGGAGTAAATAGAGTTTGCTGAAAGTTTGCAATAGGACTTATAAACTTTAAATTGACATTCAAAACAATACGATACCAGTTCGTAAAGTAAATATCCAGAATTTCTATAGTTCCACCATCTCAACTATAACTAAACGTAAGGTGGTGAACGGATGCCAATGACTACAACAAACTATGCAAATTCACTTTGATTGTGTTTATGATAAATTGAGTTCGACTAATCCAAATTACAAATGAACTCCCACTCAAAACAATGTCCCTCGAGTTGTTTTAGTGATTACACGAACCAAATCCACTACACCAAGTCCGATCATCACGTGAGATGATGTAGCTTTAAAGGCGAACAATCAACAGGTTCATCATATCATCCATATGACTCATGCTTTACCTTTCGGTATTTCGTGTTCCGAGACCATGTCTGTACATGCTAGGCTCGTCAAGGTTAACCTTAGTTTCCGCATGTGCAAATCTGGCTTGCACCCGTTGTATGCACACGTAGACTCTATCACACCCGATCATCACGAGATGCTTCGAAACGACGAGTCTTAGCAACGGTGCCAACTAAGGACGAACACTTTATTACTTGATATTTAGTGAGAGGGATCATCTTATAATGCTACCGTCATGATCTAAGCAATACAAGATGCATAAAGGATTAACATCATAGGCAATTCATAATATGTGATGTGATATGGCCTTTCTTCTTGTGCCTTTGATCTCCATCTTCAAAGCATGGACATGAACTCCATCATCACCAGCGTGGCGTCAAGGTACGTGGCGCCGCTTCATGGTTGTCCATCACCAACAGCAACTATTACAACTACTTGGAATAAAGCTATTACATGATGAATAGACACGCAGGTCTTAAACAAAATTTAAAGACAACCATTAGGCTCCTGCCGGTTGCCATATTACAATAGGGATCATTGCATACATCAAATATAATCACAATCACATAATGGCCATATCACATCACAAAACCCCTGCAAAAACAAGTTAGACGCCTCTAATTTTCTTTGCATGTTTTACGTGGCTTGGGGCTTTCGCATAAGACCGATCTTACCTACGAACAAGGACCACAACGTTGATACAAGTGTTGTCAATATGCTCATTGTAAATTGAATATTAACTATGGTGGGAGAGATAGACACCCGCAAAGCCACTTGTGCAAAGCAAGTTGCACGTCAAGCATGGAGCAAGTCTCATGTGCGATGACATGTAATGTTAGCCCGAGCCGCTTCATCCCACCATGCCGCAAGATGCAAAGTACACGCTAAGACACCGACAACAAAAGCATCAACGCCCACAAAAACATTGTGTTCTACTCGTGCAACAGATCTACGCATAGATACGGCTCTGATACCACTGATGGGTTCGTAGCATGGAAAACAAAAAAATTCTACCGCAAGAACGAACAAAACCCAGATCTAATCTAGATAAAAGCCAAGATATAATCTATTAGACATGAGCAACGAGATAGAAAGGAACTAACCCTCGTAGATCCGAAAGCATTAACGAGATTAGATCTCGTGGTTGATGTAGTCGATCACTTGCCGATCTCAAGATCGAGTGGTCGATCCTTCCGGCGTCGCGTTCCAGCAGCGCTCCCGCAGTCGGTCAAGTTCACGATCCTTCCGGCGCCGCGTTTCGGCAGCGCTTCCGCAGTCGGTCACACATGCGGAGTCGAAGCAGACCTTCCTCTCCCCGTTCCAGCGAGCAGCGGAGGTAGTAGATCTTCTCCACGGAATCCCAGCAGCACGACGGCGTAGTGGTGTTGGTGGAGTAGAGAATTCTGCAGGGCTTCGCCTATGCCTGTGCAGAAGAAAGGTGGAGGAGAGAGGCGGCAGAGATTGGGAGTTGTGTGTGCAGGGGTGGAGGGGGCGCCCCTGCCCCTCTATTTAAGGGGGGTGAGGCGCCATGGGAGGGGGAGTCCTTGTAGGACTCCCCTTCCTCTAGGCCGGCGGATTGGGGAGTGGGGGGAGGAGTCCTCCTCCCCCACGACTCCTAGTCTTGACCCACCAGGACTCCTTGATCCCTTCCTTGGTTTTCAAGAAAACTTCAAGAAACCTTCCAGAACATTCCGGAACATTCGGAAACCTTCTAGAACCCTCATACAAATACTCCGGAACATTTCCTAACTCAGAAAATGATCTCCAATATATGAATCTTATTCTCCGGACCATTCCGGATCTCCTCGTGATGTCCTGAATCCAATCCGAGACTCCGAACAACATTCAGTCTCCAACGCATATTCCATATCTACTTAAAACAACTTCGAACCTTAAGTGTGTCACCCTACGGTTCGTGAATATGCAGACATGACAGAGACACATCTCCTATCAATAACCATCAGCGGGATCTGGAGATCCATAATGGCTCCCACATACTCAACGATGACTTCGTGATCGATTGAACCATTTACATACGAAACCAATTCCCTTTGTCTCGCGATATTATACTTATCCGAGGTTTGATCGTCGGTATCTCCATACCTAGTTCTACCTCGTTACTGATAAGTACTCTTTACTCGTTCCGTGATATGTCATCCCTTGTGACCTAGTCACATGTTTGTAAGCTAACTAGATGACATTCCACCGAGAGGGCCCAGAGCATATCTATCCGTCATATGGATGGACAAATCCCAATCTTGGTTCATGCGCTTCAACACATACTTTCAGAATACCCAATGACACCTTTATGACCACCTAGTTACGAAGCGGTGTTTGATGTCATCAAAGTATCCATCCGGTGATGGTTATTAACATAACCTCATGGTCGAAGGATTAGGTTACTATGTATTTTAAAGTTTATAGCAAACGAACTTAATGACTTGATATTATGCTATGCTTACTACGGGTGTGTGTCCATCACATCATTCTCCTAATGATATGATCTTGTTATTAACGACATCCAATGTCCATGATCAGGAAACCATGATCATCCACTAATCAACAAGCTAGTTTAATAAGAGGCTTACTAGGGACTCTTTTATGTTTACAAAACACACATGTATTAGTGTTTCCTAATAATACAATTATAGCATGGGATGTAAACATTTATCATAAACATAAAGATATAATAATAACCACTTTATTATTGCCTCTTGGGCATATCTCCAACAGCACACACATTGGTCCGACCACAACTTTCTCACCGCAACAGGGTTGAAGGAGGACTTCGACCTCATGTGCAGTAGGTCGGGGCTGGCGGTGATCAGCTTCGCAAGCTATGACACCTACGGTGAGCTCACCCACGAGTTCCTTCCCTCCTTCTACGACGACCACAAGGAGAAAGGTAACATGTGCACTATCAGCTTCAACATGAACCGGCATCACTATGACATAAATTACGAACAATTTTGCAATGCTTTTAGCCTCCCCCATACCGGGGAGCCCAATATTACTAACCTCTATAGCGTCACAAGTGGAATGACTTGGGAGGTTATTTTTGTTAATGGTGGCAGGCACTTTTATCAGAAGAAGTGTCCACCATTCAGAACCTAACCATTTGCTACTATGCTTTGTTCCTTGCCAACACACTTCTGGGAGAGGTGACACAGGCTCCATGGCCAATGCGGACATGGCAATGATCACCAAGGCCCTTTTCCCTACTTCACCGTAGAGCCCCAGTCCTGCAGCTCTACTCATCTAGCACTTCTGCCACCAAAGCAACACGACCAAAGGTGATATTCGCATTGGTGGATTGGTAACCCACCTGTCTTATGCATTGAATGTTGTACTACTTGTCATGGAACCTGTTGACGGCTCCAAACTTATGTATGTCAAATATTTGACTTCTTGTGGCTTCCTTAGTGTTTACCATGCTAACCAAAGGCTCCGAGCATATCAATTCAGTTATCTTGATGATGTAAAGGGTGAGCAGGTTCAGTTGCCCTACCCCTAGGCCTTCTCAATTGTGGACAAGAACACTTGGATCCTCACCAAGGACCAAGTGATGGCAATATTGGCCAAGAACCAGCCTGAGGAGGAAGAAGAAGGGCAGTAGGATGATGAGGAGCAGGAGCAAGAGCGGGAGGAAGAGCACCAACACAACCTTGCTTGGGAGGGACAGCAGCAACAGCAAGGAGGATCATGGGACCCGTGGTCTAACTAGCCACAACAGGGGTACGACTACGTCCCCTACCAGGAGATTCCAGCAGCTCAACCAGCGCGTTGGGGAGATCGACCACACTCTTCAGGATGTGAATGAAGATGTGAACACTTTGACTCACAACTTCAGTCACTTAATGACCCATTTCCCCGACTTCTACCAGCAGTATCCGCACCAGCCGCTAAATGATGGCAACAACTGAGCCTGGCAATTGCCTGAGCTTGGGGGAGGTTTGAAACCTCCAAACTTTGCATACATATTTTTATTTTCTTCTTCTGATTTATTTTATTTCTTAAAATTTGCATGTTTACATTAAACTTTGCATGTCTAAACCAAAAATACAAAAAAATAGTTGTTTTATTTGCAAGTTTGTTTCTTTGTTTCTCTCGGAGATTGCTTAATTTCAGGTGACTTGGCAATAGGAAAGCATAGAGGGGTTTCGACTCAAATACAAGAATGAAGCAAGTTAGAAAAGATATCACATTCCTTTCATTATCCTCTCCGCAACCTTAAATTGATCCTACAAATATTTACTCACTTGCAATGAGGATATTACCCACTTAGCTTGTTATCCCATAAATTCTATTCCTTTGCTAGTGTCTCCTTTTAGCCCTGAAATAATTAGCAAAGAACTTGGTTTAAAATACTTCCTACATTTTTACAAACAAGAAAAAGCATCTGAAAGATGACTTGAGTCCATGTTTAGCCCAAATAATTTAATTTTGGAACCACTCCATCCCATTTGAACTTAATACAAATAGACTTGATAGTACCCTTGATTGAAATTGTTTGATGAAACGAATGCTTCGAAGTAGTAGAAATTATGCCACTACTTTTTCTAATATTTAATGTAAGACATTGCTTTACACGTGTCATTACAACTCTGTCATGCTCCATGGGGAACTATTAACGCTGCTGGCTAGCGAACGATCTAAATGTGGGAAATCACTTGATTTCGGCTTTTGAGTTATGTAAACGTCTATAGCAACAATGCTATGACGGGTAAAATTTTTAGTCTCCTCATGGTTTCACGTTCCAAGTGAAGTTGTAGTACTCCTCTGGCCCGTTATTGCTCAACAATTATTTATTGGCATGGTCACAAGTGCACAACACATCCCCAATTAAACATGATAAAAATAGTGGCATGATTTCTCTATGAAAGAGCTAATGTTTTTGAAAGGCAAAAGAAAAGAAAGAGGTGCTTTGATAGTCTTGAGATTTTGACATGGGATAGATGAGTTGTTCTTAAATTATATACTTTAATGCCTACTTGAGTACTCTTAATTTGGTAAACAACCAAGAGAAAAAGGTTTTCATCTCTCTATAAAGAGAGTGACCAAAAGAATTTGTCTCACTTTCCTAGCTAAACCGTCGACACTTGCTTGGGCATATGATTTTTTTGCTAATAAGATACACGTGGTTAGGAAGTGGACTCAGTGCAACCTTGTTAATACTTGTATGATTATATTTAAGATTGTAGGGAATATGAAGAAAAGAATTTGACACCAATTCAAACTTGTGAGTTCCACTATTTTCAGTATCGAATCTCCGCTATTCTTATTTATTTCCTTATTACTCGAGGGCGAGAAACATCTAAGCTTGGGGTCGTTGATAGCTATGAGATTCGACACATTTTTATGGCTTTATTTGAGGGCTTTCTCCCGGATTTGATCGTTTTCTAGATTTACCTAGCGCTAATACTTCGGTAGCAGAGAAAAGTTGGTTTTTAATGTGTGTTTCAGATTCTGAACATCAACATGAGGATTTAACTAGAGAAACGCAATATTTTGGGGAAAACAAGCAAGTCTCACTTTGGAAGCACGCAAGAGGAGTCAACAGAAGCTTTAACGAGCAACTATAGGGCGGCAATATTTTTTCTGGCCATATAGTTCCCGCTGTATAGTTGTCGCCGCCTCTGTCTTGTCAAAAGGGACAACTTCCATGAAGGGAAGGGGGACAAAAACACAACGCAGCAGCTGCCATACCATCTAGAAAGGAGAAAGAAGAGATCCGGAGAAGAAGGAGAAGAATTCTTCATCTCGTTCCATTATCTTCGACCTCCTAGCCAATACACCCCATAGCCACTACTTGTACTTGAGAGAAAGAGGGATCACCACCTTGAAAGACTAGGGTTTGAGATTGTTTCTTCCCATGTTAATTTTTTTTGGATATTTTTCTATTCTTATTGTGGATCTCCACGGTAATACAAAGACGATTTCCCTTTATTTAATTATATTGATGATCTGTTCTTCTCTCATGTGTGAGTAATTCCCTTGGGCCTGGGAGATGTAGGGGATTGGTGAGATGTGATGTGCCTTCACATATTTTCCGCTAGTTTGTGATTGATTCTAATTACTATATTATGTGTGATTGACTATCTATGGGATTTCTAATGCTTGTTGTCCAATTAAGGGCCCAGACAACATGATACCTTGTTCTACACAGATAAGATCTTGTACGCTAGTGGACCGGCGACCCTCAGGTGACACGGGGATATCAATGGAAACCTAGTTGACTCGAGGATAACAATTAACTAATGTGCTTATTGCATTAGTCCGGTCCAAGGAGCTTAATCGCTAAACAACCTGAAGGGTCTTAATCATCTAATGTCTGAACATGGTTTTGGTAGCAGGCTAGTAGGATTATTGAAGTTGGGATGAAATCTACCAAGAGGAGTTCTGGCTAATTATGGGTTGCTCACCTACACATATATCTATAAGATTATAATTGTTACATTTACCACTCATCCACCTGGCACAGTCACTATCACCATGAATTGAATCTCCCCACGCCTTCTGTCGCCATCTGCAGGAAACAACAAACAAGCAAAGCCGTTCTTTACTTTTATGCTTTACATTTCTGAAGTTTACATTTTGGTTTTATTTAAATCTATCGCATTTAATCAAAACCCCATTCTTATTTCAAACACTTGCAGTCAATTCACTTGAAGACCTGTGACAACTTCGGGTGTGACAGAGACTTCATCTATAAATACTTACCTTTGGGCTCCCTATGGGATCGATATCTGAACTTCGAAACTAGCTACAAACGATATGTGCTCTTCCAGACATCAGGAGCCTATAACAGATGCCAACTACAACAACTATACAAATTCACTTAGATTGTTTAGTTCATAATATGAGTTCATTACCAGTACTCCCACTCAAATGAACATCCCCCAACATTCGTTTAGTGATTACATAATCCCTTTACACCGTATAACCCCTGGGCATCATGGACTTTGATATAGTTTTCAGGGTAGATATCAACATATCGATCACATATCCATGTGACTCATGCTTAACCTTTTGGCCATCTGTTTTCCAAGGCCATGTATGTACATGCTAGGCTCGCCAATGTTAACCTTTGGCGTATTTCCAGTGCATACATGGCTTACACCCACCGTATGTGTCTACACCCGATCATCATGGCCTGCTCCACAATGATAGACTTTCTTGGTGGTCCCCACTAAAGGGAGATAACACAAATTGGAATTGTGTTGAGGGATCATCTTATAATGCTATTGTCGTAGTCTAATAATAGCATAATAAAATGCACAACCAATTAACAACAAATGTAAACTTTTTATGAGATCTGATATGGTTGTCGCACCATGATCTCCATCGAGTGCGCCGTCACTACACTAGGTACATGGTGCCACCTTGCTCGGTTGTTCATCTCATAAACACATACCTTGACCATACATATCACAAGCCCCGGCAAAATAAATTTAGATGCCTCTACTTTATCTTTGCATGTTTTACGAGGATGATAGGGCTTCCGCAAGGGAACCGTTTCTACCGACAAACTTCCAACCATAACATGGATTGACTAGTTGCCGCTTTAAGTCCCCTTTTAGGGTCATCCTTTGTAAATGCCATGATACCTTTGATCCGGATTCACGGATGTAGTATAATAGCTTTTTCCCTAGAAGACCAAGGTTTAATCGAACCTCAAAAAGCAATCCTAAAAGGAAATAAAAAGGACATGTCTACAAGAATTTGTTTGTTCATTTTAACTTAGTTTATAGGAGAAATCTAGTTTACTTTATAATGGGTTGAATCAATGGATGGAGATAGGCTAGGGTTGAAGATCCACCTACAGTTACACATCATATGGGATAAAAGATAATAATAAGCAGAGTCATGTGTAATGTTTGAATGGAGATAATCTCTTGTGGGAAACACATCCTAATATACTAGAGCCCCATGATGCAACGGTCATAGAAATAGTGTTTTAATCCAACCAAGTGCACACCGAAGCAACGGGCTATAAACGATTATTAAGTGTAAAACACAGATCAAAGCTTTAAGTGGTGATGTTGTTATGATCTCGAATGGGTTGCTAAGCGAAGACCGTACTACCCTTTCTATCACTGAGGTTCCTATAAGATCGTCGCTAGGCAAGTATCTCACCTCAAGCCTTTATCAATCTATGGGATCTTGGGTACCTACAAGTCCATAGATCAAGACAAGAGACAAAGAAACAAAAGATACAAATCTTAGTTGCAAACAAAATACAATACTCCCATGATATAGATGCACATAATCACTGTGAGGTTTCTGACCAACCCACAGCCCGTGTGGAATGCTCACTCATAACAAATAGAACGGAGATAGAAAACATCATACAAATACTTAGATTGAAATCAAATACTCTTAAAGTGGTCACCGAATCACAAGGAGATCTAAAGACAAAGCAATGGCTATGGCTAGTGGATGGGATGGATGATGGAAGTGATGAACAATGGATGAAAAATGGTGTGGATCTCCTTTGGTGGTGTTGTGATGTAATCTAAGAATGGCGGCTCTCTGGCCTGCGGCTGGAGCCTCAAAATATATAGGATTCTTCACGAAAGTGGTAGGGTTTGATGAGACGAAGGTGTCGCTGATACGTTGCTACCGTATCTATAATTTTTGATGCTCCATGCTGGTTTTATATCTACTTTCTTATGTTTTGTCCACACTTTGGAGTATTTTTATACACTTTCTTGGACTAACCTATGAACAAGATGCCACAGTGCCCGCTGCCAGTTGTCTGTTGTTTTTGGTTCCAGGAAAGATAGAAAATGAATATTCTCGGAATTGGACAGGACAAAAGCCAAAGTAAATATTTCACCGAGGGGAACACGGAGCCAGAATACGAGACGGAGAAGGGTCAGGGGCCGCCCACACCACCTGACCACGCGGCCAGGACTGGCCCGCACCAGGGGTGGTGTGGCCACCTAGGGAACCCCCTCGGCCTCCCCTTTTGCCTATATATTTCCTCCGATACAGAAACCCTAATCACCTGATCAAAATTCCATGAAAGAGTCTATAGCTACCATCATCTCCATCCCTAGATTGGGAGGGATCTTAAGCTCTTCCCGGCACCCTGCCGGAGGGGAGAACTCACCCTGGAGGCCTTCTTCATCACCATGCAAGCCTCCGGTGTGATGCATGAGTAGTTCATCCTTGTACTACGGGTCCATGTAGTAGCTAGATGGTTGGTTCTTCTCCTTTGAGCTACCATGTCTAGATCTTGTGAGCTCCGTTCTTGATTAAGATCATCTATGTGTAATCCTACATGTTGTGTTTGTGGGGATCCGATGGATTTTGAGATACTATTTCAGATTGATTATTGATTCTATCATGTCTTTGTTATTTGTGATCTTGCATGCTCTCCGTTGTTAGTAGCTATCTTGGCCGAGTAGATGCTAGCAACTCCAAGAGGGAGTATTTATGCTCGATGGTGGGTTCATGCCTCTAGTAATCTGGGGAAGTGACAGAAATCTCTAAGGTACTAGATATGCTATTGCTACTAGGGAGAAAATAGCAATCCTTTGTTCATATAATAATCATATTGTTTACTTTACATGTAATGCTTAATGCAATTATCTGTTGCTTGCAACTTAATACTGGAGGGGGTTCGGATGATAACCTGAAGGTTGATTATTACTCATAGATGTAGTTGGATTACGGTCTATGAATAATGTTGTAATCCCCAATCAAATCTCATAGGAGTCAAGATGATTAGTATATGCATGTATGCTTTCTCGATGTTTGTCAATTGCCCCGCTGTAATTTTGTTCACCCAACATGTCATCTATCTTCAGGAGAATTACCACTAGTGAACTATGTACCCCGTTCCTTTCTTTTACCATCAATCTACAACTGTTTGTAGTTTTCTATTTACTTCCTGCAAACTATTACTTTCTTCCACACAATACGTTTAATCCTTTGTTTTCAGCAAAACCGGTGAGATTGACAAGATCACGGTAAGTTGGGGACAAAGTTCGGTAGTTGTGTTGTGCAGGATTCCAAGTTGGAAACAACACCTTGGAGGTGTTTCCTTGCTCCTACTGGTTCGATAACCTTAGTTTCACAACTGAGGGAATATTTGCTGCTGTGTTCATCATACCTTCCTCTTGGGGTTCCCAACAAGCTCATCGTATCTTGAGCCAACAAGCATATTTCTGGCGCCATGGATTGAAGGAACAAGCACCCATGTCAACCACGCGTCAGCAAGTATTTTTCTGGCGCTGTTGCCGGGGAGTCAAGGACATCTTCACAAGGGGAGTCCCTCATAACCAATCTCTTTACATTGTTGTTTTTGTTTTGCTTAGTTTATTTCTGCTTTGTTTGCTTGTTTCTTTATCAAAAACAAAAAAAATTATTTGTTCTAGTTTGCTTTCTTTATTAAAAACACAAATAAACGACTACTCCTGGAAACACTAAGTTGTGTGACTTCACTAGCACCAATAATAATGATTCATGTGCACACCTATTGCTCCACCTGTTCCTGAAGCTACTTTATTTGAAATTAAACCTTCTTTACTCAATCTTGTTATGAGAGAACAATTTTTTGGAATTAGAACTAAAGATGTTGCTGCTCATCTTAATAATTTCGTTGAACTTCGTGAGATACAAAAGCATAGGGATATAGATGGAGATATTATTAAGCTTAAATTGTTTCCTTTCTCTTTGAGAGGAAAAGCTAAAGAATGGTTGCAATCCCTAACTAGAAATAGTATTGATTCTTGGACTAAATGCAAAGATGCTTGATACGTCCATTTTGCATCACTATTCTATGTCTTAATTCACTATTATTCATTGATATATTTCATACTGAGAGGTGATACTTATGTTATTTCATCTATTTTTGCATGGTTGATGACTTTTGGAGCATGGACCGCTGCAGTCAGGATTCTGATGGAAAATGTGCTGTTTGGAGGCAAAATTCGCGAAGATCAGAAAATCTGGGAAAATATACGGAAAATCCTATTTTTCCAGAAGACTAAGGATGCCAGAAGATGGAGTGGAGATGGGCCACAAGGGGCCCACACCAACCCATGGCGCGGGCGGCCCTAGGCCACGCCAGGAGGTGGTGTGGCCACCCTGGCCCACTCTAGCCTCTCTCCTCTGGTGTATATCATCCTCCCGAAACCCCGGGGAGGGACCACAGAAAGATTCCGCCGCCTCTGCGGGGCGGAAAACACCGAGAGAGAAAGATCTCTTCGGTAGATAGATTTCTGCCGAGGGAATTCCTTCCCAGAGAGGGGAGATCGTCGCCATCAACACCACCATCAAGCTGGACTTCATCTGGATCATCATCATCACCACCACCATCATCACCATCAGCACCCTCATCACCATCTCCATATTGCTGTAACAATTGCGTTGAATCTTGCATAGTTCATAGGGGAAACTTTCCCGGTGTTGATTACTCTTTGTAGTTGATGTTATTGAGTGAACCATTGAATTATTGTTTATGTTCAGATTGTTATACATCATTACTCCCTCTCTGATCATGATCCGTATGATGTCTTGTGAGTAGTTTGTTTTGTTCTTGAGGACATGGGAGAAGTCTTGTTGTTAGTACTGGAGTTGCGTTGAGAAAGATTCAATAGATTGTTATTTAAGTTGTGATGTACTTCTTCTAGTGGTGTCATGTGAACGTCGACTACATGACACTTCACCTATATGGTCCTAGGGGAATGCATTGTATATTTGGCTACTAATCGTAGGGGTTGCCGGAGTGACAGAAACCTGAACCCCCGTTAGGAAACCATTACACAAGGGACGTAAGGGTCTTAGAGTTTAAAGCTGTGGTTAGGTTTCTACCTTAATTACTTTCTTGTACTTACGGATGTTTGCAAGGGGTATAATCACAAGTATGTATTAGTCTTGGATGGGGCGGTACATTAGCACAGGTTCACCCACACAACACTTAGCAAGCTAGAGAAGATTAATCAATTATATGAAGCGAAAGCACTTGACAGTCTTCCCATGTGTCCTCGAGAATGTTTGGTCATCTTAAGTAATACAACCAGCTTGTCCTTTGCTGCATAAAGGATTGGGCCACTTGCTACATTGATTCCTACTGTCTTTTATTTACTCGTACTTTGTTTACTTGCTTTATCGAAAACCCCTAAAAATCCGTTTGCTAAGTATTTGGAGAGAATTCCTGATCCATACCACTAGCCAACACCTTCTGCTCCTTGTTGGGTTCGACACTCTTACTTATCGAAAATACTGCGATACACCCCCTATACTTGTGGGTCATAAAGACTATTTTCTGGCGCCGTTGCTAGGGATTGAAGCTCTATTGGAGAGTGGAACTAGTAAAGGAAACTTCTACTGTGAGTATTGTTTACTTCTGCTAGTTGCTTTATTTTCGTTATGGATAATTCGCTGAGTTTCTTATTTGGTAATGCTACTACCACTGCTAAGGTAGTAGATAAGCCACCACCTGCTGAGAATGATGTTTTCAAAATACCTAGAAGAATTATTGATCGTGTTATGGATAACTACTATGTTGGGGATGGAACTGTCCATCCCAGTGATCATTTACTCTTTATACACAAATTATGCGGGTTGTTCAAGTGTGCAGGTATTACTACAGATCAAGTTAAGAAGAAGTTATTCTCATTATCACTGAAAGGAAGAGCTAAGGACTGGTATAAGCTGCTGAAGAATGGTCAAGCTCTAGAATGGGAGGAAATAGTGCCTCTCTTTTATTCAAAGTTTTATCCTCCTAGTGAGATTCATAAAGATCGGAATCAAATATGCAACTTTTGGCCTCTTGACGGAGAGAGTACAGCTCAAGCTTGGGGGAGATTGAAGTTACTAATGCTCAAATGTCCCATTCATGAGCTCCCCAACAATATTATTATCAATAACTTTTATGCAAGGCTCCCTCTACATGATAAAGATTTATTGGATGCTTCTTGTGCTGGATCATTCACTCCCATGAAAGAAGAAGCTAAATGGGATCTTCTAGACCGTATTCAAGATAATGCTGAAGCTTGAGAGAATGACAAAGGTAGAAAGTCAGGTATAAATTATGATTATGAATGCATTGAATCTTTTATGGGAAATGATGACTTTCAAAATATTAGTAATGCTTATGGTCTTGATTTGCAAGTTATTACGAATTGCTTTAGAGCTTTTGCTTCTTATATTGAAATTCCAAAAAGGGGATGGAATAAGTACCATGCACCTTATAAAGATATTGTTGACTGTGTTCCTGTTGAGAGCACTAAGTGTTGCATTATTGATCATATCTTACCCAAACCTTATATCGAGAAGATTCCCTTCCCCGAAAAGGTAAAGGACCATCCTATGATAACTAATGTAATCACTAAAAGTGAGAAAAGAAATCTAAAACCTGATGAATAAATAAACATTGAACCTGTGGTAGCAATTGTGAAAAACCTTGTCTCTAAAAGCGTAGCAGATGGGCACATAATCTTTTGTGAGGATTCTTCTAATATTGTTTCACATCCCTCTAGAACTAAAAAGGCTAGTGTTCCTGTGCTTTCTGTTAGAATTGGTGATCATTGCTATTATGGTTTATGTGATATTGGTGCATGTTCCAGTGTTATTCCTTATGAGCTTTATAGAGAAATTATGCATGAAATCAGTCCTAGCGAGTTGGAAGAAATTGATGTGGTTATTCACCTTGCTAATAGAGAGACCATCTCTCCAATTGGTATTGTACGAGACGTGGAAGTTCTTTGTGGTAAGATTAAGTACCCTGCTGATTTTCTAGTACTTGGTTTGTCTGCTAGTAAAACCTACCCTATCATTTTTCGTAGACCTTTCTTGAGTACTTGTGGAGCTATTATTGATTGCAAGAGGGAGAAAATCTTGACTAAGTTTGATGGGGAATCTTATGAGTTTAATTTTTCGAAATTTGCTAAAGAACCTTGCGAAGAGGAAACCCATAATGAGGATTTTAGAGTTGAACAACTTGCTTCTATCTCTCTTGCTCCTAACAATGCTTTGCAGCAATTTATGGAAGATCATGAAAGTGAGATCTTCATGGAAGAAAGGAATGAGATTGACGAGATCCTCCGTCGTCAACCCAAGTTGCTAAAGCATGACTTGCATGTAGAAGACTTGGGTACCACTTTGCCACCTAAAAAGGATCCAGTCTTCGATCTAAAACCTCTCCCTGATGATCTTAATTATGCTTATATTGATGATAAAAAGATATATCATGTTATTATTAGCTCTAAACTTTCAGGGAAGGAAGAAGAGAGGTTATTGGAAGTTTTGAGGAAACATCGAGGAGCTATGGGCTATACTCTGGATGATTTAAAAGGGATTTCACCTACTATATGTCAACATTCTATCAACATAGAACCAGATGCGAAGCCAGTAGTGGAGCACCAACGACGTTTAAATCCTAGGATGAAGGAAGTGGTAAGGAATGAGGTATTGAAACTCCTGGATGTTGGTATTATTTACCCTATTGCTGATAGTGAATGGGTTAGTCCTATTCATTGTGTTCCTAAAAAGAGAGGTATTACCATTGTCCCTAATGATAATGATGAGCTTATTCCTCAAAGAATAGTGGTAGGCTATAGGATGTGCATCAATTTTAGGAAAGTCAATAAAGTTACTAAGAAAGATCACTACCCTCTTCCTTTTATTGATCAAATGTTGGAAAGGTTGTCTAAAAAGACCCATTTTTGTTTTCTTGATGGTTATTCTGGTTTCTCTCAAATTGTTGTTAAACAACAAGATCAAGAAAAAACTACTTTTACTTGCCCTTATGGAACTTATGCTTATAGACGTATGCCTTTTGGTTTATGTAATGCTCCTGCTACTTTCCAAAGGTGCATGTCTGCTATCTTTCATGGTTTTTGTGAAGAAATTGTAGAAGTGTTCATGGATGACTTTTCTGTCTATGGAACTTCTTTTGATATATGTCTGCACAACCTTGATAAAGTTTTGCCGAGATGTGAAGAAACTAATCTTGTTCTTAATTGGGAGAAATGCCACTTCATGGTTAATGAAGGGATTGTTCTTGGGCATAAAGTTTCTGAAAGAGGCATAGAAGTTGATAGAGCTAAGGTTGAGGCAATTGAGAAGATGCCATGTCCAAGAGACATCAAAGGTATTTGTAGTATCCTTGGTCATGCTGGTTTCTATAGGAGGTTTATTAAAGACTTCTCTAGGATATCAAAACCTCTCACTAATCTTCTTCAAAAAGATGTACCCTTCGTTTTTGATGATGATTGTAGGGAAGCTTTTGAAACTCTTAAGAAGGCTTTAACTACAGCCCCTATTGTTTAACCACCTGATTGGAGTTTACCCTTTGAAATAATATGTGATGCTAGTGATTTTGCTGTAGGGGCTGTCCTTGGGCAACGTATTGATAAAAAGTTAAATGTTATACATTATGCTAGTAAGACTCTAGACGCGGCTCAAAGGAATTATGCCACTACTGAAAATGAATTTCTAGCTATTGTTTTTGCCTGTGATAAGTTTAGGCCCTACATTGTGGACTCAAAAGTAACCATTCATACTGATCATGCTGCTATTAAATATCTTATGACGAAGAAGGACGCTAAGCCTAGGCTTATTAGATGGGTACTGCTTTTACAAGAGTTTGATCTACACATAGTAGATAGGAAGGGTGCTGAAAACCCTGTAGCTGATAATTTATCTCGTTTGAAAAACATCTCTTTTGACCCTATGCCTGTTAATGATAGTTTCCCAAATGAATAGTTAGCTGTAATAGGGGTGAGCTCGCGAGGAAGCCCTTGGTATGCTGATTATGCTAACTTTATTGTCTCCAAGTATTTGCCTCCAACTTTTACAGCTCAGCAAAGAAGAAAGTTCTTCTATGATTTGAGGCATTATTTTTCGGATGACCCACACTTATACAAAGAAGGAGTCGATGGTATTATGCGAAGATGTGTTCCAGAATATGAACAAAAGGAGATATTGCGTAAATGTCATGGTAGTGCCTATAGAGGACATCATGCAGGAGATAGAACTGCACAAAAGGTACTACAATCAGGTTTCTACTGGCCTACCCTTTTTAAAGATGCAAGAAAATTTGTTTTATCTTGTGATGAATGTCAGCTTGTTGGTAATATTTCTAGACGCAATGAAATGCCTATGAACTACTCTCTAGTTATTGAACCTTTTGATTGTTGGGGATTTGACTTTATGGGTCCTTTCCCTCCTTCGAAACGCTACACTCATATTCTTGTTGCCGTTGATTATGTTACTAAGTGGGTAGAAACTATTCCTACAAAGAGTACTGACAGGGAGACTTCTCTAAAAATGCTTAAGGATATTATCTTTCCTAGGTTTAGGGTGCCTAGGTATCTCATGACTGATGGGGGTTCTCATTTCATTCATGGTGGTTTTAGGAAGACCCTTGCTAAATATGATGTTAATCATAGAATTGCTTCAGCTTATCACCCCCAAACTAGCGGGCAAGTAGAGTTATCGAATAGACAAATTAAATCTATCTTGCAAAAGACTGTTAATAGGTCTAGAAAAAACTGGGCTAAGAAGTTGTATGATGCTTTATGGGCATATAGAACTGCTTACAAAAATCCTATGGGAATTTCTCCTTACGAAATGGTTTATGGGAAAGCTTGCCACCTACCCTTAGAATTAGAACACAAAGCTTACTAGGCAGTGACAGAACTAAATGGAGATTGTAAGCTCGCTGGTGAGAAAAGATTATTTGACTTAAGTTCTTTAGATGAGTGGAGGAGTGAAGCCTATGAGAATGCTAGGCTCTTTAAGGAAAAAGTTAAAAGATGGCATGACAAGCGAATACTTAAGAGAGAATTTCATGTTGGTGAGAAAGTTGTATTGTATAGGTATCGTCTTAGATTTTTTGCAGGTAAGATACTATCAAAATGGGAAGGACCTTTCATCATTGAAGAAATATACCGTTTAGGAGCAATAAAAATTTCTTCTCTAAAAGATAATACTACACAAGTAGTGAATGGACAGCGACTCAAACACTATATTTCTTGAGATTCTCACAATGAAGATGTTGATGCCTTTCAAGTTATAACTCCAGAGAAAATCATCGAGGACCAAATTCAGAGACCAGCAGAGTCTGTTTTCAAATAGGTAACAGTTCTGGTAAGAAAAGTTCCGCGAAAATACTATCCAACTATATTTTTGCAGTTTTTAGTCAATATGGAAAGCTACGAAGCGAAAAAGGGACGGAAACAGAGCCAGGGTGGCTTACACCACCCTGTGGCGCGGGCCCTCCCCAGGTCGCGCCACCAGGTGGTGAGTCCACCCCGGACTCAGCCTCCGACTCGTTTTCACCCAGTACCTTCCTTTTGATATGAAACTTTGTAATATATAACCTCCTGGACCCCCCGAGGTCCATATATCGTGTTTTCGCCGTGTTTTTGTTTCGATCTGTTTCTGCCAGGACACACTCTTTGAAGGCTTAGAAGCACAATGGTGTCCGCCAAGGATAAAGGGAAGGAACCTATGGAGGAAGACCTCCAAGACCCCGGGAAGGAGAAGGAGATCAAGAGTGAAGGTGAAGAGGAGCAAGGCCAACACCCGCACACCGGCACTACCATTGCAAGCATTGGAGTGGTGGCAAATCCAGCCATTGGAGGGAAGCCTCCTCATCACCGTTCAGATCCCTGGTCACTTCCTCCACGCACCAAGAATCCTTTCCATACCCTTATCCATGAGCATCAATACCAGAATATGCCCAAGGGGAAATTACCCTCCAATTGGGATTTGCCTCGTTCTAGCCATGCAGGAAAAGAAGACTTCAAGGAGGAAGAGTGGGGAAAGAATAGCAAGAGCTGGAATTCTCAACACGACATGATCATGAGCCGCATTGAGCAAAACACATGGCTGATTCGTAATCTCACCTTCGAGATTGAGGACTTGGGGAAATTGGTCAAGAAGCTCATCGAGAGGATGCCACCACCACCGAAGGAGTAATTCGTCATCAGGTTTGGCATCCCCTTGGTTTGTTCCAAGCTTGGGGGAGTGTCGCGGTATCACATCACTATCTTCTATCTTTTTACCTTTTTAGTAGAGTCATATCATGAATAGAGGAGTTATTATGTAGTATGGTTTGCATTATGGAAGCGTCCCCTCTCTCATTAGATATATATCCCTTGGTTTGAGTTGCCGTTATGGAATATTAATGAGAAGTTCTATCATCCACTCTTTTGCATAGCTTATATTAGTTTTCAATGCATGGTTATATGATTGATCTTGTTGTTAGTATTGGTGTCACCTTGGGATCATTTTTTTGAGAGTTGAAAGAAAAAGATAGAAGTACCTTTAAAGAAAAATTATTTCATCATCTTTGTTTCTTGATTTGCTCATAAGTCTAGTATTTTCTAGTTAAGATCTTTTGTGCTTCCAAGGAAGATTGCATGTTTGTTTTTATCACTTGTATGTTTGTTTGTTTCCTTCAACTCTTATACTTGCTACCCAGCCTTGCTAGCCAAAAACCTGTACTGAGAGGGAATTCTCCTCGTGCATCCACTTCCTTAAACCAAAACCTTTGCCATTTGTGTCCACCATACCTACCTAGTAGCATTACTGCTATTCCAAGTAAATTCTTGTTTTCTCTACCTCCCAAATTAAACTTGTTATGTGAAAATTAGTGATTAAAGCTCTCACGAACTTGATGGCACACTTTACTTTCTTGCATTTAATAAACTTGAACCATTGGGTCCTTCTGTTATGCGTATATGCTTACGCTTTATGAGTTGAAGTTAGCAGAACCATGTATCATGGGGACCGCTTTCAACACTTCATTAGTACTTGTACCTAGTTGATATCATGTTCTTTTGCTTATGGATCCCGGCGGTGTGAAATAAAAGTGGAACTTGTAAGATCATGGAGTCTATATGTTTGTTAGAGAAACGCCTGGGCCGCTAGCCTAGGCCATGCCAAATCATGGTGGAAACTTGCAACATAACTATAGTGAGCATTCTATGAAGCATCCTCAATAAAAACCTATGCAAATAGCAAATAAAAAGATCGCTGAGATGCTCACTGTCTGCTTGCCTTGTCATTTTGATTATGGGATAGCTCCTGTGTCACGTGCAAGGGGTGCCCCGTTGGCGGTTCTCAATGATACGCATGTATTTACAATGACAAGAGCTTGCTCGTGACTAAAGTTGAGTAGCATGAGGATCGGTACTCATAAGTAAGGGGCATGAGATTTCAACTTATAACTTGTCAAGCATATCCTCTTAGTTGTGTCACTTTAACCTTAATCACCTAAAGATGCCTATGATAGGGGCAATGAGAGCTGAAAGCTAGTAAGTATCATAATTTTTTGGAGCTCTTTATGAGACTTGCAATCCCTGCTTCCCTCTTTGAAGGGCCTTTCTTTTACTTTGTAGTTGAGTCAGTAAACCCACTGCCTTCTATCTCAGCAAGTATTTTGAGTTGTTGTGTTTCATTCATTCATATGATGATTTATTCACTCATGTTTCTTATATTCCTTGTTTTGCACTTTGCTCTTATCCTGATGTTTACTACTTTTTAAGCTATCATTGAAAAACTAGTTATTTGTGAACTCCAGCAAATTATCAACTATTCTTCGACCAAGAGCTAAGTTTGCCATTACCAATTATGATTCACTTTATGTATCATTATTGTGTTTCCTTTACTCATTGCAAGTTGAGTTATATAATAGTGAGTTGTCTTCTATTATGATCTATGCTTTTGATGAATGTGATGCTTCTTGTCCGTATTCTTTTATCGACTCTTCACTCCATAAACCTGAGGCCATGTTTATTGAGCTCAGTTTCGCTTGGGGACAAGCGAAGTCTAAGCTTGGGGGGAGTTGATACGTCCATTTTGCATCACTATTCTATGTCTTAATTCACTATTATTCATTGATATATTTCATACTGAGAGGTGGTACTTATGTTATTTCATCTAATTTTGCATGGTTGATGACTTTTGGAGCATGGACCGCTGCAGTCAGGATTCTCATGGAAAATGTGCTGTTTGGAGGCAAAATTCGCGAAGATCAGAAAATCCGGGAAAATATACGGAAAATCCTATTTTTCCAGAAGACTAAGGATGTCAGAAGATAGAGTGGAGATGGGCCACAGGGGGCCCACACCACCCCATGGTGCGGGCAGCCCTAGGCCGCGCCAGGAGGTGGTGTGGCCACCCTAGCCCACTCCAGCCTCTCTCCTCTGGCGTATATCATCCGCCCGAAACCCTAAGACTCAAGGAGGGACCACAGAAAGATTCCTCCACCTCTGCTGGGTGGAAAACACCGAGAGAGAAAGATCTCTCTGGCAGACAGATTTATGCCAGGGGAATTCCTTCCCGGAGAGGGGAGATCGTCGCCATCAACACCACCATCAAGCTGGACTTCATCGGGATCATCATCATCATCACCATCATCACCATCAGCACCCTCATGACCATCTCCATATTGTTGTAACAATTGCGTTGAATCTTGCATAGTTCATAGGGGTAACTTTCCCGGTGTTGATTACTCTTTGTAGTTCATGCTATTGAGTGAACCATTGAATTATTGTTTATGTTCAGATTGTTATACATCATTATTCCATCTCTGATCATGATCCATATGATGTCTTGTGAGTAGTTCGTTTTGTTCTTGAGGACATGGGAGAAGTCTTGTTGTTAGTAGTGGAGTTGCGTTGAGAAAGATTCAATAGATTGTTATTTATGTTGTGGTGTACTTATTCTAGTGGTGTCATGTGAACGTCGACTACATGACACTTCACCTATATGGGCCTAAGGGAATGCATTGTGTATTTGGCTACTAATTGTAGGGGTTGCCGGAGTGACAGAAACCTGAACCCCCGTTAGGAAACCATTGCACAAGGGGCGTAAGGGTCTTAGAGTTTAAAGCTATGGTTAGGTTTCTACCTTAATTACTTTCTTATACTTACGGATGTTTGCAAGGGGTATAATCACAAGTATGTATTAGTCTTGGATGGGGAGGTACATTAGCACAGGTTCACCCACACAACACTTAGCAAGCTAGAGAAGATTAATCAACTATATGAAGCGAAAGCACTTGACAGTCTTCCCATGTGTCCTCGAGAACGTTTGGTCATCTTAAGTAATACAACCGACTTGTCCTTTGCTGCATAAAGGATTGGGCCACTGGCTGCATTTATTCCTACTGTCTTTTATTTACTCGTACTTTGTTTACTTGCTTTATCAAAAACACCTAAAAATCCGTTTGCTAAGTATTTGCAGAGAATTCCTGATCCATACCACGAGCCAGCACCTTCTGCTCCTCTTTGCGTTCGACACTCTTACTTATCGAAAATACTGCGATACACCCCCTATACTTGTGGGTCATCAATGCTTTCATTGGAAAATACTATCCTCCTGCTAAGATTATATCTATGAGAAGTGAAATAATGAAATTCAAATAATCTAATAATGAACATGTTGCTCAAGCTTGGGAAAGAATAAAATATTTGGTAAAGAATTGTCCCACTCATAGACTGACTACTTGGATGATTATCCAAACCTTTTATGCAGGATTGAATTATTCTTCAAGAAATCTATTGGATTCTGCTGCTGCAGGTACCTTTATGACCATTACTTTGGGTGCTACAACAAAGTTTCTGGATAATATGATGGTTAACTATTCTGAATGGCATACCGAGAGAGATCCACAAGGTAAGAAGGTAAATTCTGTTTAAGAAACCTCCTCCTTGAGTGATAAAATTGATGTTATTATGTCTATGCTTGTTAATGGGAAAGCTCAAATTGATCCAAATCATGTTCCCTTAGCTTCTTTGGTTGCTCAAGAAGAGCAAATTGATGTGAACTTTATAAGGAATAATAATTTTAGCAACAATGCCTACAAGAATAATTTTGGTAATAATAATTATAGGCCATATCCTCCCAATAATGGTAATGCTGATGGAAATTCCTCCAACAATAATAGAAGTGCACCCTCTAAACTTGAAGTTATGCTTAAAGACTTTATTAGCAAACAAACTGCTTTCAATAAAACTATTGAGGAGAAACTCTCTAATTCTGAAAGAAACATAGCATCATTGGCTGAAGTACAATCTTCTTTGAATAAAATGGCTACTAAACCTGAAACTATTGCAAACCCCTTTGCTGCTACTAATGCCATACAAGTTAGAATTATGAAAATGTTAGATTATTAGCTGAATTACATGCTAAGTGGTAAAGAGAAGATGAAATTGCTAGAAATATTAGTGTTTATACTATCACTACCACTAATGTTGAAGCTAGTAAACCCAATGGAACATTTTCTAATAAAAATACTGAAATTCTTTGAAATATGGGAAACAATAGCTGTACTACTTTAGATGATAATTATGATTTTGATATTGATGGTTGCAATATATCTGAAGTAATTAAGTTCCAACAAAAGCTTGCTAAAAGTCCTAATGGTAGTGCTATGAATATGGCCTTTACAAAACACATTACTGATGCTCTCATAAAAATTAAAGAAGAAAAGATGAAACATAAAGCTTCTATTCCTATGAAACTATAAGATGGTTGGGAATCCATCATTAATATGAAAGTGGATTATTTTGATCTCAAAGCTTTATGTGATCTTGATAGTAGTGTTTCTATTATGCCTAGAAATATTTATGAAATGCTTGATTTGCCACCATTGGAAGATTGTTATTTAAATATCCCACTTGATGATAATGCTAAAAAGAAAGTCATGGGGAGTATTAATGATGTTCTTATTATGGTTAACAATGCCTATGTCCCCGTTGATTTCTATGTTTTGGATTTTGAATGCAATGCTTCTTAGAACTGTTGGTGCCATTATTGATATGAAAGAAGGCACCATTAAATATCAACTCCCACTCAAGAAAGGTATAGAACACTTCCCTAAGAAGAGATAGAAGATTCCTTTCGCCTCTCCTATGAAAACAAAATTTGCTCTTAATGATTCTTCATTTGAGAATATTTGATGCCTTTCTTGGTTCGTATGCCTAATTTAAAGGCGTTAAAGAAAAGTACTTATCGGCAGATAACCCAAAAGTTTTAGATGAGTCTTGTAAGTTATTACTGTTGGGTCCGCAGCATAGAAAACAAAAAATTTCCTACGGTGTGAACTACACGCCAAGATCTATCTACTAGGTACAAAGCAATGGGTGGACATACATCCAACGAGAACTTACCCTCGAAGACAACGAGTTTTGTTAACGAGTAGGAACTCGTGGTTGATGTAGTCATACACTTGCCGATCTCAAGATCGTGAGGAAGTCCGAGCAGGTCCGGCTCCAGCACACCCTTCAGATCCAGCTCCAGCACCACCAAGTCCAGCACCTCAAAGCAGTGGTGCATCCGTGATCGCACACACGTTCGGTACCCTGACAACCTCCGTCCCTCACTCCAGCAAAGTAGCGGAAGCAACAACTCCTTTCCAGATAAAGCCACCGGGAACATGTATCTCGCTAATCCGAGACCATGGGGAAATAATACTAGAGGGGGAGAGAGATCCTTCACAAGGAGGTGTGTTTGAGAAGTGAGGAGAGGGTGTCCTTTTATAGGAGGAGGGGGTGCCCCTCCTTCATGGCCGGCGCATGGAGGAGGTGCCTCTTCACCACCTCCATTCATGTGGTGGTAACCCCTCCACATTAAAATGCCTCTTCACATTCCCTTTTAAAGTCTCCACTTTAAATGCATTAAATTTCTCCAAATTTAATGCTCTCTCATTTAATAAAACTCTTTTATTATTTTTATTCAGAATTTTGTTAATTACTTTAATTAACAAACAATCACATAAAACCCGCTGCAACATTTCAATATTACATGCAGAACTAATTTCAGCAATTTCACCCGAAACAGTTTCGGTGTCTATTAAAATAATTCCAGCGCTTTCTTAAATCTTTATCTGAAACATATTTGCTCCAAATAGTGTCGGTATCCCTTAAGTGTGTCACCCTATGGTTCGCGAATAATGCAGACATGATCGAGACCCCTCTCCGATCAATAATCAGCAGAGGGACCTGGAGATCCGTACTGACTCCTACACATTCAACGATGACTTCTGTGATCGTGAGAACCTTTAACGCTTGTAACTAAATCCCTTTGTCTCGCGATATATTACATGTCCGAGATTCGATCATCGGTGTCTCCATACCTAGTTTGATCTCGTTACCGACATGCACTCTTTTCTCGTTCCCGTGATATAACATTCTAGTGATCACATCACTTGCTTGCAAGCTATTTCAATGTGATATCAGCGAGAGGGCCTAGAGTATATCTATCCGTCATCAGGATTGACAAATTCCACTCTTGATCCATGAGCCTCAACATAACACCTTCGTAGCACTGAACCCATCTTTATAGTCACCCTGTTACGGTGTGACGTTTGATGTTATCAAGATACTCTTCCGGTGTTAGCAATTAACATGATCTCATGGTCTAAGGACTAAGATTACTTTGTATGATGTTATAGCAATATAAATATAATGACTTAATCGTAATGCTATACTTCGGATGAATGTTCATCACATCATTCCACCAATGTTGTGACCTCGTTATTAAAAACATCCAATGTCCATGATCAGGAAACCTTGACCATCTTGTTAATCAACGAGCTAGTCTATAAGAGAGGCATAACTAGGAATCCTTTTTGTTTATTAAACACACATGTATTGACGTTACTGATCAATACAATTATAGCATGCAAAATAAACATTTATCATAAACATGGAATAAGATAATAACCACTTTATTATTGCCTCTCGGGAATATTCCCTTCAATTACCTCTGTAATAACTACTCCTTATCCTTTTTATTTGCTTTTTATGCCAAGAGTAACCTGTAATGAGAGAGAAGTAATACTTGTGAAAGTTGTTGTCCCGAAACAGATTATTTTTCTTTACTGTAAAAATTTATGTAAAATCTCTATACTTCGTTTTGTGGCATGATTTTTTGTGATTCTGCCCCAGGTTGTTATCTAACATTCGTTAGTTAAACACTTTTCGATTTGAGAAACAGAAGGTCTTCGCAAAAATTGATTTTTTCCTTCTGGTTTGTTTTGACAGATTTCTGCCATTATTTGCATTTGCTTCTTGTTGATTCCTTTTTGGGTTCTTGAGTGCACTAATGTTGCTAATAAAGAGTGTGTGAATTTTGGTATGAAGGAAAAATTTCAGGTGTATGGAAGGAATGAGTAATGCCACGCGTGTCACCCCAAGATTCAAGAAGTACAAGCGTCAAAGCTTGGGGATGCCCAAGGCATCCCCTTCTTCATCAATAAAAATCTCAGGTTCTTCCAAACACTTCATTTTTATTGTTTCATGCACAATTGTGTTGTTCTTGGAGCGTCTTTGTTTTTGTTTTTGCTTTTCATTTGCTTGGTTTTGTTTAGTTTGCTTGAATAAATTGGTTGGACCCCCTCTTTCATACATTAGTTTTCAAATAAGTTTGGTTTGATTTGGAAAAGAGTAGGAAAAGTTCATGCTTAAGTGGTAAAAGGAGCTTGTTTTTGATTGTGGCCTATGCTTTGTCATGTCATGCTTGATATTGTTTTGTCTTTATGCTTAGTGTTTTTTGTTGTAGCATGACATGTTACAAACAATTGAGATTTCTTAATGTGCCTTGAAAGAATCATGCGTTGTTTTAGCATATTAAAGCATAGTATTGTGGTATTCTCCTTTGATGCTTTATTTGGGTTGACTTGGCGCATGCTCACACCATGTTATGACTATCCCAAGTCACCATAGACTTTATGATCCTTTAATTTTCGACTTGTGATATCACTTTATGCTTTAGTTAATGATGCTTTATCGCTGTGCATGATTATGGCCATTATTGCTCTCTTAGTTGGTCGCTCCCAGTCTTTTGCTAGCCTCCATAACCATGTATGAGTTCCACTCATGCATCCAACTCCAAATAAAACCAAGTTATTCCAAAGAGTCCACCATACCTACCTATTAGCACTTTCTATTCCAAGTATATTCATATTTTTATCTACCTTCCGAATTAAACTTGTTATGAGAAAACTAGTGATTAAAGCTCTCACGAACTTGATGGCACACTTTACTTTTCTTGCCCCTAGTAAACTTGAACCATTGTGTCATCTATGTTGTATATGCTTGCACTTATATGTTGGGGATTAGCAGAACCATGCTGTCATGGGGAACGCTTTCGGCATTGCATTTGTACATTGTACCTAGTTGATATCATGCTTTTTTGTCTATGGATGTCTTCGGTGTGAAATGAAAAGGGAGATTGTAAGTCCATGGAGTTATGTATGTGTGTTAGAGAAACACCTGGGCTGCTGGTCTAATCCATGCCTAATCATGGTGGAAACCTGCAGCATAACCATAATGAGCAATCTATGAAGCATTCTTCTTATAAAAAAAGAGATAGAGATTGAGAAAAAGAGAAAAAAGAAAAAAAGATGAGAAAAGAGGAAAGAGAGAAAAAAGCACCATTTTCCCATGGTAAATAAGAAGATTGGTGAGATGCTCGTTGTCTGCTTGCCTTGTCATTTTGATATGGGGATTCTTTCGTATCAACGGGCAAGGGGTACCCCATTGGCGGTTCTCTATGATACACATGTACTTACTATGACAAGAACTTACCGGTAACTAAACTTGAGTAGCATGAGGAGTGGCCCTCATATTCAAGGGACATGAGATTTCCAACTTATACTTTGTCAAGCATATACTCCATGGTTTGTTCACTTTAACCTTAATCACTTCAAGATGCTTATGATAGGGGCAATGAGAGCTGAAAGCTAATAAGTACCATAATTTTTGGAAGCTCTTTATGAGACTTGAATCCCTGCTTCCCTTTAAAGGGCATTTCTTCCACTTTTATGTTGAGTCTCCACGTTCTATCTTTATGCACTAATTAAGAGAGCATAGTTGTCATTCTTAGTTTAATGTGCATTGTCTCAAGACTTGTTGATTGATGCATAACTTTGATATTGCTTGTTCTTAAAATATTTGTATCTAGTCACCCTTATGAACTTTGAAGGTGTCCTATGCATTTATGTTTGCTACACTATGAGGGACAAGCCGAATACCATTCTCATTATGCTTTCTTTGTGTGAAACAAACAAACATTGGAAGAATCATGCGTTGTTTTAGCATATTAAAGCTTAGTATTGTGGTATTCTCCTTTGATACTTTATTTGGGTTGACTTGGCACATGCTCACACCATGTTATGACTATCCCAAGTCACCATAGCCTTTATGATCCTTTAGTTTTCAACTTTTAGTATCACTTTATGCTTTGATCAATGATGTTTAGTCGCTCTGCATGATTATGGCCATTATTGCTCTCTTAGTTTGTCACTCCCAGTCTTTTGCTAGCCTCCACAACAAAGTATGAATTCCACTCATGCATCCAACTCCCTAAACCAAATTATTACAAATAGTCCACCATATCTACTTACTAGCTTATGCTATTCCAAGTATATTCATGCTTTTGTTTACCTTCCAAATTAAACTTGTTATGAGAAAACTAGTGATTAAAGCTCTCACGAACTTGATGGCACACTTTACTTTCTTGCATCTAATAAACTTGATCTATTGCATCCATCTTTGTTGCGTATATGCTTGTGCTTTATAAGTTGAAGTTAGCAGAACCATGTATCATGGGGAACGCTTTCAACATTGCACTTGTACTTTCTACCCCATTGATATCATCTTCTTTTGCTTATGCATCCCGGCGGTGTGAAATAAAAGGGGAACTTGTAAGATCATGGAGTTTGTATTTGTGTTAGAGAAACGCCTGGGCCGCAAGCCTAAGCCATGCCTAATCATGGTGGAAACTTGCAACATAACCATAATGAACACTCTATGAAGCATCCTCAATAAAAACCTATGCAAATAGCAAATAAAAAGATCGTTGAGATGCTCATTGTCTGCTTGCCTTGACATTTTGATTATGGGATAGCTCCTGTATCATGTGCAAGGGGTACCATGTTGGCGGTTCTCTATGATACATATGTACTTACAATGACAAGATCTTACTTCTGACTGAAGTTGAGTAGCATGAGGTTCGGTCTTCGTAAGTAAGGGGCATGAGACTTTGGCTTATAACTTGTCAAGCATATCCTCTTAGTTGTGTCACTTTAACCTTAATCACCCTCAAGATGCTTATGATACGGGCAATGAGAGCTGAAAGCTAACAAGCACCATAATTTTTGGAAGCTCTTTATGAAACTTGAATCCCTACTTCCTTCTATGAAGGCCTTTCTTTTACTTTTATGTTGAGTCTCCACCTTCTATCTTTATGCACCTACTTTGAGAGCATAGTGGCCATTCTTAGTTCTATGTGCATTTTCCAAAGACTTGTTGATTGATGCATAGCTTTGATATTGCTTGTTTTAAACTATTTGTATCTAGTCACTCTTATGAACTTTGAAGGTGTCGTATGCATCTATTTGCTACTCTACGAGGGACAAGCTAAATTCCACTCTGCTATGTTTTCTTTATGTGAAACAAATAAACGTCTTGCAAAGCATTGTTATTCATGAATCTTTTGTTTGTGCCTTTTCATGTTACAACATAGTTGCTATGTCTTATTGTTAGAACTATATCTTTCATGCTTTGTTGAAGTACTATGATCCCAGCTATCAATGTTTTACAAATACTTTGATCAATTTTATGATGGTGCATGTCACCTAAAAAATATTCTTTCTTTTTATCACTTACCTACTCGAGGACGAGCAGGAGTTAAGCTTGGGGATGTCGATATGTTGCTAACCTATCTATAATTTTTGATGTTCCATGCTTGTTTTATATCTACTTTCTTATGTTTTGTCCACACTTTGGAGTATTTTTATACACTTTCTTGGACTAACCTATTAACAAGATGCCACAGTGCCAGCTGCCTGTTTTCTGCTATTTTTGGTTCCAGGAAAGTCAGAAAATGAATATTCCCGGATTTGGATGGGACAAAAGCAAAAGTCAATATTTCAACGGGGGGGACACGGAGCTAGAATACGAGACGGATAGGGGCCAGGGCCCGCCCACACCACGTAGCCACGCGGCCAGGCCTGGCCGGCGCCAGGGGTGGTGTGGCCGCCTAGGGAATCCCATCGGCCTCCCCTTTCTCCTATATATTGCCTCCGATACAGAAACCCTAATTACCTGATCAAAATTCCATGAAAGAGTCTGTAGCCGCCATCATCTCCATCCCTAGATCGGGAGGGATCTGAAGCTCTTCCTGGCACCCTACTAGAGGTGGGAACTCACCCTAGAGGCCTTCTTCATCACCATGCAAGCCTTCGGTGTGATGCGTGAGTAGTTCATCCTTGGACTACAGGTCCATGTAGTAGCTAGATGGTTGGTTCTTCTCCTTTGTGCTACCATGTCTAGATCTTGTGAGGTCCATTCATGATCAAGATCATCTATTTGTAATCCTACATGTTGTGTTTGCGGGGATCCGATGGATATTGAGATGCTATTTCAGATTGATTATTGATTCTATCATGTCTTTGTTATTTATGATCTTGCATCCTCTCTGTTGTTAGTAGCTATCTTGGCCGAGTAGATGCTAGCAACTCCAAGAGGGAGTATTTATGCTCGATAGTGGGTTCATGCCTCTAATAATCTGGGGAAGCAACAGAAATTTCTAAGGTACTAGATGTGTTGTTGCTACTAGGGAGAAAACAATAATCCTTTGTTCATAGAACAATCGTATTATTTACTTTACATGCAATGCTTAATGCAATTATCTGTTGCTTGCAATTTAATACTAGAGGGGGTTCAGATGATAACCTGAAGGTAGATTATTAGTCATAGATGCAGTTGGATTATGGTCTATGTATAACGTTGTAATGCCCAATCAAATCTCATAGGAGTCAAGATGATTAGTATTTGCATGTATGCTTTCTCGATGTTTGTCAATTTCCCCGCTGTAATTTATTCACCCAACATGTCATCTATCTTAAGGATAATCACCACTAGTGAACTATGGACCCCGGTCCTTTCTTCTACCATCAATCTACAACTGTTTATTGTTTTCTATTTACTTTCTGCAAGCTATTACTTTCTTCCACATAATACGTTTAATCCTTTGTTTTCAGCAAAGCCGGTGAGATTAACAACCTCATTGTAAGTTGGGGACAAAGTAATGTGGTTGTGTTGTGCAGGATTCGAAGTTAGAACCAACACCTTGGAGGGGTTTCCTTGATCCTACTGGTTCAATAACCTTGGTTTCAAAACTGAGGGAAAATTTGCTGATGTCCTCATCATACCTTCCTCTTGGGGTTCCCAATGAGCTCATCGTATCTTGAGCCGACAAGCAACTTTCTGGCGTCGTGGATTGAAGGAATAAGCACCCACGTCAACCACACGCCAGCAGTCGCCACCTGGTATGGGCGAATGGTACGGGTGGGCCATGCCCGTACCAGTGGTCGTTAAGCGTGTTGATGCCCTGGAATTGCTTCCTAATTACTTGGCCGTTTGGACTTCCTCAAAAACCTTCATTATGACTCCTGATTTCGTATTAAAAATCATGATTTCCTGCACAACATAATTCAAAGAGAGGCTTTGCATATCTTTACAATTATTAGTCATTAGTGGCAAGGATTGAGAGTTTTTGGCAATTGCTTGACCAAAAACAATGTTTAAACGTGGTAGAAGATGGCAAATATTGGAGCCAGCATGCCACATCAACTAATGTTGAAGACACAGACACCCGCCGGCCACTTATATGGTACAAGCCATATGTTTGTCATGGAACCAGTCTCGTGTAAGGTTACACGTAAGGTCGGCACGTCTGCTTCATCCAACATTGCCGCGATATGAACTAGTACACGTGGGAGGGTAGTAACTAGAAAATCAATGACACACGATCAACATGTGTTCTACTCGTACCAAAAATCAACACATAGACCGGCTCTGATACCACTGAAGGGGTTCCGTGGTAGAAAACAAAAAAATTCCTACGGTGCAAACACACCTAGCCAAGATCTATCTATGTAGATGTAAAGTAACGAGTCGGGACTCGGTGTTCACTTGAAGATCGAAAGTGGTTAACATTTTGAGGGGGACATGGATGACATAGTCGTACTCATAGCCGACCTCAAGGTCATGAAGCTCCTTGCAATTCACCCCTTGCTCCTTGTGCGACGTATCTGACATCATGGTCGTGCCGACATCCAAGCTCCAAGCTCCAAGAAAATCACCACAAGTGGCAGTGTTGCGTGGCCTTACATACATACGGTGTAGATACGTCTCCTAGGCTCTGCTCCAGCAAAGCAAGGGAATAAGATTGATCCAAACCGAGTCCAGCATCACGACGACGTGCATATGGTAGAGAAACCCCTATCCCCGTATGCAATTCCAATCTTGGGAACCACACATGAAGGAGAGAGAGAGAATAAGAAAATCCAATTGATGGGATGGATTTTGGGAGAGCAGTGTCCCTCTTTATATAGGTGGAAGGGAGGTACTCCCACCCTCAAAGTTCTGGGGTGGGACTAATCAATAGGGAGAGGTGTGAGGAGGTGCCCGGCTAGCCCCCTACATGGCACTCACGTGGTAGGAGGCCCACTAGGGCCGACGGCTCCCCTCTTGCCTTCCCTAGGGCAGTGACCCACAGATGGGCCTCCTCCGGTGAGGCCCAATTAGGTGGGCCGCCCCCAAAATCCAATTTAAATATATATATTTTTAATATTAATTCATTTAATTAATATTAAATACATATTATTTAGGGATTTTTATTTCCGTGCCCCTAGTTTGTTAGTTGTACTCAGTTTTCCCCAATCGCTTAACTTTTCCTCGCTTTTCCCCTCCCTCTATTCTAAAACCCTCGTAGGCGCTCGGACGGAGGGATGCCATCAGGTCAAAGGCTTCACCGTTACATGCTGACCGGTGAGACCGCATTGGGGCGTGTCATGTCGTGGTTGTTACGTGTTGACAGATGGGGCCAGGATACATGTCGGACTAGCCATCCATCTCTAGCTGACTTGTGGGCCACTTTTTTCCTAATTGTGTGGCTAGTGCAGCCAATGAGAAATGGGGCCGTTTTGTGGGGCTGTCGAAGCCAATGAACAATGAGGCCGCCATGTGGGGCCATTGTGTGGGGCTGTCTAAGCCAATGACCGATGGGGCCGTCATGTGGGGCTGGAGGGGGATTTGCATATTTTCCACGTTTTACTTTGCAACTTGCATATTTTCCATTTTGTGTGTCAATTACATATATGGTGGTCATGTGGCAAATATGCAAATATCAAAGAAAAAGTTTGGCAGATATGCAAAATTGGCAAATATGCAAAAATCCTGGAGCAGCTACTCCCCCAAACATTGACAGGTGGGGTCGTGTATGACACGTGAGGTCAGCTCTCTCTCATCCGCTCCCATCCCCTAGCCCTGAGCACCTCCTATCCCACTAGCGGACAGAGCAGCCATCGTTGGCACGTCGGCGCGTCGTCGGATTCGTCCTACGGCGGTGGAGGATGGACTGCCGCGCTTCACCTCAACCATGGCTCCAGCACATGTTCCGTCCACATGCATTGTATGTTGAGGCAGTACCGACCGCAAGCAGGTCCACCGCCCATGACGACCGGGATTTTGTTCTGCCACCACAGCTCAACAAACAGTCGTAGCAATTGCTACTAGTGCTTGGTCAGACCTTCATTCCCGCTCCACCCACCCTGGTCGTAGTAGGTACACTAGCGAGGGTGGGGAATCGATCATCTCGTGGCCACGTTCTCCTTCTCCTACCACGTTGGAAGTGCATGTAGCACCTTCTCTTTGTATTACCATTGAATTTGAAGTGCCACCATGGCCTGTCGGACTGATTTCAATTGGGTTTGATTTCGGATTGTTACAGTGTGCGTCGCATGCCGATGATCCATGGTACATTGCATACCAAGATGAATCAACCAAGTGGTCTAGCCAGATGATGGAATTGGAGGAGATGGTTGCCAGTTTAGGTGATGAATTGGCCCGTAAAAACCTATTGATATTTGGGCTGAAGCAAACTGTCGAGGAAGAAAAGAACAATTCAGAGTTTATTCGCAAAGAGAAGTTGACACTTGAGGTTGATCTTGCCGTATCTGATCAAGTGGTAGAAAATCTAAAACATGAACTTCATGTGAAGGGGAAGGAGAATAGTAGATTCGTATGGGCACACTACAAGAAAAGTTTCTTTCCGCAACGAATTGGCCCGGTGGTCGCCGTAGAAGGTGCGTCTTCCGCGAGGAAATTCTCGGCTTGGCCGTGGCCGATGGAAAACTTTTTTTTCCAGTTTCGCGGCCCTCTACTACGACGGATCTGCTAAAACGTGGAGGAATCTCGGCCATCGCGTGCAGAAGCAAGATTTTCTTTTCCTCGCGTGATGTTGACTCGTCGAAGTCTTTTGATGCATGTGGGTCCCGGACATTAGTATCTCTAGCGGACCATACTTTTCGGTGGCGCTTCCCTGATTTGAATTCGATAATGTAGCTCGAGGCGTGTGTTGTTTAGTCATGCTGCTAGGTCCCACATATCATCCTCTCATTAGAAGAAACATGTGTATGATGGATTTTTTTCCTTCACTCGCGCTACCCTGTTCCGAACTTGATAGCGTTGTTCGATGCATCTACCGTTTAATCACGATGCTGGGCCCCACATGTCATCCTCTCATTAGAAGAAACGTGTGTATGATGGATTTTTTCCTTCGCTCGCGCTACCCCGTTCCAAGTTGATAGTGCTGCTCGACGCATCTACCGTTTAACCAACCTCCTGAGCCCCATATGTCATCCTCTCATTAGAAGAAACGTGTGTATGATGGATTTTTTCCTTCGCTCACGCTAATCATTTAAGCACGATGTTGAGCCCCACATGTCATCCCCTAATTATAAGAAACGTGTGTATGATGGATTTTTTACCCTCTGTAGCACCTTCGTGTTTCGAACTTGATAGCTTTGCTCGCTGCATCAGCCTTTTATTCAGGCTGGTGGGTCCCTTATGTCAGCCTCACATTAGAAGAATCATGGGTATGATGAAATTTCATTCTTCTCCAGCGCTACCCTGTTCCGAACTAGATAACGTTGCTCGACGAATCTGCCGTTTGCTCACGCTGCTAGGTCCCCCATTTCAGCCTCTCATTAAAAGAAACGTGTACATGCTGAACTTTTTTCTCGGTCGCGCCTCCCTGTTTCGAACTGGCTCCGTTGCTCGATGCAGCATCTATAAAAGGTCGCGTTGTTGCGTCCCACATATCAGCCTCTCTGTAAATAAAACGTGCGTATGATGGACTTTTTTTGGCCATGTTCGCTGTTTTGACCTTGGCAACTTGCTGGGTCCCACATGTCAACCACCTCTATGCAGAAAACGTGCCTATGCTGGGTCCCAGCTAACAACCTCTATTTGAAAGAAAAGTTTGTATGTTGGACTGTTTTTTCGGGTCCCAGATGTTAGCCTTAGAGTACAAAAAATGCTCAGAAAGGCCGAATTAAAAAGATTCTGGGCTAACTCGGGGCGGATCCCCTATTCGTCATGGCTTATATTCCATGGGCTCACTCCTAAATTGAATGGGCTACGGTCAGTGGTCACAAGATCACAAAAAGCCGAATTAGAAGGTATTGGGCTATGCTTGGGGCTGATAGGCTAATTTCATGGGCTATGCTTGGGCCTGCTGGGTCCGACATGTCAGCTTCTCTGTAAGTGCAACGTGCGTATGATGGACTTTTTTTGGCCGCATCCGCTGTTTTCACCGTGGCATCCATGTATGGTCTTACTGCTGGGGCCCTTATGTCAGCCTCTCTAGCATGTTCTGGCTTGTGGGTCCCCCGTGCAGCCTTGTATGTTCGGTCTAGTGGGTCCCCTATGCGAGCCTCTCTGTACAAGTATTTAAACTTTTTTTTGAACTCACCCTCAAAACAAACTCTAGGGACGCTGCATGCTGGTGGGTCCGTGATGTCAGCCTCTCCGTAATGCGATATTGCTAGAAGAAAAAATGTAAACCAAAGATAAACATACACACAAAGGCGATTCGAACAAAAGACCTTCAAATCAAATAAAGCTAAACTGAGTGCCAAATACCACAAACATATTTATAGAAAAAATATCATTAAATTTTTATTAGTACTACAACTTCTGTATTAGTCTTCTTAAAATATTTCGTGTGTCTATGTTTATATCTTTTAAAATATAAAAGGGTAGCGCTCTTGGCATCTCATTTTATAAAATACCACATAATGCGGGATTTTCTTAAATGGGTAGGCAGAGTTTTTGTTATTATGAGAGGTGGGGGGGGGGGGGCAATGCTCAAAAGGCCGAATTAAAAAGAGTTTGGATATTGCTCTATGTGGGTTATATTCTACTAGTCGTCAACCCGTGCTAGCGCACGGCTTAGCACTAAAGTTGAATGCCAAAAAATAATTGATGACATTTGTATAATGAAAACTTATAAGGATCCGAGTCCTAAAAATTGAGAACACTTGTAGTTAAGAATTTTCCATTTCTTATCCATGGAAAAAATATCATATGATTACTAATATCATAATATGCTTTATCCATAAAACATACAAAACAACAGGTTAAAGACATGCAAGCCCAATGCACTTGCATGGTTTAGCTATTTCCGTACAATTACTCATTAATAGTATATGAAACTTGTCAGAGACAATTATGTAATGTGTTGCTATTCAAAATATGTTATGTTCTTACTTGTTTTCACGGAAGACATTATATAGTAATGTGCATTTAGTCAAACCTTATTAGATGACTTTTTACCTTGACAATTTTCGTGTTAGGATTGTCACATTTTCAAATGGCTCCAACTTTATTAAATAGAAAATGTTTTATATTTATTTTGTAACATATTTATATAAATCTGAGCACAATAATAAGACATATTCTTGCATTATAGATGTGGCATTTCCTTAATAGGCATGTTCTCTAGTACAACTTTAACTATTAGTTTTCATCTGAATATTTAACGGAAAATTTATGATATTGTGAATACTATAATATTCGACCAATGCATAACCTTATATTGATGCTTGTATACTCCATATAGGAAATGATGGAGCTTTTAGCACAAAAGGATTCCTTAATTTATTAACACTATTTACTTAAGTAGATGACCATATAGTCTCCCTCCGTCAAAAAATAAGTAACTTGGATTTGTCTAGATCGGATATATCTAGACATGTTTACTATATAGATTCATATAAATGTAGACAAATCAAAATCACTTATTTCCGGATGGAGGGAGGAACATAAGTTACGCTCATGTGTGTATGACATATCCGTACATCTTGCAAATATACCGTGCATGCGGGCAATGACACGGCCAAAATTACCTAGAATATCACCACATTTTATCGATAGCTCAAGATTTATGCTTGTGAATTGGTTGCTAGCTGCATGCAGGGTATCGTACCAGAGCGAACATGACACTATTTTAGGATCAAGTGCCTATGTTATGCACAATGGATAAAAGTAAATGTGTTTCCATAGGCATCGATCATAAACTTCATCCTTTAGCAAATGTGTGTTGCATTATATGTAGTCTAATGAGATACATTGCATGTTACCCATAGAAAAAAGGAGATCGATCAGACGAAATATATGATGCATTAAAGCTTAAGGAAAAATAAGTTGTAGAGGAAAGGAGATATCTATACTATTGAACGTCGCGCATGTAGCGATCTTTGTTTTTCTACCAAACTCTACCGTCAAATCCCTCCGAAATTACTTTTCTTGCAGCGGCCGGTCCTTTCCTATAGATCATGCCGTCAATTTCTCGTAGTCAAAAGGTTGCGCAGTCCATGTCCGGCCACTGCTTGTAGTCACACATGGATGATTTCGAACTTCCTGTGTATAATCATGATTCATCAAATAAGAAAGAGGTCATGTTCATCTCATGATTGAGACGGGCCTTGTAGAATAGTGATATGTCCAAGTGCACGTTGGAGTAGATCTTATTGATCACTGCATCATGTTTGATGATGCCCGAGGGGACGAACAGCACACCCGATTGATTTATAAACCTCGACATTCAAAGGCGGCCCTCTCAGTGGCCTGTCGCCCAGCCGCATGGAGCTTCAGACGGTGCCGACGGCGTTGCTTATCTAGATGGCCGGACACCCTGCGGCATCGAGCTTAGGAAGTCGCCGGCCGCGTCGCTTCTCTAGATGAATTAGTATGGCGCATGCATGAGCGTCCTTTTAGATGCATCTTAACCGACATGACAAAGATTGTTCCGATAGGGCTTCCAAAGCTGTTAATTTTTTTAATATATAGGCGACGTACTGGACCAAGAGAATAACTTTAGACTAAAGTGCCTTAGACTTCCTGGACTCTATATGAAACTCTATGGTCAATATGTAATCCTGAGCGTCAAATTCAGATCGGAAACTATTATTAGGTGATTCTGAGGATTAACGTGGAGGCTCGAACGGTGCCTACAATTAGTAAATATAAGATATAAGAAACATGGGATATGCTCCATGGGCTTTATTCTCAAATTTCACTGGATTGTGTTCAGCAGTCCGCTGACCCCTAAAAGGCTAAACTAATATGTTCTCGGCTATGCTCGATGGGCTCTTTTCTAAAATTTCGCTGGGATGTGGTCAGCAGTACCCGACCCCTAAAAGACTGGATTAAAATGTTCTGGGCTAAAGAGGGGCCCAATGAGCTACTCCCTCCGGTCCAAATTAATGTTCTCGGATTTGGGGACGTATCTAGCACTAAAACATGACTAGATATGTCAGAATCTAGACAAATATAAGAACATTAATTGGAGAGACTACTAGATTTCTTCTACTGGTTAATAAAAATTGCATTGTGATGTGCTCTGCCGGATTCGAAACAAAGACGTCATCGAGGGCGGTGGAAAAGCGATAATTCGTTTTGGCAGATATTCATGTCAAAATTTAGCAGTACAGAAATAAGGTAGAAAAATTATGAACAGATTTGAAGTTAATATTCGGGAGCACTTGACCAATTCAGCAGCATTTCAAAAGTTACCAATGCAGCAATACAGACAATAAAATACAATACCAGTACATCAGTATTAGTTGTACAAATGCTTTAGTAATAGCAACGACAGATCATTTGAGAGATTCAGTAGCTTTCCTCCTTAAAATTCAATAGCAGTACAGAGAGAATCAGTTCTTATTCCAGCTAAAAAAACCTTGGCCCACGATCAGTTTGGCATGTTCTCCTAATACACTCAATCATTGGAGCAAGCAAAACTGACGATCAAGTCTACTTTTCTGTGCATGCCTCCTTCTCACATCAATGCAAATCCTGGTCAAGATTATGAGTTCATGACAAGGCAGGGTTACAAAATAAAAGCAAGACCATCTACTGCACTTGATCTAAACAAGTAGCAGTTGATGGCTCAGTGTCGGCGCCAGAAAAATGCTGGTGCGTTGTTGATGTAGAGCTCGTTGGGAACCCCAAGAGGAAGGTATGATGAGCACAGCAGCAAGTTTCCCTCAGTTATGAAACCAAGGTTTAATCGAACCAGTAGGAGCAAGAAAACACCCCAAAGGTGTTGCTAGCTGAGCCTTGGCAGGGCGCACTACCGGTGCTAGTAGCAACATGGAGACCTGCACAACACAACCACAGAACTTTGTCCCCAACTTGCGATGAGGTTGTCAATCTCACCGTGTTTTGCAGAAAACAAAGGATTAAACGTATCGAATGGAAAGAAGTAAAAGTTTGCAGAAAGTAAACACAAAGAAGTAAAAGATTGTAGATTGTATGTAAAGAAAAGGACCGGGATCCATAGTTCACTAGAGGTGGCTCTCCTTAAGATATATAACATGCTGGGTGAACAAATTACAGCGGGGCAATTGACAAACATCGAGAAAGCATACAAGCATATACTAATCATCTTGACTCCTTTGAGACTTGATTGGGCATTATAACATTATACATAGACCGCCATCCAACTACATCTATGACTAATAATCCACCATCAGGTTATCATATGAACCCCCTCCAATATTAAGTAAACAATACGAATTGCGTGTAAAGTAAACAATACGATTGTTCTATGAAAAAGGATTGTTGTTTTCTCTCTAGTAGCAACAACACATCTAGTACCTTAGAGATTTCTGTCAATTCCCCAGATTACCAGAGGCATGAACCCACTATTAACCATAAATACTAACTCTTGGAGTTGCTAGCATCTACTTGACCAACATAGCTACTAACAACAAAAAGCATGCAAGATCACAAATAATAAAGACATGATAGAATCAAGAATAAATCTGAAATAGCATCTCAATATCCATCGGATCCCCGCAAACACAACATGTATGATTACAAATAGATGATCTTGATCATGAACGGAGCTCACAAGATCTAGTCTTGAAAGCACAAAGGAGGAGAACCAGCCATCTAGCTACTACATGGATCCGTACTCCAAGGGTGAACTACTCACGCATCACACCGAAGGCTTGCATGGTGATGAAGAAGGCCTCCAGGGTGAATTCCCTTCTCCAGCAGGGTGCCGGGAAGAGCTTTAGATCCCTCCCGATCTAGGGATGGAGATGACGGTGGCTACAGACTCTTTCATGGATTTCTGATCAGGCACTTAGGGTTTTCGTCCTGAGGGCATCTTATAGGGGGAAGGGGAGGCTGAGGGGGTGCCTGGGCTGGCCAAACCACCCCCTGGCGCTGGCCAAGCCTGGCCACGCGGCCAGGTGGTGTGGACGCCCTCTGGCCCCTCTTCGTCTCGTACTCTGGCATCTGATGACTTCCGAAAAAATAGGCACTTTGGCTTTTGTCCCGTCTAATTCCAAGAATATTCATTTTCTGACTTTCCTTGAACCAAAAACAGCAGAAAACAGGCAGCTGGCACTGTGGCTCTTGTTAATAGGTTAGTCCAAGAAATCATATGAAAAGTACTCCAAAGTGTGGACAAAACACAAGAAAGTGGATAAAACCAAGCATGGAGCATCAAAAATTATAGACACATTTGCAATATATCAACATCCCCAAGATTAACTCCTGCTCGTCCTCGAGTAGGTAAGTGATAAAGAGAAAGAATAATTTTTGAGGTGACATGCACCATCAAAGACTTGATCAAAGTATTTGTAAAACATTCAAAGATGGGATCATAGTACTTCAATCATAACATGAAAGACAAAGTTCTAGCAATAAGATAAAGAAACTATGATGCAACATAAAAATGCACAAACAAAATATTCATAAATAACAATGCTTTGCAAGACGTTTGTTTGTTTCACATAAAGAAAACATAGCATAATAGCATTTAGCTTGTCCCTCATAGAGTAGCAAAACATAAATGCATAAGACACCTTCAAATTTCATAAGAGTGACTAGATACAAATAGTTTAAAACAAGATATATCAAGTTATGCATCAATCAACTAGTCTTGGGACAATGCACATAGAACTAAGAATGGCCACTATGCTCTCAAAGTAGGTGCACAAAGGTAGAAGGTGGAGACTCAATATAATGGTGGAAGAAAGGCCTTCATAAAAGGAAGTAGGGATTCAAGTCACATAAAGAGCTTCCAAAAATTATGCACTACAAGAAATCTGGTGATACATGACCCTCCATATTGGTCACTGAAAGGTCATAGTGTTTAATTTATGACCTTTTTATGACCAAATACAGCAGGTCAAAAGCTGAGCGTCACTAGTTAAACACCACGACCTTTTTCCTGAATTGGTCATTGACGTATGTGACAAATACAGTTGGTCACAGATTCTATGACCGTCTATTTTGGTCATGGAGTACCTAACCTATCTACGGTGGATCCAACGTGACAGATCCTACGTGGCAAATATGTGACCAAATCAAATGGTCTTTGATTAGATTCAGCCCGGTCCACATCAGTGTTTTAGATGGGCCGAGCCCAACAATTCAGCTTGTTTACGTGTCTTTTTTATCAATTTCAGACAACTACATGGTCCAAGCCCAAGATTTCAGCCTTTTTTTGGACCTCGGCCTTTTTATAGTCAAATTCAGTTTAATTTTCGTTCTTCCTAATTTGAGCTGGTCCCACTAGTCAGATGGGTCCAAATTGTCATGTGACTCAAATTCACTAGGTCCCATTTGTCAGTATTTTATTTTTTGTACTACTCCCAGTAGTCAGGTCTCATTTTTACACATTTCGGCAATAATCAGAATTGAATGAATACAATGCTCCAATTTTGATTTAAAAGAGTCAATTAAAGAACAATATATCAAATAACAATGGTGCATTACAATCAACAGTACACATTTTTGCTTGCTGCATTACAATCGTATAGCTACCAGAATATAGCAGAATCGTCTAGCTATTTAATTTTTTTTCTTGGTGCAGATTTGAGCTTCTTCCAAAGACTTCCATCGAGGGAGTGCCCTTCAGCTTGTTAGACTCCTGTACGCACACATGCAACACGTCTCCACTGTTGACAAAAATAGCAAAAGGATAATAGTAACAAATATCTTGATGTACATGCTTTTGGCAACCGAAGAGCAACCACTAATACCAACTGGATCTATTTAATACAGTGAACATGCCGTCAAATATGTTTAGTACAACACTAGTCATTTTATTTCAGGGATTCTCAATCAAATATGCTACAGTAACCTGTTGATTAGCACGTGGTCAACACTAGTCATTTTATTTCGGGGATTCTCAATCAACTATGCTACAGTACATGTTGATTAGCACATGGTAGAGTGAACGCACTCCAAGCTTGCCAATAGCTTATTTACAAATAAGAACTACAGAAAATAGGACTGCAAGACACCAGGGAAGAGTTGACAAGGAAGTACTCGTTTATTAGAACATAGCATCTCTAGCAAGAGTTGACAGTATTTCCACTTTGAATATTAGCATAAGTAACCATGGAAGCACTATGTATTACAGTACTACTAATTACATAATACACCAACAACTATAAAATGTGCTTGTACCAACAAGGTCACGATGAAATAGAAAAGGAAAATTGATCCAGGACACAATTGCTATATAGTTTCAGGTAGAATGCACAATGGAATATCTTATTTGCAGAATCTGTTTTGCATAAAGGCGTTCATAACCTGTAGTTGATAATTATCAACCCTCCAAATCCAATAACTTGTCTTCTCGATGAAAGCAAGTAAACTTTGCACTAACAGAAAGAGGAATTTGATTAAATATTTCGCAGCATAGTGCCCACTATAATTTCAAGAGGTCTTGAGTTATTTAACTGTGGCAAGTAGATTCTCAAACATGCAGTCAATAGAAGATAATATATATACGACCATATATTTTGCAAACTTCAAAATATATTAAGTACATATTTTTATCCAGAGCCACATGGAATGCAGGTAAATAGAACATATTATCAGAATCCATCAATTCCTGATGAGTTGCTTTCCTTCAAATTTTCATGAAAGCAACAGATATTGCAAGTAAAAAAGAACATAGTACACTCATGCCTCACAGAGCAAGTAGGGGAGAAAAGGGGGGAACCGGGGACTTACCTACACCATGGTTATGCGACGGTGGAGGTCACCTGGGCCGCGTTTCTGGTGTCCTATGGTGTGGCTAATCTAAGCATAGCAATAGAAGACATCTCAGTAAATCTCAGCATAAAGCGCCACTAATCGGAAAGCAAAACAACTAGAGGAATGTATATATAAAGGGAAGTACTATAGATGTCATTTTTAGATACATCAAGCATGAATGATTGAACAATAAGTACACGCTGTCATTTTATAATCCCAAAGGACAAACTGATAGGATTTGAATTGTTTCAACTTACAACATGATTCTACAAGTTTTACAGCTTGGTTGTGAAGTACCTACATAACCAGAAAGACACAATCACTTTGAATTTAGTGCTGCAGAAGGGAACATTAAGTTTTTTCTGGATTTTCAATATTCGATATTCTCACTCGCTCGGGCCTTTCAGCATATCCATGTTCATCCCATTCAATCTGGTAATGCAGAGTGTATAACAATGACTGCATGATGATAAATAGTTTTTTTCAAGATTTATCAGAAAAGAAAGGCAGCTGCAAGTTGCACCAAATCTGAAGGGATCAGAGTCACTAACGCCCACAATTGTACCAGTGTATCTGTAAAACAGAACGATTTTGCTTAGGCTAGGTTGCAAAGGAACTGTTGACTCCAGGCATCACTTCATACAAGTATTTTACTGGTAACTCATAGAAGAAAGTAACATGAACAGATGTATGCAAGCTTACCTCGAATGGGGTAACGATGATGAGCGCCTCGAGGATGCCGTCGCCAAACCCGTACGTGAGCCCGCCCTGCGCGGAGACCTAGCCGATGGTGGGCCTCCATGAAGGCAGGCTGCAGCAAGGCATTGGAGCCGAGGTGGAGAGCTTAATTGAGCGCGAGGTTCATGGCGAAAGGTGTGCGGTCGAGCTGCAGCCTGGTCTTGACAACATCAATCTGCCCGGTGGACGGATCCGCCATCGCCATGGACCTCCACCTCCTCTCTGAATAGCCGAGATGCAGGACTTGGAGGGTTCGTGTTGGAGGAACGAGTTTGTGGTTCCACGAGGTGGAATAGAAAGAGGAGGAGGGGAGTGTTGCAGAGAGACGGTCGGTAGGGCAGGTTGCCGGAGTTGGCCGGGATCTAGGACACCGGCGGAGGTGGAGGAAAGGGGAGGAGGGTTGCATGCTCACACCGGGGAGCTCGTTAGTGGATCTGGCAGTGGAGGAGAGCGATGACGAAGGTGAGGGGGGATCGACGAGAGATGGCGGCAGAGGTGAGCGAGGACGCGTCGGTGTTGGGAGGAGCTCGGGAGGAATCGAGGAGAGATGGCGGCTGCGGGGGGGTCGATCTAGGGTTCTAGGGTGTGTGTGTTGTAGTGGTTGGTTGGGTAGGGTGAGACGAGGGAGTGGGTCCAAGTCCAGATTTGGTGCGCGCGGGCTCGCCGCTACCGGCCATGTCATTGATCCGCGCCAATAGGCCTGATCTCAATCTCTTTCGTCCATTCTGGGTTGATCCAACGGTACCCTAAAATTTAACAACAACTTAAAGGAATTATTTTTTTGAAGTTTCTATCATTTTTGTTTATTTTTTACAAAACTGAAAAGGCGATCCAAGGGGGGTGGTGGGATCTGTTTTTTCCCCTATATGCTTGTTCTGTGGCGCATTAACCTATATGCACCATAGAAACATCACTTTCTGTGGCGCATATGGACATATGCGCCAAAGAAGTTTCTCCTCCTTTTTTTGCTGCTTGGTCCCATCAACCTTCTGTGGCACATATGTCTATATGCGCCACAGAAGTTTGATACTTCAGTGGCGCACTCGAAAATATGCGCCACAGAAATATGGACTTCTGTGGCGCATATTAGTTTCGTGCGCCACTGAAGTGCCAAACTTCTGTGGCGCATTGTTTCTAGTGCGCCACTGATATATATCTGTGGCATATGCGCCACTGAATATCTTGTCTATCTATAAGTTGTTTCCTAGTAGTGGGTTATGGTTTATTTTCTATTTTCCGAGTGCAAAAATTAGGCATTTGTTGAAGCAATCACCAAACAAAAGTTTCAAAATGATACCTTTCAATTTTTCAAATATACTATACCACATTACATGCACAATGTTTCAATTGGGGTATCTGAAACACCTTTCCTTCCACCCCTCGTGAAAAAGACAAATTCCTGCCGAATCGACTAGAAGTGAGTCTGATTTGAACTACAGGTACATGATCTCAGTCTCATGATTTTTTGAAAAACTGATTTTTAGATTCACAATATGTTGTTTTATTAGAGATCCAATGCAAGTTTAGCGAGGCTCATCCCCTAGCTAAGAACCTTCATGCCCGCCATTTTGACCATAGTTTGAAACAGGCATAAGAAATTCAAAAATGGTCCAAAGAAGGTAAATCCTTCGCGTGGCATCGTATTATGTAACATAGTTGCAAGAAAAAATATCAAACTTGGAATATTGCAAATCTCTTAAAAAAACCTTCACAGAAATGACCTATCATGTTCGAGGTTTCATGGCTTTTAGGCCAAACGACCAATGTTATGGCCAGAATCGCGGCATAGTTTGTGATAATGTACCCATATCGTGCATGCATATGTATCTTGGGATGGTGAACAATGTTGCTGGAGGAAGTTTTCCCTTTCGTCAGTCAAAAAATGCATTTTCCATTTTCCGAGTGCCAAAAACAGGGTGTTTTGTGAAACAACCACCAAATGAAAGTTTTAAAATGCTACCACCCTATTTTTTGTAAATACTATACCACATTGCATGCACAATGCCTCAACTGGGGTATCTAAAACATTTCTGTGCACCCCTCGCGAAAAAGACAACTGTCTGCCGAACCGGTAGGAAGCGGGTTCGATTTGAACTACAAGTACATGATCTCAGTGTCATGATTTTTTTAAAAATCATTTTTAGGTTCAAAATGTGTTGTTTTATCAGAGATCCAGTGCAAGTTCAGTGAGGCTCATCCCCTAGCTAAGAACCTTTATGCCCACCGTTTTGACCATAGTTTGAAACGTGCATAAGAAATTCAAAAACGGACCAAACAAGGTAAATCCTTCGTGTGGTGTCGTATTATGTGACATAGTTGCAAGCAAAAATACCAAACTTGGAATATTGCAAATATCTCGAAAAAACCTTCATAGAAATGACCTATCATGTTCGTGGTTTCATGGCTTTTAGGCCAAACGACCAATGTTATGGCCAGAATCGTGCATGCATGTGCATCTTGGGATGACGAACAATGTTGCAGGAGGAAGTTTTCCTTTTCATTGCATGGAAAAGCCATTTTCTATTTTTCTAGTGCCAAAATCGGGACGTTTTGTGAAGCAACATCAAATGGTGAATACAAAATTCTACCACCCCATTTTTCAAAAATACTAGACCCATCTTACATGAACAATGTTCCAACCGGGGATTCGCAAACCTTTCCGTCCACCCCTGGTGAAAAAGACAAATGTCTTCCGAATCGGTAGGAAATGGGTCCGGTTTGAACTATAGGTACATGATCTAACACTCATGATTTTTTCAAAAAAATCATTTTTAGACTCATATTATGATGTTTCTTCACAGATCCAATGCAAGTTTAGCAAGACCCATCCCCTATCTTCATGCCGCCGTTTTGACCATAGTTTGAAACGAGAACATTTTGAAACGGGCATAAGAAATTCAAAAATGGTCCGAATAAGGTGAATTCTTCGCGTGGTGTCGTATTATGTGACATAGTTGCAAGAAAAAATACTAAACTTGGTATATTGATTGCATCTCGAAAAAACCTTCAGAGAAATGACCTATCATGTTCGAGGTTTCATGGCTTTCAGGCCAAACGACCAATGTTATGGCTAGAATCGTGGCATAGTTTGTGATAATATGCCCATATTGTTCACGCATATGCATCTTGAGATGGCGAACAATGTTGCAGGAGGAAGTTTCCCTTTTCGTCGCATGGAAAAGCCATTTTCTATTTTTCTAGTACCAAAATCGAGGCGTTTCATGAAGCAACATCAAACGGTGAATACAAAATTCTACCACACCATTTTTCAAAAATACTAGACCAACCTTGCGTGAACAATGTCCCAACCGGAGATTTGCAAACCGTTCTGTCCATCCCTGGTGAAAAAGACAAATGTCTGCCAAATCGGCAGGAAGTGGGTCCGGTTTGAACTACATGTACATGATCTAACACTCATGATTTTTCAAAAAATCATTTTTAGACTCATAATATGATGTTTCTTCAGATATCTAATGTAATTTTAGCAAGGCCCATCCCTATCTTCATGGCCGTCGTTTTGACCATTGTTTGAAACGAGAAAATTTTGAAACAGGCATAAGAAATTCAAAACCGGTCCGAACAAGGTGAATCCTTCGCGTGGTGTCGTATTATGTGACAGAGTTGCAAATAAAATACCAAACTTGGTGTATTGATTGCATCTCGAAAAAACCTTCACAGAAATGACCTATCATGTTCGAGGTTTCATGGCATTCAGGCCAAACGACCAATGTTATGGCTTGAATAGCAGTATAGTTTGTGATAATGTGCCCATATTGTGCACACATGTGCATCTTGGGATGGCAAACAATGTTGCAGGAGTAATTTTTTCTTTTCACCGCACGGAAAGGCCATTTTCTATTTTTCGAGCACAAAAAAGGGGCATTTTGTTAAGCAACTGCCAAGTGAAAGTTTCAAAATGGTACCATCCTATTTTTCAAAAATAGTAGACCGTGTTAAATGGCCAATGTCCCAACTAAGGTATCTAAAACTTTTTCGTCCACCCCTGATGAAAAAGACAAATTCTTGTCGAATTGGTAGGAAGTGGGTCCGATTTGAACTACAGGTACATTATTTAATACTCATCATTTTTTGGAAAAAATATTTTTAGATACAAAATATGCTGTTTTAATAGAGATATATTAAATTTTTAGTAAGACTCAACACCTAAACGAGTCATTCCTGCCATGTTGACCGCGCCTTGAAATCGGCATAACATAATTTAAAAAGCACTAAAAATAGAAATTAGTCGCATTTCATAATTCTATATGAAAATAATGTTATGCACCTCCTAAAGATAAACCAATCTGATTTTTATATCATCTTAATCCGAGGTCATGTGCACAAATAATGGGGAAATTACATTTTTAGACTTTCTAGAAAAAAAATAATGCATGTCGATTCGTGTGGACTCAAACGTTAAAAGAAGCCCATAATTCCAGTAAAATCGACCACCAAATGGTGTATTGGGTTGTTAGCCCAGCCGGTCGACTGAAATATTTGAGTAAAAAAAGGAATAGGCTTTGTCTGCCAGAGGCCTAGGCCCAACAAGGGTTCGGCTCATACAAATAATATGATACAGGTTTAACTAACACAAACGATGGCTTGGTAGAGTGGTTTGGTTGTTGTGTTGTCATGCAGGGTCACAGGTCGTGGGTTTGAGTGCCCCTCCCTCCTGTTTTTGCCAATTTATTTCAAAGCACAACGCGACCCACGTATTTAAATAGATCATGTTGGGGTTTTTAGACACAAACCACTTGGTGGTGTGATGGTTCGGTTGGTTCGCTGAGTTGAGGAGGTCGCAGGTTCAATCTTTGGCTAGGCCTTTTTTGCCATATTATTCCTGCATGCGAGGTGGCCATCTATTTAGGTGGGTCCTACACGTCAGGTCAGTGGGGTCCGTCTATTAGGTGGGTCATACACGTCAGGTCAACTTGGTCAACCTATTTCCATTTGGCTGGTCTGTTGTATGACAGGCGGGTCCCACAAATCATATATTGGTCCTAGTCGGCATCACACGATACCTTTACGGACACGTCAGCAGAAGTTGACACATGGAAATGACACATAGACAAAATTGTTGACGTGGCCGACCAGTCAGTTTAAAGCAACAAGAATCAGTGGCCATGACCATTTAAATTGGTCGTAGTGAGTTAAATATAAGACCATAAACTAGCGATATTCATCTGTGACCTTTTCGTGCTTGGAAAATATGACCTTCTTAACAAAATTGGTCGTAGTTTTTCAAGGTTTGGACCCTCCCAAATGCTTTACGACCAGTTGGTTCAGAATGGTCATAGATCTATGACCAAAAAATCCATGGTCGTTATTAAAAGGTGACTAGTGAGCATATTTCTTGTAGTGATGGTACTTATAGCTTTCAACTCTCATTTCTCCTATCATAAGCATCTTAAAGGCGATTAAGGTTAAAGTGACACAACTAAGAGGATATGCTTGACAAGTTATAAACCGAAATCTCATGCCCCTTACTTACGAAGACCGAACCTCATGCTACTCAACTTTAGTCACGAGTAAGCTCTTGTCATTGTAAGTACATGTGTATCATTAAGAACCACCAACGGGGTACCCATTGCACATGATACAGGAGCTATCCCATAATCAAAATGACAAGGCAAGCAGACAATGAGCATCTCAGCGATCTTTTTATTTGCTATTTGCAAAGGTTTTTATTGAGGATGCTTCATAGAGTGCTCATTATAGTAGTGCTGCAAGTTTCCACCATGATTAGGCATGTCTTAGGCTAGCGGCCCAGGCGTTTCTCTAACACACATACAAACTCCATGATCTTACAAGTTCTACTTTTATTTCACACCGCCGGGATCCGTAAGCAAAAGAACATGATATCAACGGGGTACAAAGTACAAGTGCAATGTTGAAAGCGTTCCCCATGAAACATGGTTCTGCTAACTTCAACTTATAAAGCACAAGCATATACACAACAAAGAAGTACCCAATGGTTCAAGTTTATTAGAAGCAAAAAAGTAAAGTGTGCCATCAAGTTTGTGAGAGCTTTAATCACTAGTTTTCTCATAACAAGTTTAATTTGGAAGGTAAACAAAAGCATGAATATACTTGGAATAGCATAAGCTAGTAAGTAGATATGGTGGACTATTTGTAATAATTTGGTTTAGGGAGTTGGATGCATGAGTGGAATTCATACTTTGTTGTGGAGGCTAGCAAAAGACTGGGAGTGACAAACTAAGAGAGCAATAATGGCCATAATCATGCAGAGCGACTAAACATCATTGATCAAAGCATAAAGTGATACTAAAAGTTGAAAACTAAAGGATCATAAAGGCTATGGTGACTTGGGATAGTCATAACATGGTGTGAGCATGTGCCAAGTCAACCCAAATAAAGCATCAAAGGAGAATACCACTATACTATGCTTTAATATGCTAAAACAACGCATGATTCATCCAAGGCACATTAAGCAATCTCTATTATTTATTACAAGTCATGCTACAGAAAATAATACTAAGCATAAAGCCAAAACAATATCAAACATGGCATGACAAAGCATAGGCCACAGTCAAAAACGAGCTCTTTTTACCACATAAGCATGAACTTTCCTACTCTTTTCTAATCCAAACCAAATTATTTGCAAACCAATGTATGAAAGAGGGAGTCCAACCAATTTATTCAGAAAACTAAGAAAACAAAAGCAAACAAAAAACCAAAACGAAAACAAAAAAGAAGACGCTCCAAGAACATCACAACTGTGCATGAAACAATAAAAATGAAGCGTTTAGAGGAAACCTGGGATTTTTATTGATAAATAGGGGGATGCCTTGGGCATCCCCAAGCTTTGATGCTTGTACTTTTTGGATATTTCTTGGGGTGACACGCGTGGCATCCCCAAGCTTGAACTTTAGTCCATCCTTCATCTCATTACTCATTCCTTCCATACACCTGAAAATTTTCCTTCATACAAAACTTCACACAATCTTTATTAGCAACATTAGTGCACTCAAGATAAATAAGTCTTAAGGTTCAGTTCTAACACCAAATAAACTTCCATTAGAACACTAGCTACTGTAGCACGTCCGTCAAAAAGCTCAATTCCCCACAAGAACTCAAAAAGGAAATGCAGAAAATGGCAGAAATCTGTCAAAACAGACCAGTGGGTAAAGACGAATTTTTTAGAATACCTTCTGTTGCTCAAATCAACAAGTGTTTAACTAACGAAAGTTATATTACAATCTGGGTCAGAAGCACAACAATTCACGCCTCAAAAAGACGTTTAGAGATTTTACACGAATTTTTACGGTGAAGCACATAAATCTGTTTCGGGACAGCAACTTTCCCAATCATTACTTCTCTCTCATTAGAGGTTACTCTTGGCACAAAAAGCAAATAAAAAGGATAAGGAGTGGTTATTACAGAGGTAATAACTTCCAAGACTCATCTAAAACTTTTGGGTTATCTCCCAATAAGTACTTTTCTTTAACGCCTTTAAGTTAGGCATAAGAAGCAAAGAAAGAATCAAGTGTTCTCAAATGAAGAAGAATTAAGACCAAATTTTGTTTTCATAGGAGAAGCAAAATAAATCTTCTCTCTCTTCTTAGGGAAGTGTTCTATACCTTTCTTGAGTGGGATATGATATTTAATGGTGCCTTCTTTCATATCAATAATGGCACCAACAGTTCTAAGAAAAGTTCTTCCCAAAGTAATAGGACAAGAAGCATTGCATTCAAAATCCAAAACATAGAAATCAACGGGGACATAGGCATTGTTAACCATAATAAGGACATCATTAAGAATCCCCATGAGTTTATTTTTAGCATTATCATCAAGTGGAGGAAAATCAAGCATATCATAAATCCTTCTAGGCATAATAGAAACACTACTATCAAGATCACATAAAGCTTTGAAATCAAAGTCATTCACTTTCATATTAATGATGGGTTCCCAACCATCTTCTTGTTTCATAGGAATAGAAGTTTTATGTTTCATCTTTTATTCTTTAATCTTTATGAGAGCATCAGTAATGTGTTTTGTAAAGGCCATGTTCATAGCACTAGCATTAGGACTTTTAGCAAGCTTTTGTAGGAACTTAATAACTTCAGAGATATTGCAACCATCAAGATAAAAATCATAATTATCATTTAAAGTAGTAGAACTATTACTAGCCTCAACACTAGTGGTGGTAATAGTAGAAACACTGATGTTTCTAGCAATTTCATGTTCTCTTTCCCACATAGCATGTAATTCAGCTAATAGTCTAATATTATCATCAATTCTTACTTGTATAGCATTAGTAGCTGTAAATGGATTATCATTAGTTTCAGGTTTAGCAGCCATTTTATTCAAAGAAGATTGAGCTCCAGCCAAAGATGTTATATGTCTTTCAGCATTAGAGAGTTTTTCCTCAATAGTTTTATTGAAATCAGTTTGCTTACTAATAAAGTCTTTAACCATAACTTCAAGTTCAGAGGGTGCACTCCTATTATTGTTGTAAGAATTTCCATAAGCATTACCATTGTTGGGAGGATATGGCTTATAATTGTTGTTACCAAGATTACTGCCAAAGTTGTTATTTCTTATGAAGTTCACATCAACTTGCTCTTCTTGAGCAACCAAAGAGGCTAAAGGAACATTATTTGGAGCAATATGGGCTTTCCCATTAACAAGCATAGACATAATAATATCAATCTTATCACTCAAGGAGGAAGTTTCCTCAACATAATTTACCTTCCTACCTTGTGGAGCTCTCTCAGTATGCCATTCAGAATAATTAACCATCATATTGTCCAGAAGTTTCGTTGCAGCACCCAAAGTAATGGTCATAAAGGTACCTCCAGCAGCAGAATCCAATAGGTTCCTTAAAGAATAGTTCAATCATGCATAGAAAGTTTGGATGATCATCCAAGCAGTCAATCCATGAGTGGGACAATTCTTTACCAAAGATTTCATTCTTTCCCAAGCTTGAGCAACATGTTCATTATCATATTGTTTAAACTTCATTATTTCACTTATCATGGATATAATCTTAGCAGGAGGATAGTATTTTCCAATAAAAGCATCTTTGCACTTAGTCCAAGAATCAATACTATTCCTAGTTAAGGAATTCAACCATTCTTTAGCTTTTCCTCTCAAAGAGAAAGGAAACAATTTCAGCTTAATAATATCACCATCTATATCCCTATGCTTTTGCATCTCAAAAAGTTCAACAAAGTTATTTAGATGGGAAGCAACATCTTCATTACCAATACTAGAAAATTGTTCTCTCATAACAAGATTGAGCAAAGCAGGTTTTATCTCAAAGAAAGTATCTTCAGGCACAGGTGGAGCAATAGGTGTGCTCATAAAATCATCGTTGTTGGTGCTAGTGAAGTCACACAACTTAGTGTTTTCAAGAGTAGTCATTTTTTTGGGTTTTCAAATAAGAAAGCAAACTAGTAAAACTAATATTTTTTGTGTTTTTGATAACAAAGCAAGAAAACTAAGAAAAAAGAAAACTAAGCAAAACAAAAATAACAAAGTAAAGAGATTGGTTATGAGGGACTCCCCTTGTGAAGATGTCCTTGACTCCCCGGCAACAGCGCCAGGAAAATGCTTGATGGCTCAGTGTCGGTGCCAAAAAATGCTGGTGCGATGTTGATGTAGAGCTCGTTGGGAACCCCAAGAGGAAGGTATGATGAGCACATCAGGAAGTTTCGCTCAGTTATGAAACCAAGGTTTAATCGAACCAGTAGGAGCAAGGAAACACCCCAAAGGTATTGCTAGTTGAGCCTTGGCAGGGCGCACTACCTGTGCTAGTAGCAACGTGGAGACCTGCACAACACAGCCACAAAACTTTGTCCCCAACTTGCGATGAGGTTGTCAATCTCACCGTGTTTTGTGGAAAACAAAGGATTAAACGTATCGAATGGAAAGAAGTAAAAGTTTGCAGAAAGTAAACACAAAGAAGTAAAAGATTATAGATTGTATGTAAAGAAAAGGACCGGGATCCATAGTTCACTAGAGGTGGCTCTCCTTAAGATAGATAACATGCTAGGTGAACAAATTACAGCGGGGCAATTAACAAACATCGAGAAAGCATACAAGCATATACTAATCATCTTAACTCCTTTGAGACTTGATTGGGAATTACAACATTATACATAGACCGCCATCCAACTGCATCTATGACTAATAATCCACCTTCAGGTTATCATCCGAACTCCCTCCAGTATTAAGTTGCAAGCAACAGATTATTGCTTTACGAATTGCGTGTAAGGTAAACAATACGATTGTTCTATGAACAAAGCATTGTTGTTTTCTCCCTAGTAGCAACATCACATCTAGTACCTTAGAGATTTATGTCACTTCCCCAGATTACCAGAGGCATGAACCCACTATCGAGCATAAATACTAACTCTTGGAGTTGCTAGAATCTACTTGGCCAAGATAGCTACTAACAACGGAAAGCATGCAAGATCACAAATAACAAAGACATGATAGAATCAATAATCAATCTGAAATAGCATCTCAATATCCATCGGATCCCCGCAAACACAACATGTATGATTACAAATAGATGATCTTGATCATGAACGGAGCTCACAAGATCTATACATGAAACCACAAAGGAGGAGAACCAGCCATCTAGCTACTACATGGATCCGTAGTCCGAGGATGAACTACTCACGCATCACACCGGAGGCTTGCATGGTGATGAAGAAGGCCTCCAGGGTGAATTCCCCTCTCCAGCAGGGTGCCGGGAAGAGCTTCAGATCTCTCCCGATCTAGGGATGGAGATGACGGCAGCTACAAACTCTTTCGTGGATTTTTGATCGGGCACTTAGGGTTTTCGTCCCAAGGGCATCTTATAGGCGGAAGGGGAGACCGAGGGGGTACCTGGGCTGGCCACACCACCCCCTGGCACGGGCCAAGCTTGGCCGCCTGGCTAGTGGTGTGGCCGCCCTCTGGCCCCTCTTCGTCTCGTACTCTGGCATCTGATGACTTCCGGAAAAATAGGCACTTTGGCTTTTATCCCGTCCAATTCCGATAATATTCATTTTCTGACTTTCCTGGAACCAAAAACAGCAGAAAACACGCAGCTGGCACTGTGGCTCTTGATAATAGGTTAGTCCAAGCAATCATATGAAAAGTACTCCAAAGTGTGGACAAAACACAAGAAAGTGGATAAAACCAAGCATGGAACATCAAAAATTATAGATACATTTGCAATGTATCAGTAGTACATCAGTATTAGTTCTATAAAATGGCAAGTTCCAAAAGAAAAACAAGACCATGTACTGCACTTGGTCTAAATAAGTAGCAGTACATCAGTATTAGTTCTATAAAATGCCAAGTTCCAAAAGAAAAGCAAGACAATCTGCTGCACTTGATCTAAACACGTACACGTACATCATAGTTAGTTCTACAAAATATTGTATTGTATGTACTAATAGTAACAACAGAACATTTGCTAAATTTAGTAGCATTTAAAAGATTCAGCGGTACAGAATATGACCGACAAAATATCAACAAATTCCCAACTCATATTCAGCAGCACTTGACAGATTTCTAGTTCATATTCAGCAGCACTTGATAGATTTAGAACATTTCAAACTAACCAAATTAGCAGTACACAGACAATAATTGACAGATTCAGCAATGCACACATTGAAATTCAATAGATGTAGCTAGGCCTGATTCAAAAGTAAAGCGAGACCATATTCTGCACTTCATCAGTTGATCTGAACAAGCACCAGTACATAGTTATTATTGCAAAATAGATTAGCAGAGAAAGAACTCCATAGAAAATACTCAGAACTACCTTAAGGTAGGAACCACGTCTTCCAAAATGATAAGTACCAGTACATATAGTAGGTATTACTACAAAATACATTAGTAGTAGTTGAACTCCATAAAAATACTCCTAAGAACAACTACTAAGAACAGGTAGTAAGTCTTTCTAGCAGTTCAGATACTCCAACGAACATTAAGATGTGTTTATCTCACTCATGAATCATGTTAATCCGAAGACAGTATTCTAGGATGAACACCGACGGTTGACTAGCGACTAGGTGCGACATCGGCACTGGTAGGAGCCACTGCAGCTCTTCGAACAGGATGCCGTCGGGCGACGCAGTGCTCTCCCGCACGCATAGCCCAGAATTTTTTATCCTTCTCCCCTCAATCACAGTCGACGACCAAAATTTCATCATGTACCATAGAGACAAGCACGCTGCTGACCTGACGCATACGACGGATACGACGTGTAGCATTTGGCGCGTGTCAAATCGCACTACGAATATAGTACCATCGTCTCCGGATCCGATGATATCTACTATCTGCAGGCCTCTTGCCGGTAGAGGCTTAGAGGAGTACCTGCGTGTTTTGCCGTAGCGGAAATTGTGCACCCTCATCGAGTGAGCTTCACAGAGGTGGGCGAGGAGCGCCACCGGCGAGGCGGCAAAAATGTGGCCATCCTCCATGCAGTTGCAAGGGCCGTGCACGCACGCAATCTTGTGGTTATGGACCTGATGGTACGCGACCAATATCCCGCAAACCGTCGTTGGGGCATCTGCTACCTTTTCTGCTGGTGACTCGGAGGTTCAACTCCTTGGAGCATGCGGTCAGCCAGATGGCACTGCTAGTGTCCATACACATAGCGATCTCGTCGAACACATCGGCGCCGATGTTGCTCCATCCACCGTACCACCGGTTGGGCGCCGAATCCGCCATCATGTTCCGATGGTTTGGGGGCGAGGCGGATGTCAACACCCGGAATTTTAATCCCAGATGCCTGTTATGTCATCCATCGCAATCCCAGGATTACCATTTTTTCGAGACATAACAGATTGGATATCATAGTACATCATCCATTACAAACCATACATAAGGTCTTACACAAATAAGGATCTCATGATCCAGTCTTAATACAACAAGCAGCTGAAATAAAAGATAAGCGTAGCGGTGGGGTCCATCTTCAGGGGCACAGGCAATGCTGACGAAGGCAGATAGTCCTAGTTATCATAGCCGTCTTGCTGGCCATCATCTTGGTAGTCTCCTTCATAGTCTAGCCATGAGAATAGCCAGGGACAAAAGTCATGAGTACTCTTAAAGTACTCGCAAACTACCACTAACAAGTAGTATAGTTCTAAGTTAAAGTGCTAACTCTAAGTTTAACTATAAGGTTAAGTTTGAAACCTAAGCTCAGTTCAGAAGCAAAGAAAGATAAAATAAAGTTCTAGAATCACTAAAGTTGGGAAGCTAGTGTCATAAACACAACCCTGTTGTGGTCAAGTCAAAGTTCACCATTCATTTCATAAGTTATTTTGAAAACATCTGACAACGAAACAGTATGGCCATTCCAACTGTCCATAACCGCGGAGCGGCTATTTGAATAGTTTGAAACTCTGCAGAGGTGGTACACTTTCACCACAAGATTCGATACATCTGTCAGGGATAGCCCTGAATCATCATACTTAGTATGTAGATAATCAAACATAACTTTTCCTTTACACACCCTAGTATAAGCACCTCTCCTATGAGCATGGCCTCCCAACCATGACCATCTGTCATCTTGGGCACTTCATAGGTGGACAACATTGAGAGGTAGCCTCAGCTCAGACCTCTCCCGCGACGGAACTAATACTAATGCATATAAATTTCTGGCTAAGCCTTACCCAATTCAGGTAATGTGGTTGTATGGTAAATTTGGAATGGTATCGCATCCGAATCCAACCATCAGTTTTATTAAAGGGTTAAGGCTCATGCCTCAACATTTTCACCATCATAAACCATTTGTGTTTCTCAACACATGTCAAAATATCTCAATAGAATGACTCATCATTCCAAGGTTTTCATAATTCATTTTCACCAAGTGCTCCCATCTAAAGTGACTCAAGTTTTTATCTACTCTAAACTACTAAGTTAATAGTGTTCACTAAGGTGGAAATGATGGGATCAATATCATGCCATAGAATGACATCTAAGGTTACCTAAATAGGTCAAGTTTTATACTCTTTATGCTACCATCAACAAGTAAAGAACATTGTGTAAATTAAAGGAAGTAAGGCTTGGAAAATAATACTTGGGGTGACTAATAGTCAAAGTGGTATAACCAAAGCATGCCTAAAGCATCTTTGCTCAAGCCATCTAGCTTAATTCTAGCTTGCTCACAATATCTTGCATTGCTAATGGTGGCTTGCAAGTACAACTTGCAAGGGTTAACTTGGGTAGTGCTAGCTTTCCTTGGTTGGTGAAGTGGTTGAAGTTTTCTTCTTCTTGGTAGAACTCCTCCTCCTCGAAAGCTTGGTCGATACTATCGTCTATAAATACATACGGAGTACACAATCACCAAACAATACTTAACTAGTCTAATTCGCACTCTAAGGCACACATTTGATGATCTATTATCATCACAAGCATCACAAGTTTTATTAACTAGTTTCATTCTTTTTATTTTAGAAAAGTAATTTCTACTCATTGAAAATTAACTAAGATTTAATATTCACCACTTCCAATATGGGATCATGTGGACACATGTTAGCACCACATATTCTAACATGTGGGAATGTGATTTAAGGGTTGGATCATAATTACTTTGATTTAAGTTCATTATTTAATGATTTAAAGTGACTAGAAATGCCTATATAGCATTATTTTGGTACTAGTCCAAAGTCACTGCATGTAAACCTTAATGTTATTACATATTCAGATAGATATGGTGAAATGTGATTTTTGAGAGTTGGAATCAACTCAAAAGCTATCATGGTTGATTTTATAAAAATGTTGCAAGGTGCAAATGCTTCTGTCTTGTTATTTTTACTAGGAGAGATCTCTAACTCTAATGGAATTAAATCCAACAGGCTTGGGTAGATCTTTTCAGTTGCTTTCTAACAAAATTGGAATCACTCCAATTGGATTTGTAAATCTCTCTGAAATGATTTTCAAACTACGGGACAGAACAAAGTTCAAACTAAAAAAGAAAAATCATAATTCAAAATAAATGGGTCGCGCGGGAAAGCTAACGGGCTGGCCCAGTGACAATACGCGGTGCGGGCCACAGCTGATAGGGGGGTCCACCGGTCAGAGGCTCATAACACGCGAAGCGGTACGGGGCGATGTGGGCTGTTAGATTATAACTACGATCGATGGCTGGGGCTCGTCGTCGACGATTAACCTGTCGGAAGCGAGGTTTAACCTTAGCGCTTCGGTGGGGGTGCTCAGGGGGCGTACCAGGGCTCCAGCGACGACGGCGATGGGGGCAAACGAACTAGTGGTCGACGGCGAACTCAGGGATGGTCGAGGCAGCTCTAGGGGTGGTCGCAATCAGCGGGGCCCTTCTCCACCGGAGGCGGCCAGCTTCGGTGAAATTTCGGCGACTACGAGCTCGAGTGGCTCCGGGAAGAAGTGGGGACTGATCAGTGGCAAGAGGCGAGGTGAGTGGTGTGCCAAATGAGGCTAGGGGTGGCCTCTATTTATAGCCCGACGATGCGACCGAATGGCATGGGCGGGCGGCTCCGGCGAGGGCTGCACACCGTGCTAGAGGCGTGGCTCGAGGTAGGGGACGATGGCTGGTCTCCTGGCGGTGCGCTATGGCTTGAATGTGGGCTTAGGGGCGGTGGTATGCGGTCGGGCAGTGCGCACGCTTTGAGCGGCAGAGGCGGTGGTCTTCACGGCGAGCGGTGGCTGTGGTGCAAGGGGCGGCGAACGGGCATGTCCGCGGTGTTCCTGGGGTCGTGGCGACGCGGCCGGCATGGGCTGCGGTCGAGGAACGACGTGTGCATGCGTGTCGGGTGCGGCGCTCTAGCGCGTGCTCGGCATAGTGCAGACGCACTGGGTGCGGTGCATTGGCGGTGGTCCACGACTCGGCTGTGCTCGGGGAGGGGACAAAGAGTGGCGGTGAGGTATGGCTAGCTACTAGACATGGTGAGAGGGGGAGGGATTGTCTGTTGCGGCGGTTGCAAGTTTGGCCGGCGACATGGTGCTCGGGTTGGCATGGCAATGCCACTAGGGGGTAGGGGATGGGGTGCAATTGGTCTGGTTTGATCAAAGGGGGACAAAGGGAGTGTTTTGAGGACAAATGGGTGCAAAACCCTGTATAAAACAGTGAGGTATGTTTAGAGTGTAAACTCTGCCTGCCATGTGTTTGTGGAAATGGCCGCAAGAAAATTATTTTTGAATTTTGAAAAGATTTTTGGTGGGTGTGCTAGGCATAAGCTTGAGACTCCGTGGGTGCTTGGGTTTTGAAAATTGAGCTCATTTGAAAGGTTTTTGAAATAGGGTGATCTTGATACCTACACTAGATTCAATTTTCAAATGTCATTTAAATTTAGTGTTTGAATGTTTTTGGCAGATCAGAAAGTGGGCCTTGGTACATCATTATGTCTAGCAAGGGGTGCAAAGATCCACATTTGTTTCTGTTAGGTTTTGTGTTCTAGGAATAGCCAAAGTAGGCATGGTAGTTAATTTGGCACAAATGACCATTTGCTTCTTTTATTCATTTTGATTTGTTTTTCTTTGGGAATTGTTTGGGAATGATTTAGATGATGTTTATTTCACCTAAGAATCATTTTACAAGCAATGGATCACTTAATCATGGCAATTCAAACAACTCCTATTTTAAATGCACACACATATGAATGTTTTAATATTTTTAATTGGAAAAGTTTTTGTTAAAACTAATTTTGAAGATTTGGATCTTAATAACCTTGGATTAAAGTTTTGGGATGTTACAAACCTTCCCCCCTTAAACAAAATCTCGTCCCGAGATTTACAAAGAAAACTAGGAACTAAGGAGATCTGGGAACTTTGTCCTAATGTAATCTTCTCGCTCCCAAGTGGCTTCCTCCTCAGTATGGTTGCTCCATTGAATCTTGAGAAACTTGATACTCCTGGTCCTGGTTGTTCTGTAAGCTTCTTCCAAGATACGGATGGGACCTTCACGATATGTCAGATCATTGTAGATCTCCACAGCTCTGTGATCGATGTTCTTGAAAACTTCAGTCTTCTCTAGCACTTCTAGGCATTTGCGAAGTAACGAGATATGGAACACATTGTGGATGGCTGACATCTCTTCAGGAAGTTCCAGTTGATACGATACTTCTCCTCGACGGTTCAGAATCTTGAAGGGTCCGATATATCTGGGGGCTAACTTTTCTTTCAGACTAAAGCATTGGGTTCCTTTCAATGGTGAAACCTTGAGATATACAAAATCTCCGACATTGAAAGTCAGGTATCTCCTTCTTTTGTCAGCATAACTCTTCTGTCTGGATTGGGCGGTCTCGAGGTGCTCACGGACTTTGTGAACCTTCTCTTCAGCTTCTCGGAGAATGTTGGGTCCAAAGATCTGACTCTCTCCTACTTGCGACCAATTCAAAGGGGTACGACACTTTCTTCTGTATAGGAACTCAAATGGTGCCATTTGCAAACTAGCTTGATAACTATTATTATATGAGAATTCTGCGAAAGGCAGGCAGTCTTCCCATTTTGATCCGTATTCCAACACACAAGCTCTTAACATATCCTCTAGGATCTGGTTGCATCTCTCAGTCTGTCCATCAGTTTGCGGGTGATAAGTGGTGCTAAAGTTTAACTTGGTTCCTAATCCTTCCTAAACTTTCTGCCAAAATCTCGAGGTAAACTAGGTTCCTCGATCTGATACGATGGTCTTGGGGGTTCCATGCAGACTAACAATCCTAGCAATATACAGTTCTGCTAGCTTCGAACTCTGGTAGGTTGTCTTGACAGGTATGAAGTGAGCTACCTTGGACTGTCTATCAACTATGACCCAGATTGAGTCATTTCCCCTACTGGAAGTAGGCAAACCGGTGATAAAGTCCATTCCGACGGAATCCCATTTACATTCCGGAAAATGCAATGGTTGCAACAGTCCTATAGGCCTCTGATGCTCTGCTTTGACTCTTTGACAGAGGTCACACTTGGTGATGTAGCTTTCAATTTCTCTCTTCATCTTGTGCCACCAAAATTGCTCTTTCAAATCTTGATACATCTTCGTTCCTCCAGGGTGGATAGAATAAAGAGTATCATGAGCTTCCTGCATGATAACCTGCTTCAGCTCCGAATCTGCTGGCACACAGATACGTCCTTTGTACCACAGGACTCCTTCTTCATCTTCAGTGAATCCAGGTACCTTTTTTGTACCAATACGATGTTTGATTCCATTGATACTTTAATTTCCCTTCTAGGCTTCCTTGATTTGGCTAATCAAAGTGGGCTAAAGTTTAATGCAAGCTAAGAATCCATTGCTAACCAATTCAGTCCTGAACTGCTCCAACTCCTCATACAAACATGGCTGCTTCTCCTCGATCATGGTGTTTAGCCTACACGGCAATCTGCTAAGAGCATCCGCTACCACATTGGCTTTTCCTGGGTGATAGTGAATGCCAAGGTCATAATCCTTGATTAACTCTATCCATCTCCTTTGCCTCATATTCAGCTCCTTCTGAGTGAAAATATACTTCAAGCTCTTGTGATCTGAGTAAATCTCACAGCGATTACCCATCAGATAATGACACCATGTCTTCAATGCCAAAACTACGGCTGCTAATTCAAGATCATGGGTCAGATAGTTCTGCTCATGCTGCTTCAGTTGTCGAGACATATACGCGATGACTTTGCCTTCTTGCATCAATACACATCTGAGACCAATCTTGGATGCATCACAATACACATCGAACGGCTTCTTGATGTGTGGCATGATCAATATTGGGCCTGATATCAATCTCTTCTTCAGCTCCTGGCAATTGGCTTCACATTTGTCGGTCCATTCAAACTTCTTGTCCTTCTTCAACAATTGGGTCATGGGTCTGGCGATCCTCGAGAATCGTTCTACGAACTTGCGGTAGTATCCCGCTAATCCGAGAAATGCACGGACTTGGGTTTGAGTGGTTGGGGCTTCCCATTCTTCGACATCTTTGATCTTGGCGGGATCAACAGAGACTCCTCCGGTAGACACAATATGTCCTAGGAATCCTACTTCTTTCAGCCAGAACTCACACTTGCTGAACTTGGCATATAACCGATGCTCTCTCAGGGTTTCTAGGATGATTGTCAGATGTTGCTCATGCTCTTCTTTTGACTTGGAGTAGATAAGGATGTCGTCGATGAATACAACTACAAACTTATCTAGGAAATTCATAAAGATCTTATTCATGAGATTCATGAAATAAGCAGGGGAATTGGTTAATCCAAAAGACATAACCATATACTCCTATAAACCATAACGAGTAGTAAAGGCGGTCTTTGGAATATCCGTTGGTGATAACCAGTCCTAAGATCAATCTTTGCGAATACCTGGGCTCCAGTCAATTGATCAAATAGATCCTCTATCTTTGGCAAGGGATACTTGTTCTTGATGGTGACGTCATTCAATTTTCTGTAATCTGTGCACAAACGGTTGCCTCCATCTTTCTTGTCGACGAATAACACTGGTGATCTCCATGGCATCCAACTGCTTCTTTAGTTCCACTAACTCTGAGGGGTTCATACTATAGGGTCTCTGGGCTATGGGTCTGGTTCCGGGGATTAGTTCGATAATGATCTCAATATCCCTATTCGGGGGCATACTTGGCAATTCATCTGGGAACACGTCGGGGTATTCACAAACTACTCTTACTTGGTCTATCGTGGGTAGGGCTAGACTCTTGTTGCACTTGAATTGACGGGGTAAGGTTTCAGAGATTTGCTCTACTATTACTCCAGAGCTACTGGTCATGGTGATGGCTTTCTTAGCACAGTCTATCAGTCCTTTATGCCTTGACATCTAGTCCATACCTAGTACTACTTCCAATCCTTTGGTTCCAGGTACAATTAGGTTTGCATAAAAATCTATCCTATGTATTCTGATAGGCACAACTTTGCAAATTTTTCTAGCTTTGGTTGTTGAACCGGGGATTTGAACTATCATGACATGCTTCAGGTTGGTTGGGTGAATCTTACTAGTGCATGCAAATTCTTCTGTGACAAATGAATGCGATGCTCCCGAATCAAACAATACCCTTGCCAAAACTGAGTTGACAGAAAACATACCTAGCACTACATCTAGCACTTCCTGGGCTTCTTAGGTGTTTATGTGGAAGAGATTACCGTTGCGGTTGTGAGGGTTCCCTGGGGCAAATCTTCTCCCTCGTTGAACATGACGCTGCTGTTGAGCTGGGGCCTTCACATTGGCATTGGCGGCAGTCTTCTTGGGACACTCATTGGAATAGTAACCATTCACTCCACACTCGAAACTAGTGATCTAGGACTTGTCTTTTGCTGGGATAGGTACAACATTGCTGCCAGTTCTAGGTGCAGTGTTGTTGTTATTGTTGTTCTTGGGAGGTGCATGGTTGAAATTGTTGGCATTGCCGGAGTTGTGATTGTTTCCTCCGGACTCACATTGCCTTTGCTACGGTTGGGGTAGCTTGGGCGAGACATTGGAGGTCGATTGTTCCTTGGTGCATATCCTGGTGAGGGGTTGGGATGATACTTCTAGTGACTATTGGATCCAGATTGCTGCATCATACGACGGTTGCGGTTGTCGTTTGCCTGGTTAATCTTCCCTTCCATCTGAATGGCATAGTCGACTAGCTCTTCGAGATCCTGGAAACGGATGTTGACGAGGACAGTCTGCATCTCATCATGCAGTCCGTTCAAGAATCTCTCCTTCTTGGTCTCCATGTTGGTTTCATCAGGTGCATATCTGGCAAGTGACAGGAATCTGTCACGGTACTCCACCACAGTCATTCTGCCTTGCTTCAAGTCGCAAAACTCATCCCTCATTCTGGTGACTAGACCTTGCGGCACGTGGGTGCGGCTGAACTTGACTTTGAAGGCTCCCATGTCATTACTTGACCATGGTTCATGTTACGGATACTAGTCCACCAAGCTCTTGCCCTCCCGCCAAATAGTGGGTGGAAAAGAGAATTTTCTCATTGTCATCAACTCCTGCAACCTCTAAGTTGTTTTCCATTGTCTGTAACCAGTCATCGGCATCTAGTGGGTTTTCAGCTTGGTTAAAGATTGGGGGATTGGTGTTCTGAAAGTTTTTGAGTTTGGAACCATTGTGATCCTTATTTCCATGCCCTTGGTTGTTGAGAGCCATCTGGGCGATCTGTTGCAGTGTTGCTAAGTTGGCTTGGCGCTCTGCCCTGCTTGCTTCTCTGTCTGCGATGAGATTCTGCAAGATCTGCAGCATTGGGTCTTGCGACGAGCTGCTCCCTCCTTGATTTCCACGAGTCATCTGAAGATTGAGGTAGATAAAGAGATAAGAGGGAAAGTTCTAAGGTTCATGGTTTTTGGCTTCAAATCTAAAACTTTGAGTTTGACTCAGGTTTTGACTTCATGTCATTAATGCAAGCAAGCACACGATACAAACACACACCACAACAATCAAAGAAAAACAGATGGTTTGCAGAACCATTCTGCAAGCTTTGATACAGTGGGACCGGTACATCTCATGCTACAACAATGCTCTAGTGCATCTACTCATCATCGATGAAGTTGGAGTCCTCATCGTCAGTGTAGAAGTCCACGGCATCCTCCTCCAGAAAGTCATCATCATTGCTGAGGTAAGAATACATGTCTCCCTCGATGTCTTCACCCTCATCTTCTTCCTCCTTTGCTGCAAGTTGAGCTTCCTGCTCCTTGACGGTCTTCTCGAGGTCGGCCACCTTCTTGCAAAGACGGGCGACGGTGCAATCCTTGTTTGCACGCTAGCGGCGAAGAGACTGGCGATCCTGGACGAGCAGTGTGAAAGTTTGGGCCTTCTGGTCAGCAATGGCACGGTTTTGGTTGGCTAACTCTCTAGTATTGTCCAGTTCCTGCTGTCTGTCGTGCAGCAAGAAGTCAAGATTCTCCACTTGACGCCTCAACTCTAGGCGACTTGGCATCTCCATCGGCATTCCCATGAAGTCACGTCTTGCATAGTTACCAAAACGGGTTCCTTGGATTTGGTTGACGCTAAGGGCACATAGACGTGCAAGAGCTTCATGCATTGCCCTGGCTAATCCATCTAGCCAGTTGTTCTCTCTCACAGAGAACTGGATTCTCCCAGATGTTGGTGCTTCTATGTTTCCTCTAAGATCAGCGGTGACTAGCCACTGTAAGTCTCCTCCTGGGGGTCCTGGAAGTTGAGCTCCAAGAAACTCCGGATGTGGGTGTCCCAGTAACTCCGACAGTGAATCCAGATCCCTCTCGAAGATCAGTTGATGTAACATCCCAAAACTTCAATCCAAGCTTATCAAGATCAAATCAATCAAAATTGGGGTTAACAAAAACTTTTCCAAATTTAATATGAAAACATTCATATATGTGTGCATTTAATTTAGGAGTTGTTTGAATTGCCATGATTGAGTGATCCAATGCTTGTAAAATGTTTCTTAGGTGATTTAAACATCATCTACATCTTTCCCAAACTTTTCCTAAAGAAAATCAAATCAAAAAGAATTAAAAAAGAGGAATGGTCATTTTGGCAAATTTAACTCTCATGCCTACTTTGGCTGTTCCTAGTACTCAAATTTTAACAGAAACAATTCTTGATCTTTGCACCCCTTGCTAGTACACATAATGAGGTACCAAGGCCCACCCTTTGATCTACTAAAAACATTATGTAAACTAATTTAAAAGATAGTTTAAAATTGAATCTAATGCATATGCATAGATCACCCCTATTTCAAAACCCATCTTTTTGAGCTCCACTTTCAAAACCCTTGCAACCAGAGACTACCTAGCATTAGTGGAGAACACAACTAGCTAGCTCACTATTTCTACAGGGTTTTGCCACCCATTTGACCACAAAACACTCCCTCTGTCTCCACTTGATCAAACCATGCCATTACCACCCCATCCCCTACACCCTAGTGGCAAGGCCAAGCCATGTCGAGCACCAACTCGCCGGCCAACCTTGCTCTCACCCCAGCAGACCACCTCCCCCTCTCTCTCCATGTCTAGGAGGTAGCCAGGAGCTCACCGCCACCCCTTGTCCCTTGCCCGAGCCCAGGAGTGCCGTGGACCACCGAGCACAAACCGCGCCCAGTGCCACTGCACCATGCCGAGTGCACGCCAGAGTGCCGCACCCGGCATGCGTGCACAAGCCGACGCTCGACCGCAGCCCGCGCCTACCGCTCTGCCACGACAGAGGGAACACGACGGACACGCCCGTTCGCCGCCCAACGCACCACAACCACCGCTCGCCGTGGACACCGCCACCTCTGCCGCGTAGAGCGCCACCTCGCCCCGACCGCGTGCCACCGCCCCTACGGCTGCATTTAAGCTCTAGAGCACCGCCAGGGAACCGCCCATCGATCACCACCCCCAGCCATGCCTCTACCTCGCCGTAGCCATGTCGCCTTCGTCGACCGCCCATCCTGCTCGGTGTCACCGTTGAGCCTATAAAAGGAGCACTCCCCAGCCTATCTTCTTCACACCATTCCACTCCCCTCACCTCTCTGAACCTCACCCACCTCTAGCCGGAGCAAGGCAAGCTCTGCCTCGCCGGAATTGGAGCCGGAGCAGCCGCGACAGGAGGAGAAGGACGCCATTGATTTCAACCGCCCCAAGATCCGCCGCGACCACGCCTCGCCTCGCCATCGTCTTCCATGTCGTTTGCCCGCCTCGCTGACCCCGCTGGAGCCCTGGTACGCCCCCAGCAGACCCCCACCGAGCCGCTAGGGTTCGAGCTCGCCGGCGACCTGTTCGTCGTCGACGACGACCCTCAGCCGTAGATCTAGCTTCTAATCGCACGACCCATAGCGCGCGTACCGTTTCGCGTTTTAAGTGCCGTTGACACGCGGGACCCCCCTGTCAGCTGAGCCCCGCGCCATGGAGCGCCACTGCGCCGGCCCATTCCTTTTCCCGCGCTAGCCCATCGATTCAAATCTGGTTTTTCTTTTTTAGTTAAATCTAGTTTCTGTCCAGTATTTCAAAAATCAATTCTGTGAGTTTTACAAATCCAAATTGCATGAAACCAATTTTGTCTGAAAGGTATGAAGATAATCTATCCAAGCCCATTGGATTTCATTCAATTAGAGTTATATATCTCTCCTAATAAAAATAAGAAGACAGAAGCTTTTGCAACTTGCAACATTTTATAAAATCAACCAAGTTAGCTTTTGAGTTGATTACAACTCTCAAAAATCACATTTCACAATATCTATCCAAATATGTAATAACATTAAGGTTTACATGCAGTGACTTTGGACTAGTACCAAAATAATGCTATATAGGCATTTCTAGTCACTTTAAATCATTAAATAATGAACTTAAACCAAAGTAATATTGATCCAACCCTTAAATCTCATTCCCACATGTTAGAATATGTGGCGAGGACATGTGTCCACATGAGCCCATATTTTGGTGGTGAATATTAAATTTTAGTTCATTTTTCAATGAGTAGAAATTACTTTTCTAAAATAAAAAGAAGGAAACTTTTGATGTAAACTTGTGATGCTTGTGATGATAATAGATCATCAAATGTGTGTCCAAGAATGCTACTTAGCCTAGTTAAGTATTGTTTGCTGATTGTGTATTCCCTACGTATTAATAGACGATAGTACCGACCAAGCTCTCGAGGAGGAGGAGTTCTACCAAGAAGAAGAAGAAGAAAACTTCAACCACTGCACCAACCAAGGCAAGCCACCATTAACAATGCCAGCTACTATTAGCAAGCTAGCACTATCCAATATTAACCCTTGCAAGTTAGCACTTGCAAGTGTAGTACTTAGCAAACTAGAGTCAAACTAGATGGTTTACCAAAGATGCCTTAAGCATGCTTTGATCACACCCTCCCTTATTTAACTAAGAGTACCCCAAGTCCTAGTTACAAGTTTTACCCTTCTTAGGTTATACAAAGTTCTTTACTGGTTTTGAAGGTAGCATAAAAAGTATAAAACTTGACCTATTTAGAAACCTTTAGATGTCATTCTATGGCATGAGATTGAACCCATCTTTACCACCTTAGTGAACACTCTTAACTTAGTAGTTTAGAGTAGATCAAAAACTTGAGTCACTTTAGATGGGAACACTTGGTGAAAATGAATTACGAAAACCTTGGAATGATGAGTCATTCTATTGAGATGTTTTGACATGTGTTGAGAAACACAATTGGTTGATGATGATGAAAATGTTGAGGCCTGAGCCTTAACCCTTTTATAAAATTGATGGTTGAATTCGGATGCGATACCATTCCAAATTTACCGTACAACCACATTACCTGAATTGGGTAAGGCGTAGCTGGAAATTTATATGCATTAGTATTAGTTCCCTCACGGGAGAGGTTTGAGCTGAGGCTACCTCTCAATGTTGTCCACCTATGCAGTGCCCAAGATGACTGATGGTCATGGTTGGGAGGCCATGCTCATAGGAGAGGTGCTTATACTAGGGTGTGTAAAGGGAAGGTTATGTTTGATTATCTGCATACTAAGTATGATGATTCGGGGTTATCCCTGACAGATGTATCGAATCTTGTGGTGAAAGTGTACCACCTCTGTAGAGTGTCAAACTATTCGAATAGCCGTGTCCGCAGATATGGACATTTGGAATGGCCATACTGTTTCGTTGTCAGATGTTTTCTAAAGACTTTGAAAAGAATGATGAATATTGACTTGACCACAACAGTGTTGTGTTTATGACAATGGTTTCCCCAACTTAAGTGATTTTAGAGTTTTATCTTATCTTTCTTTGCTTCAGAACTCAGCTTAGGTTTCAAACTTAACTTGATAGTTAAGCATAGAGTTAGAATTTTAACTTAGATTTATAATACTTGTTAGTGGTAGTTTGCGAGTACTTAAAGAGTACTCATGGCTTTTGTCCCTGGCTATTACCATGGCCAGACTATGAAGGAGATTATCAAGATGATGGTCAGCAGGACGGCTATGATAACTAGGACTATCTGCCTTCGTCGGCATTGCCTGTGCCGCTGAAGATGGACCCTACCGCTACACTATCTTTTATTTCCGCTGCTTGTTGTATTAAGACTGGATCATGAGATCCTTATTTGTGTAAGAACCTTATGTATGGTTTGTAATGGATGATGTACTGTGATATCCAATCCATTATGTCTCGCAAAAATGGTAATCCTGGGATTGCGAGGTATGGCATAACGGGCATCTGGGATTAAAAATCCGGGTGTTGACAAGTTGGTATCAGAGCCATCCTGACCATAGGAGACCCTAGTTAGAATGGACGTCAAACAAAAACTTAGTTTCAAAACCAAAGTGAGTATTTCCGAAAAACTATCTCCTCTCTTACCCTTGTGGATACTTTATCAAAAACTTCATGATCCTCAAAAACTCTTACCCTACTACTTAAAATTTGACACACTCGATCACCTCACTAACTTCCTCATCCTTAATTCTTGTAGATGGAGACCCAGTGCAAAAAAATTTACCAGTTGGGCAACAGAGGTCAGCTGATCTTCGAGAGGGATCTGGATTCACTGTCAGAGTTACTAGGACGCCCGCACCCGGAGTTTCTTGGAGCTCAACTTCCAGGACCCCCAGGAGGAGACCTACAGTGGCTAGTCACCGCAGATCTTAGAGGAAGCATTGAAGCACCAACTTCTGGAAGAATTCAGTTCTCCGTGAGAGAGAACAACTAGCTAGATGGATTAGCGAGGGCAATGCATGAAGCTCTCGCACGTGTATGTGCCCTCAGCGTCAACAAGACCCAAGGAACTCGTTTTTCTCATTATGCAAGACGTGACTTCATGGGAGTGCCAATGGAAATGCCGGGCCACCCCAAGTTGAGGCGTCAAGTGGAGAACCTTGACTTCTTGCTTCACGACAGACAGCAAGAACTAGACAATGCCAGAGAGTTAGCCAACCAGAACCGTGCCACTGCCGACCAGAAGGCCCAGACTTTCGCACTGCTTGTCCAAGACCGTCAGTCTCTTTGCCGCCAGCGTGCCAAGAAGGATCGCACCATCGCCCATCTTCGCAAGAAGGTGGCCGACCTCGAGAAGACCGTCAAGGAGCAGGAAGCTCAGCTTGCCGCCCAGGAAGAAGAATATGAGGGTGAAGACATCCAGGGAGACATGGATTCTTACCTCAGCAACAATGATGATTTTCTGGAGGAGGATGCCGTGGACTTCTACACTGATGATGAGGACTCCGACTTCATCGACGATGAGTAGATGCACTAGGGCATTGTCGTAGCATGAGATGTATCGATCTCAATGTATCTTAGCTTGCATAATGGTTCTTCAAACCATCTGTTTTCCCTTTGATTGTTGTGGTGTGTGTTGTATCGTGTGCCTGCTTGCATGAATGAAAAAAGAAGTTAGTTGAAAAACCTGAGTCTAACTCAAAGTTTTAGCTTTGAAAAACCAAAACCATGAACCTTAGAATTTCCCTCTTACCCCTATATTTCAATCTTCAGATGACTCATGGAAACCAAGGAGGGAGCAGCTCATCGCAGGACCCAATGCTGCAGATCTTGCAGAATCTCATCATAGACCGTGAAGCAAGCAGGGAAGAACGCCAAGCCAACTTAGCAACACTTCAACAGATCGCCCAGATGGCTCTCAACAACCAAGGACATGGAAATTAGGACCACCATGGATCCAAACTCAAAAAATTTCAGAACACTAATCCCCCAATCTTCAACCAATCTGAGAACCCACTATCTGCTGATGACTGGTTGCAGACCATGGAGAACAACCTCGAAGTTGTAGGAGTGGATGAAAATGAGAAAGTGCTCTTCGCCACTCACTATCTGGCGGGAGATGAAAGAGCTTGGTGGAATAGCATCCGCAATATGAACCATGGTCAAGTGATGACATGGGAAGCATTCAAAGTCAAGTTCAGCCGCACCCACGTGCCGCAAGGTCTAGTCCACTGGATGAGAGATGAGTTCCGTGAATTGAAGAAAGGAAGAATGACTTTGGTGGAGTACCGTGACCGATTCCTGTCACTTGCCAGATATGCACCTGATGAGATCAACACGGAGGCCAAAAAGAAGGAAAGATTCTTGAACGGACTGCATGATGAGATGTAGACTGTCCTTGTCAATATCCGTTTCCAGGATCTCGAAGAGCTAGTCGACTCTGCCATCCAGATGGAAGGGAAGATTAACCAGGCAAACGACAACCGCAAGCGTCGTATGATGCAGCAGTCTGGATCCAATAGTCACCAGAAGTACCGTCCCAACCCGTCACTAGGATATGCACCAAGGAACAACCGACCCCCAAATTCTCGCCCAAACTACCCCAACCGTAGTGGAGGCAATGTGAAGTCCGGAGGAAACAATCCCAACTCTGGTAATGCCAACAATTTCAACCGTGCACCTCCCAAGAACAACAACCACAACAACACTGCACCTAGAACTGGTAGCAATGTTGTGCCTGTCGCAGTCAAGGACAAGTTCCAGATCACTTGTTTCGAGTGTGGAGTGAAGGGTCACTACTCCAATGGGTGTCCCAAGAAGACTGCAGCCAATGCCAATGTGAATGCCCCAGCTCAGCAGCAGCGTCGTGTTCAGCCAGGAAGGAGATTTGCCCCAGGGAACCCTCACAACCGCAATGGCCGTCTCTTCCACATGAATGCAGAAGAAGCCTAGGAAGCGCCAGATGTAGTGCTGGGTATGTTTTCTGTCAACTCAGTTTTAGCAAGAGTATTGTTGTATTCGGGAGCATCGCATTCATTTGTCACCGAAGAATTTGCATGCACTAGTAAGATTCGTCCAACCAACCTAAAGCATGTCATGATAGTTCAAATCCCCGGTTCAACAACCAAAGCTAGAAAAATTTACAAAGTTGTACCTATCAGAATACATGGGATAGATTTTTATGCCAACCTAATTGTACTTGGAACCAAAGGTTTGGAAGTAGTACTAGGTATGGACTGGATGTCAAGGCATAAAGGATTGATAGACTGTGTTAAGAAATCCATCACCATGACCAGTAGTTCTGGAGTCACAGTAGAGCATATCTCTGAAACCTTAACCAGTCAATTCAAGTGCAACCAGAGTGTAGCCTTGCCCACCATTGACCAAGTCAGAGTAGTCTGTGAATACCCCGACGTATTCCGAGATGAATTGCCAGGTATGCCCCCGGATAGGGATATTGAGTTCATTATCGAACTAATCCCTGGAACCGGACCAATAGTTATAGCATGAACCCCTCAGAGTTAGTGGAACTGAAGAAGCAGTTGGATGCTATGCTAGCCAAAGGTTTAATTCAACCAAGTGCATCACCATGGAGATCACCAGTGTTATTCGTCGACAAGAAAGATGGAGGCAACCTTCTGTGCATAGATTACAGAAAATTGAATGATGTCACCATCAAGAACAAGTATCCTTTGCCAAAGATAGAGGATCTATTTGATCAGTTGACTTGAGCTCAGGTATTCTCAAAGATTGATCTTAGGACTGGTTATCACCAACTTAAGATTCGTGCAACGGATATTCCGAAGACAGCCTTTACTACTCGCTATGGTTTATACGAGTATACGGTTATGTATTTTGGATTAACCAATGCCCATGCTTATTTCATGAATCTCATGAATAAGATTTTTATTAATTTCCTGGATAAGTTTGTAGTTGTGTTTATCGACGACATCCTTATCTACTCCAAGTCAGAAGAAGAGCATGAGCAACATCTGAGAATCATCCTAGAAACCCTGAGAGAGCATCAGTTATACGCCAAGTTCAGCAAGTGTGAATTTTGGCTGAAAGAGGTAGGATTCCTAGGACATATTGTGTCTACCAGAGGAGTCTCTATTGATCCCACAAAGATCAAAGATGTTGAAGAATGGAAAGCCCCAACCACTCAAACCCAAGTTCGTGCCTTTCTCGGATTAGCGGGATATTACCGCAAGTTCGTAGAAGGATTCTCGAGCATAGCCCGACCAATGACCCAATTGTTGAAGAAGGACGAGAAGTTTGAATGGACAGACAAATGTGAAGCCAGTTTCCAGGAGCTGAAGAAGAGATTGATATCAGCCCCAATTTTCGTCATGCCAGACATCAAGAAGCCATTTGATGTGTATTGTGACGCATCCAAGATTGGTCTAGGATGTGTCTTGATGCAAGAAGGCAAAGTCATCGCGTATCTGTCTCGAGAACTAAAGCAGCATGAGCAGAACTATCCGACCCATGATCTTGAGCTAGCAGCTGTAGTTCTAGCACTGAAGACCTAGCGTCATTATTTGATGGGTAATCGCTATGAGATTTACTCAGATCGTAAGAGCTTGAAGTATATCTTCACTCAGAAAGAGCTGAATATGAGGCAAAGAAGATGTATAGAGTTAATCACGGATTATGACCTTGACATTCACTATCACCCCGACAAAGCCAATGTGGTAGCGGATGCTCTTAGCAAATTGCCGTGTAGGCTTAACCCCATGATCAAGGAGAAGCAACCCAGTTTGTATGAAGAGTTGGAGCAGTTCAGGACTGAATTAGTTAGCAAAGGATTCTTAGCTAGCATTGAACTTCAACCAACTTTGATTAGCCAAATCAAGGAAGCCTAGAAGGGGAATGAAAGTATCGACGAAATCAAACGTCGTATTGGTACAGGAAAGGTACCTGGATTCACCGAAGACGAAGAAGGGGTAGTGTGGTACAAAGGACGTACCTGTGTTCCAGCAGATTCGGAGCTAAAGGAAGTTATCATGAAGGAGGCTCATGATACTCTTTATTCTATCCACCCCGGACGAACAAAGATGTATCAGGATTTGAAAGAACAATTTTGGTGGCACAAGATGAAGAGAGAGATCGGAAGCTACATCGCCAAGTGCGACATCTGCCAAAGAGTCAAAGCAGAGCACCAGAGACCTACAGGACTGTTGCAGCCATTGCAGATTCCGGAATGGAAATGGGATTCCGTCGGAATAGACTTTATCACCGGTTTACCTACTTCTAGTAGGGGAAATGACTCAATCTGGGTCATAGTTGATAGACTGTCCAAGGTAGCCCACTTTATCCCTGTCAAGACAACATACCAGAGTGCAAAGTTAGCAGAGCTATACATTGCTAGGATTGTTAGTCTGCATGGAACCCCCAAGACCATCGTATCAGGTCAAGGAACCTAGTTTACCTCAAGATTTTGGCAGAAAGTGCAAGAAGGACTAGGAACCAAGTTGAACTTCAGCACAGGATATCATCCGCAAACAGATGGACAGACTGAAAGGGTCAACCAAATCCTAGAGGACATGCTTAGAGCTTCTGTGTTAGAATATGGATCAAAATGGGAGGACTGCCTGCCTTTCGCAAAATTCTCATATAACAACAGTTATCAAGCTAGTTTGCAGATGGCACCATTTGAATTCCTTTACGGAAGAAAGTGTCGTACCCCTTTGAATTGGTCGCAAGTAGGAGAGAGTCAGATCTTCGGACCCGACATTCTCCGAGAAGCAGAAGAGAAAGTTCAGAAAGTCCGTGAGCATCTCAAGACCGCCCAATCCAGACAAAAGAGCTATGCTAACAAAAGAAGAAGAGACATGACTTTCAATGTCGAAGATTTTGTATATCTCAAGGTTTCACCCTTGAAAGGAACTCAACGCTTTAGTCTGAAAGGAAAGTTAGCCCCCAGATATATCGGACCTTTCAAGATTCTGAACCGCCGAGGAGAAGTATCGTATCAGCTGGAACTGCCTGAAGAGATGTCAGCCATCCACAATGTGTTCCATATCTCGTTACTTCGAAAATGTCTGGAAGTGCCTGAGAAGACTGAAGTTTTCAAGAACATCGATCATAGAGCTTTGGAAATCAACAATGATCTCACCTATCGAGAACTACCCATCCGTATCTTAGAAGAAGCCTACAGAACCACCAGGACCAGAAGTATCAAGTTTCTCAAGATTCAGTGGAGCAACCATAACGAGGAGGAAGCTACTTGGGAGCGAGAAGATTACATTAGGATAGAGTTCCCAGATCTCTTTAGTTCCTAGTTTTCTTTGTAAATCTCGGGACGATATTTTGTTTAAGAGGGAAAGGTTTGTAACATCCCAAAACTTCAATCCAAGCTTATCAAGATCAAATCAATCAAAATTGGGGTTAACAAAAACTTTTCCAAATTTAATATGAAAACATTCATATATGTGTGCATTTAATTTAGGAGTTGTTTGAATTGCCATGATTGAGTGATCCAATGCTTGTAAAATGTTTCTTAGGTGATTTAAACATCATCTACATCTTTCCCAAACTTTTCCTAAAGAAAATCAAATCAAAAAGAATTAAAAAGGAGGAATGGTCATTTTGGCAAATTTAACTCTCATGCCTACTTTGGCTGTTCCTAGTACTCAAATTTTAACAGAAACAATTCTTGATCTTTGCACCCCTTGCTAGTACACATAATGAGGTACCAAGACTCACCTTTTGATCTGCTAAAAACATTCTGTAAACTAATTTAAAAGATAGTTTAAAATTGAATCTAATGCATATGCATAGATCACCCCTATTTGAAAACCCATCTTTTTGAGCTCCACTTTCAAAACCCTTGCAACCATAGACTACCTAGCATTAGTGGAGAAAACCCAAAAATTATGAACTCAAAATTCAAATAGAATTTTCATGCAGCCATTTCATCAAACACATGGCAGGCAGAATCAAACACAACTAGCTAGCTCACTATTTCTACAGGGTTTTGCCACCCATTTGACCACAAAACACTCCCTCTGTCTCCACTTGATCAAACCATGCCATTACCACCCCATCCGCTACACCCTAGTGGCAAGGCCAAGCCATGCCGAGCACCAACTCGCCGGCCAACCTTGCTCTCACCCCACCAAACCACCTCCCCCTCTCTCTCCATGTCTAGGAGGTAGCCAGGAGCTCACCGCCACCCCCTGTCCCTTGCCCGAGCCCAGGAGTGCCGTGGACCACCGAGCACAAACCACGCCCAGTGCCACTACACCATGCCGAGCGCACGCCAGAGCGCCGCACCCGGCACGCGTGGACAAGCCGCAGCTCGACCGCAGCCCGCGCCTACCGCTCCGCCACGACACAGGGAAAACGACGGACAGGCCCGTTCGCCTCCCAACGCACCACAACCACCACTCACCGTGGACACCGCCGCCTTTGCCGCGTAGAGCGCCACCTCGCCCCGACCGCGTGCCACCACCCCTACGGCCGCATTTAAGCTCTAGAGCACCGCCAGGGAACCGCCCATCGATCGCCACCCCTAGCCATGCCTCTACCTCGCCGTAGCCATGTCGCCTCCGTCGACTGCCCATCCCGCTCGGTCTCACCGTCGAGCCTATAAAAGGAGCACTCCCCAGCCTCTCTTCTCCACACCATTCCACTCCCCTCACCTCTCCGAACCTCACCCACCTCTAGCCGGAGCAAGGCGAGCTCTGCCTCGCCGGAATTGGAGCCGGAGCAGCCGCGGCAGGAGGAGAAGGGCGCCGTTGATTTCGACCGCCCCAAGCTCCGCCACGACCACGCCTCGCCTCGTTGTCGTCTTCCACGTCGTTTGCCCGCCTCGCCGACCCTGTTGGATCCCTGGTACGCCCCCAGCAGACCCCCACCGAGCCGCTAGGGTTCGAGCTCGTCGGCGACCTATTCGTCGTCGACGACGACCCTCAGCCGTAGATCTAGCTTCTAATCGCACGGCCCACAGCGCGCGTACCGTTTCGTGTTTTAAGTGTCGCTGACACGTGGGACCCCCCTGTTAGCTGAGCCCCGTGCCGCGGAGCGCCACTGGGCCGGCCCATTCCGTTTCCCGCGCTAGCCCACCAATTCAAATATGGTTTTTCTTTTTTACTTAAATCTAGTTTCTGTCCAGTATTTCAAAAATCAATTCTGTGAGTTTTACAAATACAAATTGCATGAAACCAATTTTGTCTGAAAGGTATGAAGATGATCTATCCAAGCCCATTGGATTTAATTCAATTAGAGTTATAGATCTCTCGTAATAAAAATAAGAAGATAGAAGCTTTTGCAACTTGCAACATTTTTATAAAATCAACCAAGTTAGCTTTTGAGTTGATTCCAACTCTCAAAAATCACATTTCACAATATCTATCCAAATATGTAATAATATTAAGGTTTACATGCCATGACTTTGGACTAGTACCAAAATAATGCTATATAGGCATTTCTAGTCACTTTAAATCATTAAATAATGAACTTAAACCAAAGTAATATTGATCCAACCCTTATATCTCATTCCCACATGTTAGAATATGTGGTGATGACATGTGTCCACATGAGCCCATATTTTGGTGGTGAATATTAAATTTTAGTTAATTTTTCGATGAGTAGAAATTACTTTTCTAAAATAAAAAGAAGGAAACTTTTGATGTAAACTTGTGACGCTTGTGATGATAATAGATCATCAAATGTGTGTCCTAGAATGCTACTTAGCCTAGTTAAGTATTGTTTGGTGATTGTGTATTCCCTATGTATTTATAGACGATAGTACCGACCAAGCTCTCGAGGAGGAGGAGTTCTACCAAGAAGAAGAAGAAGAAGAAAACTTCAACCACTGCACCAACCAAGGCAAGCCACCATTAACAATGCCAGCTACTATTAGCAAGCTAGTACTATCCAAGATTAACCCTTGCAAGTTAGCACTTGCAAGTGTAGTACTTAGCAAACTAGAGTAAAACTAGATGGTTTAGCAAATATGCCTTAAGCATGCTTTGATCACACCCTCCCTTATTTAACTAAGAGTACCCCAAGTCCTAGTTACAAGTTTTACCCTTCTTAGGTTATACAAAGTTCTTTACTGGTTTTGAAGGTAGCATAAAAAGTATAAAGCTTGACCTATTTAGAAACCTTTAGATGTCATACTATGGCATGAGATTGAACCCATCTTTACCACCTTAGTGAACACTCTTAACTTAGTAGTTTAGAGTAGATAAAAAACTTGAGTCAATTTAGATGGGAACACTTGGTGAACATGAATTATGAAAACCTTGGAATTATGAGTCATTCTATTGAGATGCCATGGATCTATAAATACAGGAAGATAACATGTCAAAAGTAATTAACTTTTGGCTAGTAGTTTCCTTCTTTTTATTTTAGAAAAGTAATTTCTTCTCATTGAAATTAACTAAGATTTAATATTCACCACTTCCAATATGGGATCATGTGGACACATGTCATCACCACATATTCTAACATGTGGGAATGTGATTTAAGGGTTGGATCATAATTACTTTGGTTTAAGTTCATTATTTAATGATTTAAAGTGACTAGAAATGCCTATATAGCATTATTTTGGTACTAGTCCAAAGTCACTGCATGTAAACCTTAATATAATTACATATTCAGATAGATATGGTGAAATGTGATTTTTGAGAGTTGGAATAAACTCAAAAGCTGTCATGGTTGATTTTATAAAAATGTTGCAAGGTGCAAATGCTTCTGTCTTGTTATTTTTACTAGGAGAGATCTCTAACTCTAATAGAATTAAATCCAACGGGCTTGGGTAGATCTTTTCACTAGATTTATAACAAAATTGGAGTCACTCCAATTGGATTTGTAAACCTCTCTGAAATGATTTTCAAACTAGGGGACAGAACTAAGTTCAAACTAAAAAAGAAAAATCCTAATTCAAACTAAATGGGTCGCACGGGAAAGCTAACGGGCCGGCCCAGTGACACTACGTGGCGCGGGGCACAGCTGACAGGGGGTCCACCGGTCAGTGTCTCATAACACACGAAGCGGTACGAGGCAATGTGGGCCGTTAGATTAGAACTACGATCGACGGCTGGGGCTCGTCATCGACGATGGACCTATCGCCGGCGAGGTTCAACCCTAGCGGTTCGGTGGGGGTGCTCAAGGGGCGTACCAGGGCTCTAGCGACGACAGCGATGGGGGCAAACGAACTGGTGGGCGACGACGAACTCAGGGACGGTCGAGGCAGCTCTGGGGGTGGTTGCAATCAGCGGGGCCCTTCTCCTCCAGAGGCGGCCAGCTCCGGTGACTGCGAGCTCGAGCGGCTCTGGGAAGAAGTGGGGACTGATTAGTGGCAAGAGGGGAGGTGAGTGGTGTGCCGAATGAGACTGGGGGTGGCCTCTATTTATAGCCTGACGATGCGACCAAAAGGCATGGGCAGGCGGCTCCGGCGAGGGCTACACAGTGTGCTAGCGGCGTGGCTCGAGGTAGGGGACGGTGGCTGGTCTCCTGGCTGTGCTCTATGGCTTGAATGCGGGCATAGGGGCGGTGGTATGCGGTCGGGCGGTGCGCACGCTCTGAGCGACAGAGGCGGCGGTCTTCACGGTGAGCGGTGGCTATGGTGCAAGGGGCGGCGAACAGGCATGTCCGCGATGTTCCTGGGGTCTTGGCAACGCGGTGGGCGCGTGCTGCGGTCGAGGGGCGATTGTGCACGTGTGTCGGGCGTGGCGCTCTGGCGCGTGCTCGGCATGGTGCAGACGCATTGGGCGCGGCGCATTGGCGGTGGTCCACGACTCAGCTGTGCTTGGGAAGGAGACAGAGTGTGGCGGTGAGGTATAGGCTAGCTACTAGACATGGTGAGAGGGGGAGGGATTGTCTGCTGTGGTGGTTGCAAGTTTGGCCGGCGACATGGTGCTCAGGTTGGCATGGCAATGCCACTAGGGGGTAGGGGATGGGGTGGAATTGGCCTGGTTTGATCAAAGGGAGACAAAGGGAGTGTTTTGAGGACAAATGGGTGCAAAACCCTGTAAAAAACAATTAGCTATGTTTAGAGTGTAAACTCTGTCTGCCATGTGTTTGTGGAAATGCCGCAAGAAAATTATTTTTGAATTTTGAAAAGATTTTTGGTGGGTATGCTAGGCATAAGCTTGAGACTCTGTGGGTGCTTGGGTTTTGAAAATTGAGCTCATTTGAAAGGTTTTTGAAATAGGGTGATCTTGATACCTACACTAGATTCAATTTTCAAATGTCATTTAAATTTAGTGTTTGAATGTTTTTGCCAGATCACAAAGTGGGCCTTGGTACAGCATTATGTGTGCTAGCAAGGGGTGCAAAGGTCCACATTTGTTTCTGTTAGGTTTCGAGTTCTAGGAATAGCCAAAGTAGGCATGGTAGTTAATTTGGCACAAATGACCATTTGCTTCTTTTATTCATTTTGATTTGTTTTTCTTTGGGAATTGTTTGGGAATGATTTAGATGATGTTTATTTCACCTAAGAATCATATTACAAGCAATGGATCACTTAATCATGGCAATTTAAACAACTCATATTTTAAATGCACACACATATGAATGCTTTAAAAATTTTAATTGGAAAAGTTTTTGTTAACCCTAATTTTGATGATTTGGATCTTAATAACCTTGGATTAAACTTTTGGGATGTTACAACGGATCAATTTATGTCTGTTGGGAGTCTTGGAGGAGAGCGGTGGTGGCCTGGAAGGATCGATGTTGCAGGCGAGATGGCGAGGAAAATGAGTGATGCACGCGTTGGATACGATACCAAATACTGCCAGAGATGGGGAAGACGGTATGGCTCTTGGAACGAGGAGTTTTTTGCTTGTTCCTTCGTCGGTCTTCTGTTGTAGGGCGCAGCTGCATCGAGGAGACTTTAATTATTAGCTAGCTGGTGTAGCACGCCAACACTGTCTAGTACTACTATAGTAGCATCAAGGAAACTTTAGTAGTACACGTACTAGTCTAGCACGCCAACGCTGTCTAGTAGAATGAATACCATATCATCACAATATAAAATTGTACTACTCCATAAAGTAATAGGTAAAGCTGAGAAAATAATTATATTTTTGAGCCGCTTCCATAAAGTATCGGCTGTATATTTTGTTCTTATACTTGTGCATAGCGTTCATTGTGCTAAAGTCTAGTACAGTATCAATAGAATCTCCTACTTCCTCCATTTCAAAATATAAGATGGTTTAGCTTTTGTGAAAAATGTATCTAGACATCTTTTACTACACACTAAAAGTAGTGTGTATGTTCGGAGTGAACCACACACTAAAAGTCATCTAGATGCATTCGTTTCGCACAAGTTAAAACATTTTATATTATGGAACCGAGTGAGTAGATGCTAGAATAGAAAACAAGATTTGAGGGTTAGCAATGTTAGAATTTGCTAGTCTTGATACAACGGTTAATATTGAAAGTTAACCGTACACTATATAGTGGTAAGATAAGATAAGTTAAATCTTTAAAAAATATGGTCTCGTCATATCAGCTTAACCAAATACTAGTGCATGAGGCTAATCGTTCAATCCAAGGTTGTTTTCATAGATTACGACCCTTCCACAAGCATTGAGGTGATTGTTCATGTGTATGGCATGTGGTCCGTAACATCCAGTTAATGCTAAAGTTTTCATAATTTCTAAAAGAACTCTAGAATCGGCAGACTAAAGTGCATTATGCTAAAGGTCCAAAAAATATAGTCAAGTTCATACGAGTAAATAAACATAGTACCGATACAAGGAAATGTTTCAAAACAGAGGAGACCAACAAGTTGAAAGCCCATGACTTCAGACAACCAAACAAAATAAACAGTTTAACATGGTCCAGAACTATTTCTCTACTTGTAGTACCAACTATTACATATGGATTGCATCATTACATACTGTGGCAACATGTATTGTTTCCTAGTTAAGCATGAGGCCGGTTCCAATTGATGGCGTTCGCGAAGGTTGGTACTAACCAGAGCGGATGCTTCACTATTCCTTTCCAGAAGCGAGGGTTACTAATTCCCTCAAGGACATTAATTTCAGAAGTAACACCGCAGTCTTTACCACTAAGACTAAAGCGGCATAATTCAGGCTGCGCCTCTTTGGAAAGCCATGATGCAGTTGGTAAGATGTAGACACAGTTGCTTCTCGTCAGATAACCTGAGGTAATATCTGCACTACCTACACGCATGATAATCGGATAGTTCACTCCAAGGAAAAGAGAATATGATCCAAGGTCATCAATCCTTTCCCATGGATTAGCTTGATCAACCTGACCAGTGTTCATTGAGAACACCAAGCAGCCAAACCCAGAAATATAAGTGGAGATAGTGCGACCGCGGTGTACAACACGAGGATGAGCAGCACCAGTACGATGTCGGCAATGACAAGTAAGACATCTGTGATCATAAGAAGCGCCAAACGTATAAATATGAAGAAGTCTAGAACCATTTATAGATCTTGCTAGCCACCAAAAACCAAAAAAGTAGTTGTGCTCGTCTCTAGTGGCATTAAGAAATGAATCCACCAACTCGTCCACGGCAGCTGGTCACGCCAAGACCAGCACAGGACCTTGAAAAGGTAGCATAATGCGTTAACTTATGATTCCGGTAGCATGATATAGTGAATCCTACTGAAAAAATTCCTTCCAATTGAACTGTATGCAAAGTACCTCAAACATAGGAAAAACAACTATGGCCTAGAATCGTACAAAGGAAACAAAGCATTATATAATAGGGAAATTTCCTAGAGAACCGACTCATCTTTTTTTGAACAAGACAGGAAATTTTTGGCTCGTTTTGTCTAAAAAAGGCAAAGATAATTGACCGGTTCATTTGCAGGGGAACTTGCCGAAAACCCATGCAAATGCAGAAAACATAGGATAGGAAAGACACAGGATTTTACATTTGCATGTCCATTTATACTCCTACAGGATTGCGGTTGTGTTGGATTACATTGCATGAAAAAACCATTGCACGGATTCTTTTCAGGAGCTTCAAGTATATCTTAAATTCCTATCGAATGAACTAAAAGACATCCAGAAAAATCTACTATGCATAATTCAATCCGATGAATCAAACGACTGCTATAAGAAAAAATCCTACCGAAAAACTATGATTCGTACAGTTCATAGAGTCTAAAATAACTACTCATATTTTCATTTCAACGAAACACTCCCTATGTCAATTCAGTACAGTAGCTTGGGCACATGAGTAATTAAGCTAGTACAGTACATATGAAGGAATAATTACCAGGATGCAGAGGATCCCAAACATGAACGTTGCCATACAGAGCTGTGGCGAACACCAGTGTGTCGTGGGTAATTCCATCATTGTAACTATAAGGGCTCAGGGTGTGGTTAAGAGGAAGTGAAAGAACTGTCCATCCATCATCACCGCCCTGAAGGATGGCAATTCTGACGTTGAAGACTGCTTGGAACGACAATGCTGGCTGGTCGATCTTAATCCCAGAAGTTGTGGGAACTTGGCAAATAGCAATCTTGTGCATTACAGCTAGAAGATCTTAATCCAACCAGAACGTAGTTGGCTGGTCGATTGCTTGGAACGACAATGCTGGGAGAGGAATCTTGCGACGAGTGTACACGTTGCAAAGCTCGAGCTTGCCCCTGAAGCTAGCCGTGGTAATCCAATCTCCATTGGCGCCTACCCACTGCCCAGAAGTATAGCCTGGTACCATAGTAGTGGAGGAGAACCTGTCCAGCAGCAACAGCTTGCATGGGAGGCTATCAATTTTGATGTAATGCAAGAAATCTAGCGGTCCCTTCGACAGGGGGGAATGAAGAACACATGGGAGGCCAAATGGCATTGAAGCATCCAGAGTTGCACTAGCTTTCGCAGATTCAAGAAAATTTTGGACGAGCCGATTAGGCTGGCGGCGGTGATGACGTCGCATTGCGTTATGAGTTCTTCAAAGGGTCCTTCGGTAAACACGTTGTGAAAAAGCTCAGAATCATGCTAAGTGTTCTTGCTCGCTGATGCAATCGAAAGGTAGCGTCTGCATTTCATTGATTAGGGGTTTCGGAAGAGAGGGGGAATCGAGGGTGGTAACTGCCTGAGTGAGATGAGGAATAGAATCTAAAAGCGGCATATGGTGGCAGCGGCGGCGCGTGGTGCAGAAGGGGAAGGCACCGGGAAGAGAAGGGGAAGACGCCCTGGAGGGGGCGGGGGAATAGGCAAGGGGGGAAAAGCTAGATTAATCAACACGAGTCTGCGCTCCTCAGTAGCATTTCGAGGAGACAGTGACCCACCGACTCCCTACTCCCTAGTACCAGTAAACGTCTAGACAGTCGGAGTAATTCATTTGGAGGAGACTGTCACCGGCCTGACTCTACTAGACGCCTAGGGTACGGGTTGTACTAGACGACCTTTGTAGTATTTTACTTGCATGGACGAGCTCTGTTTTTATTTTTTCACGGAACGAGATCTGTATTAGGGCATCCACTATGTCGTCCATAAGAAAAAAGTAGTCCTTATGGATGACCACATAGATATTAGAGCTTCATCTAAGATTGTGGCTTGTCCATAAGCAATATAAAATTATTTACTCTCTCCTCTCTCTCTTGCACCTGTATACTTTTTGTAGACATATGGGTCCTAGCTTCTAGATAAGTTCACTTTATCAGGCATGGCGTTGATATTGCGAAATCTGACACACAACACTATTTAGCATGGGAGGCAAATTTGGCATTAGCTCCACAACGTTTGTCTTGCCAAATATCTGCATAGTGGGCCCTTACACAGAATAAAACAACATAGTAAAGGGTGTTCTCTCTCCCCATCGCACGAGAGAGAAGCAGTGCACTGCCACATGATCAGATAGAGTAATACATGGAATTTGGCATCGACGCATGGAGTTGCTCCGATTCCCTAGTTTCTCACTTTTGGAACTAACCCTGCAACGTATGGAACTAGTTCCAAAAGCCAAATATCTATTTTGGAACTAGATTTGGCTCTACATTGTGGGTGCCCAGGGCACCCACTATGTTGTCTACCCACAAGCCAAAAAGTAGTCCATAAGCCTATCCATATAGTACATAGTAGAGGTTCACTTTAGTGGAATTTCCTTAAGGGTGACCTACAAGCTTATGGGTTGTCCATAAGCAATAAACAATTATTTTACTTTCTCTTCTCTCTCTTGCATGTGAATATTTTTAACAGACATGTGGGTCCCAAATTAAGGTGAACTCGACCTTATACATTGGACTACCTATTTCTATAAGTTGTGTGGGTCCCATCTTATGGCAAAAGTTAACCTTATACATCGGTGATGTTATAGCTACTTCCGCAAGCTGTGTGGGACCCACCTTGTCGTGGTGGTGTCACGGCAGATGCCATGGATAGGCTAAAGGTGGGGACTAAATGCACTAGGGGAATCCAGGGAGGGATAGCGTGGTGATTCCACACACGGTAGCTTTGTATTTGATTCACCTTCACAGATTACAAGTGCTCCTTGAGCTGTATTGGGGAGAGGAGGAAGAAGAACTCTCTTACTCTCACTACTAGCTAGCCCTCAAGAACACACTAGTAAACCGCAACACACTAGCGATCAACCCCTTCTACAGAGGCCCTAGCCCCCCTTATATAGGAGTGGCTAGGTCTCCACTTAGGGCATACGTGGAGGCATATTCCAGGGAATATGCCTCTTCCCAAAATAGTAAGCCGACCGGGTCACTTTAACCCCGCGTCATCCATGCAGAGGCTACGTGAGCCTCTACGGCGCCTGCGTCATCCGACATAGGCTTCGCCACCTTTGTCGGCCATGCCTCGGTGGTCCTGCCTCTGTCCTCTTTGCTCACGCTCTGCGTACAACGGTCACCTTTGGCCAGCGAGATACCTTCCTTCTCTTACAAGATTGATATAACCCGGATCCTACATAGTTGATCCGGCCACACCTGTTCCTGCATACAAGTTAGAGACATCTTACCGACATATGGCTTAAGTCGGTTGAGACCAAGTTAGGTGGACGTCCCCTGGTCCGGGTTACTCCGTGATCCGGCCTGCCTTAAGGTGACTCAGCCAGCACTTGCTTTGGCCTTGCCGTACCTCGACTAACTAGGCCTTTATACCCCGGCGTGACCCTAACCGGGGGTATCCCCCCAACATTAGTCCCCGAAGCTGGTGCGGTCTTAGCTGCCTTAGCCGCTAAGGCAACAGCAGGTTCAATTTTTACTGAGCCTCTTGCTCCTTCTCCGAGTTACCTCATAATCCGGATCCCATAGGTTTATTTTCCCTTGGCACATTCCAAGTTTTTACTTGCTGGCCGGGTTACCTCGTACTCATCCGGGTCATTCTTCCTTCTCTCTTACGTTTCCCCACGTGGAGGCTAATCATTACTTCGCCTCATTTTACGGGCCAACAACAGTAACCACCGCAGTTATTGTCAGAAGTTACTGTTGCGCACGTCACGTTGTGCCTGCCTCCTTGTTAACTGTATCATAACGTCACATCATGGGATCCGCTGCGCCCTGTGGCCCTTCATGTGGCTCATCGCTGATTAGTCAATCCAGATCATACACGGCCACACGGTGTGGCCCGCCCGCAAAATGCGATCCCACTACCCCCTTACGGGAGCGGTTAAATAGGGGAGGAGCGCGCCCCTTGGGTCATTTCCTCGCTCCCGCACCCCTCAGCCTCTGCTTTTTCCTCACCTTCTTCATCGACAGTGCCGCCGCCACCGCATCTGAGCAGCATCGCCGCCGTCGTACTGCTTCACGCGCTCCAGCGCCGCGACCACCTCCGCACATCTCCTCCGCCACGGGTCCCCGCCAGTCCAGGCCACTGCCTCCCACCGCCGCTAGCGCAAGTGAGGGGAGTGACCTTGAGATGACTGAGGAGGAACTCACCGTTGCAGAGCAGGAGATGGAAGAATATGTGGCGCACGCTGACCGCGGCGCGTGGGCCGGATCCTAGGTCTGCCAGGATGACCTGGATTGGCTTTACCGCACCAGGCGCATCCCGGAGGGCATCGCCGCACGCCTCGCTTCCGCCAAGCTTGCCCCCTCACCCAATCCGGGTGAGTATGTGGTGTTCCTTTCTCATTTCCAACACGGATTTGGTCTCCCAGTCAGTGACTTTTTCCACGACTAGCTAAACACATACAAGCTTTAGCCACACCATCTTCCGGCTAATGCCATCACCTCTCTCTCCGCCTTTGCCTCCACCATCCAAGGTTATGCCGGACTATGGCCCACGAAGGAGCTCTGTATCCGGTTCTTTGGCCTTCGCCGGAACGTCATTACGAACAGAGAACTTGACCCGGAGGACAAACAGCTCACGCAGTTTGGCGCTGCGTCAATCTCTCCCCAGAAGTTGTCCGTCTTCCCCTGAGTCACGGGGCTTGACTCTTGCAAGGGATGGGCCCGGACTTTCTTCTATGTCCGGAACAGCACCACCGAAGATCTCATCCGGCTGCGCCCCTATACTCCGGGTCCTCCTAACCTGGATTTGTGGGACGTTATCCCCAAGAAGCCCACAGTCTTGGTGAACCAAGCCAACAAGAGGTTCAAGGAGCTGAAGGATCTCAGATTGCGCAACGAGGACTCCATGACCACACTTGTCCGCAGCCGGATCTCCCCCCTCCAGAAACGCACACATAAAGTGTGTCACATGAGCTGGGGCCGCGACCCCAACCGGACATCGTGTTTCGAGTTGAGCAACACTGAGATCTACCATCGGGTCAAGGCCCTGTTCACCACTCACAAAGACTTCTCATCTGAGTGGACGTGGGGAATTGAACACTTTTGCCGAGATAGGCTTCCTCCTTCGGTAAGTCTCATGCTCCAAACTTTCTTCCGAATTAAATCATATGTCGGTCTTTTGTTGTAGGTTTTAATCCTGTTGCCTTTCCTTTTCCTTAGATGTTTCTTCAGCAAACCATCAAGGATGGCACCGAGCCTTCCCTCAAATGGGCGCCTGATCGGGATACCTCAGACGAGGAGGAACCGTATCAGGAGATGTTCCTTCCGATGGCGGATGCGACCAAGCGACCCACCGGTAAACTCTCTTCTATTAGAGATTGGCCCGAGGATGAAGATGATTTGGATGTTGAGGTGATGGAAGCATTTGATGCTGTCCCCCTTTCTTATGCTTTTCCGGCATCAGCTAACCCCGGTGGGCAGATCCATGAAGACCCTCCCCTTGCCGTGGGTGAGCATGTCCTGGTGGCGCCGAAGAAGAAAAGGGGAGCTGCATCTGCATCCTCCTCCGGACCTTCTCAGCCGGCTAAAAGGCGAAAGAAGTCCGGGGACAAAGCTGCCACCAAGCCTGCAACCAAGTCCATAGCTCGGAGGGCTTGGAAGCCCAAAGAGCCTCTGACCTCGGATGAGTAAGCCTCTTCTCTCTTTGCTATTTACTCGTTCTTCTTTTATTATAGTTTCTCATCATACATTATTTGATTCGGCAGGGCCGCGGTGAAGGTCCCACAGAGGGGATCCGCATTGCCTCGCCGCTCCGACACAGCCCATCTCCTCCTTGTGGTGAGGATTCACGCCCGTTGAGACCCATTCCGGAGGGTTCAATGACTGCTCCGGGTTCCATCCCACCTCGTCAAGAGGAGGGCAACCTTGGAGCGGGGGAGACTGGCTCTGTCGAGGCAGCAGCAACCACCACTTCGGCTCCGCCTCAACCAGCTACCACCAAGGTTCCCTCAGCACCTCCGCCGAAGCAGAAATTAGCACCAATACCAGCACCAACCCCAACACCAGCAGCAAAAGCAACAGCAGCAGCACCAAGCCCCTCTATCTCGTCCGAGTCCTCCAAGGCTCGGCGAGAAGACACCAGCAGCACCAAGGCAAGCACCAAGGCAGCTCCCAAGGGCAAATCCGCTGCAGCAACCTCAACCTCTCAGCAGCAGCCCAAGGTCAAGAAGGCTTCTGACGCTACCAGGGTAGCATCCATCGAGGATGGATAGCACACACTTGTGTCCATGCTTCCGAAGAAAACTCTGCCACCGAAGGACGCCCCTGCCGAGGCAGCTGATGCGCAACTTGTTTTGCACACCAGCCTGGCCCTTTCCCGAGTTGAGAGGAGGGAGGCGCATGCCAAAGTTTACGTGGCGCCCCACATGCTTAGCGGCGAACGATACCCTCCGACCTTGATCGAGTTTGTAAATAACTGGAACAAGGCGGAGTTCGTCTACAACGACGATCTCCCGGAGAAGTTCGGTCCCGCCGAATTTTCTGCGCAGATGAATACTGCCGCCAAGGCAATTAATCTTGCTGGCCGGATGATGGAGGTATGTCACTTCGTTCTTTCCTTAACATGCAGTAGATATTAGTGATATAACCACTGGTCCCCGAGCCTCCGGGGGAGTAACTTGTTACTCGGCCGGATGCTCCTTAGAGAATTAACGTAGCTCCTTAATAACTTCGAATATGCACACACCTAGAGTCGGGTTCAGTTCCACTTGGCCCGGATCTTGTACACTTCGAATATGCACACACCTAGAGCCGGGTTAAGTTCCACTTGGCCCAGATTTTGTACACTTCGAATATGCACACACCTAGAGCCGGGTTAAGTTCCACTTGGCCCGGATCTTGTACCTTTCGAATATGCACACACCTAGAGCCGGGTTAAGTTCAACTTGGACCGGATCTTGTACACTTCGAATATGCACACACCTAGAGCCGGGTTAAGTTCCACTTGGCCCGGATCTTGTACACTTCGAATATGCACACACCTAGAGTCGGGTTAAGTTCCACTTGGCCCGGATGTTGTACACTTCGAATATGCACACACCTAGAGCTGGGTTAAGTTCCACTTGGCCCGGATCTTGTACACTTTGAATATGCACACACCTAGAGCCTGGTTAAGTTCCACTTGGCCCGGATCTTGTACACTTCGAATATGCACACACCTAGAGTCGGGTTAAGTTCCACTTGGCCCGGATTTTGTACACTTCGAATATGCACACACCTAAGCTATCCATCTTTGCTCTTTTAGGTGACCACTAATCGTCGGAGTGCTGAGTTTCAGCATCTCCTTGATACTCATAAGATGTTGCACGCAAAACATAATGCACTTCTCGCTGAACACGAGAAAATGGGTAAGTTTTCTCCTTGTCAATTTTCCATCTCTCTTCATCTTTTTCCTCCGAACTAATTCCTCATTCGGATTTCACAGCTGGTGTGGAAGCTGAGAATACCATCATGAGGAAAAACTTGGAGCAAATCAAGGGTAAGTTATTTTTGCTCAACTTTTCTATGCTCTCTATCTCCTTTTCTCTGTGGCTCGGCAAACATTCATATCTCGGTTTTGCCGGGTCAACAAATTATTTCAGCATCACTTGAAGATAGTGTGCCCGTGCCTAATATGATGCTGCATTTTCTCGAACAAGCAGGACAGCATCAGGCCGAACTCAAAAAGAAAGATGATGAGCTTGCCCTCCTCCAAACCAAAGATGATGAGATTGCCAAGCTCAAGGCAGATATGAAGAAGCTGAAAGCGCAGCACCAAGTTGAACTTCAAAAAGCTAGCCAGGACTATACTGAAGAGCGGGAGCGCCTCAACCTCCAGATTGCCAAGGACCAACAATTACTTAAGTAGGCCGACGTCAAGCTTGAGTCGGCGAATGCTGAACTCATGAAACTCCGGGAGAGGCGCGACAACTGCACCAAGGAGCTAACCCGGGTTCACAGCCACATTTCTGGTAAGTTCATTTCCTTCGACCGACACTGATCCTTCGGGTCAACTTCCTTTACTTACTCTCCCTGTGTCATTTTTTTAGGTAAATTCCCAGAGAGTGATGTCATTGCATCCAATGATGTTGCCAAGTTCCGCATGCAGATGGGTACTCCGTCTGGTTATGGCTCCATTCCTCTTGATCTCGAAGACTTGATAGTCAGCTTGTCCGCCCGAGTTGAGACCGTGAAGAACTACGGCAAGGATATCATGGATGTAGTAATCCGGATCTTCAACGCCTTTTGGCCTGAAGAAGATACTCCGGAGAATATGGCTGTTCTTTTTGCCAGGCTTATGGAATGCGAGACTCGGCTCGATCTCTGGAGAGAATCTGCTGGACGCGCCAGAGCTGAGATCGTTCCCCACTACGTGCTTACGTGGTACAAGAAGATCGAACTCAACCTCCTAGCGTGCATGCGCACCAGATCCAGATGGTCCAGCGACCCGGAGTGGATTGCTCGGCACAAGGCTCGCGCCCATAGCCTCATTGAATATGCCCCCATTCATCAATGGAATGAGGGTCCAAGCTTCCTTGGCACCGCTGATGATGAAAACGCCGAAGATGGTTCGGGTGAGGATGAGGGAGACGATGCCTCGGGCGTCGAAGATAGCGAAGATGACGCTGAACTTCCTCCCCTGCTGCTCCTTGAGCGAGAAGAAACTTTAAAGTTTATCAGATCCCCGGTATGCCAGATGCAATTGTATCTAAGCACATCCGTTATATTTTGCTACAAAGTTTTTATGCCGGATTAACTTGGGCGTAGTCCCCGAGTTTTATTTTCTTGTTCCTCCAATTTCTTGGCTCGGCTCATGTCCACCTTGGTTCGGTCTTATGACTTACGAGTCCGAGTTTCAAAAATTGACTTAACAATACTTGGAAACTTTAGGATTAGCTCAAAAGAATTCGGTGTAATAAATTTAAAGTAAACACTAGGTTAGTCCGAAAAATAAACGTCGGTTCGATTAAGTTTCTTTCCTTAGTCCATTTTCATGTGCTACGCAATTCCAAACTTGTTCTCTTGCTTGCCATGAAGCCAATTCTTGTTGGACAGCAGCAAGTCGAAGAGTTACGTATTTGGTGCTGACACACTACTAATCCGTCTTAAGTAGAAGCAACTTATGCCAGCCGACATATAAATAATAAATACAAAAGACAACCAATATTTTTAAGGCAGTCCCCGAGTTACTGCTCGAGGTGCCAAGGTTTCATTGATAAGCTCATTGCCGGCATACATACCGACATATGAGAGACTCGGATACATACACTTCTCTGCTAAGTGTAGGAAGGACGAAGTAGAGCTACATTCCATGGACGCTTAGATTCCTCGCCGGACCTGTCCGCCTTGTTCTTCTCCTATGGTTTTGCATCCATAAGATAATACGAATCATTGTGTAACACTTTGCTCACAATGAATGGCCCTTCCCATGGGGCGGATAATTTATGCATGCCAGTAGTACGTTGTACCAACCGGAGTACCAGATCACCTTCCCGGAAAATTCGGGGGCTTACTTTCCGGCTATGATAACGTCGGAGATTTTGCTGATATATGGCGGATCTGGACAATGCCAATTCTCTCGCTTCTTCCAGCAGATCAACATCATTTTGCTGGGCTTCTTGCACTTCGGCTTCTGTGTATTGGGTGACCTAGGCGAGCATGCTCTATGTCGGATGGTAATACAACTTCTACCCCATATACCAGAAAAAATGGCGTATAGCCCGTTGATCGATTCGGAGTTGTTCTTAAACTCCACAGTACTGCTGGTAGTTCCTCTATCCAGCACCCCGCTGATCTTTGCAGCGGCTCAATGAGCCGGGGTTTTATCTCGGATAGCACCAATCCGTTGGATCTCTCCACTTTCCCGTTCGATGCGGGGTGTGCAACCGAGGCAGCGTCCAGCCGGATCTTTTTATCTCGGCAAAAACGCGCAAATGCTCCTTTAGCAAAATTTGTGCCATTATCCGATATGATACTGTGAGGATAACCGTATCTCAAGATGATGTCTTTGAGGAAAGTTACGGCAGTGGCTCCATCACATTTTCTTATTGGCTTCACCTCAATCCATTTCGTAAATTTGTCAACCATGACCAGGATGTGGGTCATGTTCCCTCTTGCTGGTTTAAACGGGCCAACCATATCCAAGCACCATACGGCAAACGGCATCTAATTGGTATGGTCTTGAGCTCCGACATTGGCATATGTGTCTTTGTCGCATATCTCTGACAGCCATTGCATTTTCTCACCAGATCTTCTGCTTGTTCCAAGGCACTTGGCCAGTAAAACCCATGGCGAAAAGCTTTTGCTACCAAGACTCTAGATGAGGCATGATTCCCACACTCCCCTTGATGTAAATCTTGGAGGATGTCTAGTCCTTCCTCCTGGTCAACACATCGCTGGAGGACATTGGTCACACTCCTTTTGTATAGCTCGGAATTGATGATCATGTAAGCTTTTGCTCTCCTCTGAGTTTGCCTGGAAAGTACCTCCTCAGTGGGTAAAGTTCCATCCATTAGGAATTGGAACATGGGTAATGCCCAAGATGGTACTGCTCTCACTGGGAACACATCCTCATCAATATCCATCTGATCAATCGGCATAACTTCTACCGGATCACACTGTGCAGTCCCCGGGTTTGTCGTGGCAGTCCTCCGGTTTGCCAAGGCAGTCCCCGGGTTTCGCGAACCACTCCCCACATCAATGTCCATGGGCACAGCCTCTGATTCCAGGTTTGCCGGGATAAAGATTGAGTCGGACTCCGGGGATGGCCTGATGGATGGTTTTTTGAGGTGCTCTAATGCTACGCCCGATGGAATTGCTTGTCGGGTTGAACCGAGCTTTGACAATACCTCGGCAGCCTCATTTTCCACCCGAGGTATATGGTGAAATTCGCATCCCTCAAAGTAACCAGATATCTTCTGCACATGAAATCTGTACAATGCCATGTTTGCATCCAGAGCATCCCATTGTCCGGAGACTTGCTGGAATACGAGATCCGAGTTTCCGAAGCATTGGATCCAACGTATTCCAATCTCCTTTGCCACTTTGAGTCCATGTACAAGTGCCTCGTATTCTGCAACATTGTTTGATGCAGTGAAGTGGATTTGCAGCACATATTTCAGTTGGTCCTTCTTTGGCGAGGTAAGCACAACTTTGGCACCTAACCTGGTTTTTGTTTTTGACCCGTCGAAGTGCATTTTCCAGTAGTTCAGATCTGGTAATGGTGGCTCATATTGCACCTCGGCCCAATCCACAAAAAAGTCCGCCACATCCTGAGATTTGATTGCTTCTCTTCTGTCATATTGTGGCGCATAAGGAGCTAGCTCAATTGCCCATTTTGCAATCCTGCCACTTGCATCCTTGTTGCTCATTATCTCGGATATGGGGGCTTCACATATGACTTTGATTGGGTTCTCCTCGAAATAGTGCTTCAGCTTCTTAGCTGCCATATACACGCCATATGCCACCTTCTGATAGTGAGGATAGTTCTGCTTTGAGGCTGATAATACCTCGCTCAGGTAATATACTGGCTATTGCACTAACTTACCCTCTTCGTCGCGCTCTACCACAATTACTGCACTTACAACTCGGTTGGTTGCGGCTATATAGAGCAACATTGGCTCCTTTGATAGTGGAGAGGCTAACACTGGTGCAGTGGCTAACATCTTCTTTAATTGGATAAAGGCTTCATTGGCCTGCGGCATCCAAATGAACTTGTCCGACTTTTTCATGAGTTGATAGAGAGGCAGTGCTTTGCTCCCAACCGACATACAAACCGACTTAAGGATGCCAGGCAACCAGTGAACTTCTGGACATCATTAAGACACTTCGGCAATTCCATTCGTTCTATGGCCCGGATTTTAGTTGGATTAACCTCGATACCTTGGCTGGAGACGAGAAATCCGAGTAATTTTCTAGCCGGGACACCGAAGGTGTATTTTTCCGGATTAAGCTTCATTCGGAACCTCCTTAGGTTCGCAAACGTCTGCCTGATATCGTCAAGGAGCGTTTTGCTTTCCTTGGTCTTTATCACTACATCATCCACATACACCTGCACATTTTGACCAATTTGGTCATGCAAACATTTTTGCATACATCTCTGGTACGTTGCCCCTGCATTACGTAAGCCAAAAGGCATGGTGCGATAGCAATAAGCCCCATACGGGGTGATAAACACAGTTTTTATTTGATCACTTGGGTTCAGAGGTATCTGGTGGAAACCAGAATATGCATCAATGAACGACAACAACTCACACCCAGCAGTGGAATCTATGACTTGGTCTATCCTTGGCAGTGGGAATGGATCTTTTGGACATGCCTTATTCAGGTTCGTGTAATCGATACACATACGCCAAACCACTGCCACATTCGGATCATCCTTCTTCTTTTCCACCAGCACCGGATTAGACAGCTAATCCGGGTAAAGCACTTCCATGATAAATCATGCAGCCAACAAACGAGCTATCTCATCTCCTATGACTTTTCTCCTGTCTTCGGCGAAGCGGCGGAGAGGTTGCTTCACCGGCTTTGCTCTGGGTCTGACATTCAAAGAGTGCTTGGCCAACTCCCTCGGAACACCTTGCAAGTCATGTGTGGACCAAGCAAAAATATCCTGATTCTCACGGAGGAAGTTGACAAGCTCGCTTTCCTATTTGTCATTTAACTCGGCACCAATCGTTACGGTACGCTCAAGGAACATATCATCAACAAGCACCTTCTTGGTATCTTTTGTCGCTTGGAATGAGACACTACCATGCGGGTTACTCAGCGCCGGCATATATTGTTGCGCCGCCACTTCTTGGATCTTTCTCTTTTCCTGCGTAATCACGAGTGACTCGGCCAGGTTAGACCCGGTGGATGCGCACTCAATGGAACGTCGGAAATCACCAGCGATGGTAATCACACCATTTGGCCCGGGCAGCTTCATCTTCAAGTAACTGATGTGGCAACTTGCCATAAATTTGTTCAGAGCTGGCTTGCTAAGCAACGCGTGATATGTGCTCTCCAAGTTTACAACCTCGAACTCCAGATTCTCAGTCCGACAGTTATCTCTTGTGCCGAAAAATACGTCAACCCGGACCTTGCCTATGGGCTCACAGGAGATACCTGGCACAATTCCATGGAAAGTTGTCCTTGTAGCTTGGAGCATATTCTCCGAGATACCCAACTTACGCATCGTGTCCACATACATGATGTTGATGCTACTGCCATTATCAATCAGCACCTTTGAGAACCTCACATTGATGTTAGGTCTAATGAGTGTTGGACCCAACACTAGTGCATACGATCCAGGGCTTGGCATGAGCTTCGGAGGATCCTTGATGCTCTAGGTAATCTCCTGATCCGACCAAGGACTAACCTCGTCACGGCGGGCATAACTGCATTGACCTCCATATGTCGGCGCTGCAAGCTCTTTCTGTCTGTTTCTTCCATAGTAAACACACAATAACTCTGATGATGCTCTCTGTACTCATTTCTCCCCTCGTTTCCGGGTACCTTTGATCCTGTTGGTTTTGGTTCTCCACCTGATGCACTGCATCCCTTCTCTCATGGTTGTCATACCTCGGCGGAGGGGGAGGCAACATTAACTGTTGCGTGTCCGCTCCGGAAAGCAATTGTTGCCGGGGTAACTCCTGCTGAGGTTGATCATTCCGAGGTGCCTGAGCATTCCCCGAACCACTTTGTTCTATTTTCCGCATCCACTCACATTGCCTAGTTGTGTGACCTGCTGGGTTACTCGGATTAGGCATGTGAAACTTACACGGCTGATCCACCATTGCCTCATAGGTGTACCTCGGACGGTCCTTCTTTTCTTGCCACTGTTTTTTCTACTCTGGCATCCAAGTTTTCTTTCCATCATTCCTCGGCGTCCATTGCTTTCCTCCAGTTTTTTGACGTTGGCTGCTTCCTGCTCCGGGTTGATCCTGATTCACAGCTGCAACTTGTTGCGAACTGTACCGGTAATCCGGTCTGTCATCCCTTCTTTTACCTCGGTAATCATTTCTCCGGGATGACCCGGCCCCATCTCGCTGACAATACTCCTCACTTGACTCGTTTGAGGTGAGCCTAGGTTGCGTCGGATCACCCAAGGCATATGAATCAGCAATCCGGATTGTTTCTGCCAAGGTGCTTGGAATATCTCTTTCCAACCTTTGCCATAGCATGCTTGCATATCTACATCCTTGCGCAAACCAAGCTATGGCCTGTGACTCAATCACACCCTCACATGAGTTTCGCACAATGCACCAACAGGTTAAGAACTCCCGATATGTCTCATTCGGTCTCTGCCTGCACATTGCTAGGGTATGTGGCCTGTTGGGCCTTTGATAAGTACTTGAGAAGTTGCTAACAAACATCTCCTCAAAATCGATCCAACAGATAATACTTCCAGGTGGCAAATTGTTTAGCCATACCCTCGCTGGCCCTTCCAACATCTGGGGTAAATATCTCACAGCCCATCTCAAGTTGCCTGTGGCAATTTTTACAGCAGTTGCATAGTTAATCAACGAATCCTCCGGCTTAGTGCTGCTGTCATACGTCTACTGCGATTGACCTACAACTACCGAATTATGTTGTCCGGCATTGCCGTTTACAACATTTCCTTGACCGGCATTGCCTTGGTCGCGGTTACCTCGGCCAGCTTCACCTCGGCTCACACTCCTTCGATCCTCATTTCTTTGCACTTCTTTTCCTTTCCCTGCCCTTGCCGGGTCATATGGGACTATCTGCTTATACCTCCTGGCTGAAGTTACTACCTCTTCTCTCCTAGGACCACCATGAGGAGACGATGCGGCTCCAGTGGATTTCTCCGGGTTACCCACCGCTGAATGAACGATCTTGAGGCCCCAGCGCTCTCCGGGTTAGCCCTGAGCGATTCCTCGTTTTGTCTATTCGCGATCCAAACCAACTCATTGAATCTTTCCTGCTGTCTTTGATGGGCTTCACCCGTCAGACCCTCTAACTCGGACGCAGCTGCATCCGCTGCTCTGAGGTTCTTTGCCGGGGTACTATACTTTGGCAGCCCCACGGACAAACAGTTCTCTGATTCCTCAATCCTAGTATCACCTTCTCTGTTCATTTCACTCATGAGATTTCTCCCCTTCACTTTTACAGCATCTACTTTATTTGCCTTTGCATACTCACGCAGCGTCATGTTTAACGACTGATGAGCCGCAGCTATCTTTTTCGCACCCTCTAGTATTTTTTGCCTAGTCTCCTCTAGCTCGGCCTGTGCCTGAGCCGGATCTACTGCTGCTACTACTGGGTTTGCCAAGCTATCCATCGCCTGCTGCAGCACATTCTCAGGCGTCTCTAGCGGAGGTCCTCTACTTTTCCTTGGTGCCTTTGGCGTTACCTCCGGATCTGGTGCCGGATCCTTTCGTGCGCCAGCACCAGGCGCGGTCACCATCACCTCAGCGCGATCCAGGGAGCGAGTGATACGCGCCCCGCGAGCCGCACTAAGGGGTGGCTCGCCTCCTTCGATGACGTGCCGCGGATGAACGCACGACACATCGACAGCAACGTAGACCTTGTGAGCGCCGAGCTTGACGAACAGGCCGTTGCGCGGAAGAGGACGCGTGCCGAAGGAGCCAGCGTTGTCGCAGACAAAATCCAGCGCTCCAAAGCGCTGAACGAGCCCGGAGACGACGCGTTCGCCGGTGCCGATGAGGTTTCCCGTCTGGATCTGCACCCCTGCTAGTGCTGCTAGCCCCACGGTGCGCGCCAACTGTCGTGGTGGTTTCACGGCAGATGCCATGGATAGGCTAAAGGTGGGGACTAAATGCACTAGGGGAATCCAGGGAGGGATAGCGTGGTGATTCCACACACGGTAGCTTTGTATTTGATTCACCTTCACAGATTACAAGTGCTCCTTGAGCTGTATTGGGGAGAGGAGGAAGAAGAACTCTCTTACTCTCACTACTAGCTAGCCCTCAAGAACACACTAGTAAACCGCAACACACTAGCGATCAACCCCTTTTACAGAGGCCCTAGCCCCCCTTATATAGGAGTGACTAGGTCTCCACTTAGGGCATACATGGAGGCATATTCCAGGGAATATGCCTCTTCCCAAAATAGTAAGCCGACCAGGTCACTTTAACCCCGTGTCATCCATGCAGAGGCTACGTGAGGCTCTGCGGCGCCTGCATCATCCGACATAGGCTTCGTCACCTTTGTCGGCCATGCCTCGGTGGTCCTGCCTCTGTCCTCTTTGCTCACGCTCTGCGTACAACAGTCACCTTTGACCAGCGAGATACCTTCCTTCTCTTACAAGCTTGATATAACCCGGATCCTACATAGTTGATCCGACCACACCTGTTCCTGCATACAAGTTAGATACATCTTACCGACATACGGCTTAAGTCGGTTGAGACCAAGTTAGGTGGACGTCCCCTGGTCCGGGTTACTCCGTGATCCGGCCTGCCTTGAGGTGACTCGGCCAACACTTGCTTTGACCTTGCCGTACCTCAGCAAACTAGGCCTTTATACTCCGGCGTGACCCTACCCGGGGGTATCCCCCCAACACACCTTATGGAAAAAGTTCACCTAGGGAATAAGGGTGTCCACAAGCAAAAAGTAGTCCTTATGGATGACTACATATATATACATAGTAGAGCTTCACCTTAAGGAAATTTTCTTAAGGGTGACCCATAAGCTTGTGGCTTATCCAAGGGCACCCACAATGTTGTCATTGCCAAGTCTGATGTAAAGGTAAATTTGGCTTTGGTATAAAATATAGCAAGAGCTCCACAATGTACTAGTTGCAAATATTTATAACGTGGGTCCCACCATCTAGCTAAAACAACACACGAAGCAAATATGGAACTACCCTCATAGTGTATTTGAGGTTTGTGCATAAATTTCATTGTGCTAAACACTATCAATAGAATCTTCTAGATCCCATAATGGAAAAGAAGATACAATTGCTAGTAATGTTGGGATTTGACAATCAAGATATAAGATAAGAAAAGAAAATCGAGGCGAGGGTAATTTATGGGCCCACGCAAGGCATCGTTGTTTATAGAAAAGCCCATGTGCTGAAGCTAAAATCTTGGCAATTTGACATGATATGCGAACAACATATGTACATGTGCTCATCCAACGTACTTCGCAATTCTCAAGTTGAATCATCAGATATAAAACAATTGATGCATATGGATTGTGAAGTGAATAAGAAAAGAATCAAATTTGGTTAGATTTTAGCTAACTTGAAACTAACGATGAAATATTGAGTGAAATGAACACATGTGTAGTTTTAGTTAACTTGAGCATTTGCAGAGGACAGTGTTCAGCCAAGCTAAAACGACATCAATCTACGCAAAAAATTTACGTGAACTTTCAAAAGCAATAGAATTCGTCGAAGGACACCACCATGGATGCATGCTTTGGGATTGATTGTGTCCACTCTGCAAGATATGGGACTAATTTGTACCCCGGGTGTGAGAAGTGGGACTAAAACTATGTTTACGACAATCTTTGGCAAGAAACAAGTTATACAGATCCTCTAACTTATACTGTAGAAGAAAAGCTAGAGAAGTCGTAGGACACTAACTTTTCTTCTTCAAAACAATACAATATTAAGGCCTAAATGTCATAAAATTAATTTGTACAACCTCCACCCTAGAGCTTATTAATTAAGGCTTATATTTTTATACATGTGTCTTGCCATGTGTATATATGTGGCCATGTGTACATGTATTTGTAGGTGTCTTTTTACGCGTGTGTGGTGTGTGGCCATGTACATGTATACGTGTAGTTGTTTGCGCGTGTGTGCGACGTGTGAGTGGCCAAGTATCTGCAAGCGTGTACATATATATTTCCATATACATGACATGTTTTAGTTTGAGTATATATATGAGAGCGAGCTGTGCTACAAACATATAATCCCTCTGACCCATATTTTTTGGTTTAGATTCATCTAGATACGGATGTATCTAGTCAAGTTTTAGTGCTACATACATCCGTATATATCTATAGTATGTGCTATTGTGTTGTATGTATGACATACTCGCCCCACCAGTTAGCACACACAAAAAAAACATTACGATTGCTATATATTATCTTATCTTACCATCTTATCTTACCACTATATAGTGTACGAATAACTTTGAATATTGACCATTGGATCAAGACTCGCGAATCCCAACATTTCCAGCCGTTGGATCCTCTTTTCCATTCTAGCATCTAGAAGATTCTATTGATAGTCTTCAGCATAATGAATGCTATGCACAAACCTCAAAACACACTTCTCCATCATACTAGAATCTTCTCCCTCGTAGCTAATAATCGTTGACTTCGGCATGATCTTATCTTATCATACTACTATATAGTGTACGAATAACTTTCAATGTTGACCGTTAGATCAAGATTCGCGAATCCAGCATTTCTAGCTTTTGGATCTTCTTTTCCATTCTAGCATCTAGAAGATTCTATTGATATATAGTCTTCGTCATAATGAATGCTATGCACAAACCTCAAAACACACTTCTCCATCATACTAGAATCTTCTCCCATGTTTTCTAGACCACGTTATCAAAAATTGAATGTGTTCGGTGTAGCTAATAATCTTTGACTTCTACGTGACATACAAAGTACAAGGACCAAATATACACCCATAATTCTTATCTTAAAACAATTCTCTATCATTCTAGAATCTTTTAGATATTTCTATAGACCATGTTACCAAAATTGGAAGTATTAGGTATAGCTAACAAGCATTTTCTTCTACGTTGACTTCAACATGATACAAAGTACAAGAACCAAATATACACCCATACTTTATAGATGTCCATCAAATTTAAAACGTTTTGAGCTTAACCTATTATATAATCATATCTTACCACTATATATATAGTGTACAAATAACTTTGAACTTTGACCGTTGGATCAAGATTGGCAAATCCCAACACTGCTAAATAGAATTAAGTTGGATCTTCAATCCATTCTAGCATCTGGAAGATTCTCTATTGATGTTCTTTAGTGCACTGAATGTTATGCACAAACTTCAAAACACACTTCTCAGTAATTCTAGAATCATCTTTATCATTTCTCTAGAGCATGTCGAGTACTAGGTAACTAATAGTAGGTTGATTTCTACATGATACAAAGTATAAAGAACCAAATACACACATGGTACTTTATGGACGTAGCTCTTAATTATAATAGGTAAAGCACAAAAATTTATAAATTTGATTAACATATATATATAACTAGTAAATTACACGTGTCCTGCACGTGAGACTCAAATAATATATGTCTGACACATATCATCACTATATAAAATTATAATACAGGTAAAGCAAAAAATATATATAAATTTGATCAACATCTATAAAAAGTATGGGTGTATATTTGGTTCTTGTACTTTGTACAGTATATATATATAGACATATATATCATGTAGAAGTCAGTGATTATTCGCTATCTAAAACTTGAAATTTTTGGTAACATGGTTTAGAGAAATGAGGAAGAAGATTCTAGATTGTTGGAGAAGTGTGTTTTGAGTTTTGTGCATAGCATTCATTGTGATGAATACTATCAATAGAATCTTCTAGATGCTAGAATGGAAAAGAAGATCCAACGGCTAGAAATGTTGGGATTCGCAAGTCTTGATCTAACAGTCAATATTCAAAGTTATTCGTACATTATATAGTGGTAAGATAAGATAATAATTATGGGTGTATATTTGGTTCTTGTACTTTGTATCATCATGTAGAAGTCATAGATTATTAGCTACCTGACACTTGAAATTTTTGGTAACATGGTCAAGATAAATGAGGGAGAAGATTCTAGTATGATGGAGAAATGTGTTTTGAGGTTTGTGCATAGAATTCATTATGTTGAAGACTATCAATAGAATCTTCTAGATGCTAGGGGCTTGTTTGATTCGTAGTATAGGAAAAGCATAGGAATAGTAAAAACATAGGATTAAAATGGCATGCCCACTTTAATCCTATAGGAACCCATATATATATGCAAGAAAGTTTGTTTCATTCCATGAAAGGAAAAAAGGATTCTAAGAAAGATGTTTGGGCGTGGATCGATGTTAGATTTCCTATGCAATCTAGTGCAAAGGATTCCCTAGGAAAATTTCCTATAGGAATGAATAACCATACAAATCAAACAACCATTATAGAAAAAATTCTTATGGGATTTAATCCTATAAATTTTCCATGTAAATCCTTTGAATCAAACATGATGGCCTAGAATGGAAAAGAAGATCCAATGGCTGGAAATGTTGGGATTCGTGAGTCTTGATCCGACGATCAACATTCAAAGTTATTCATACACTATTAAAAAGTGGTAAGATAATGGAAAGATGAGATAGTGGTAAGATATACTACTCTTGTTGCTCCATGTCACACCCCAAGAAGAAGAATCACAGACACACACAGATATATATATATATAGAGAGAGAGACTCACAAAGATTGCTCTTGAAGTTATACTATGGAACTATTTTGAAGGTGTACACTATGGGTAAATATCATGAAAATCGCAGAGATTTCTGAATGACTCAATATCTTGATATATAGGAATTTGCATTATGGCAACTCTTACACAGATTAAAAAAACGAAAGGATATCAAGGAAAATAAATAAACGAAAAGGGTCTGCATGACATCCTCTCGTTTGCAGTACTAGCCATGAAAAATTGTAAACATGAGATTTCAAACTTTCGAAAAAGTCGTAGTCACATTACATATGGCATAAACACTCGAGGGTTTCTCGAGCGGAACGACCGATTAGGTCATGGCCATATCTACATCATAGTTCATGATAATGTTCACATATTTGGTAGATGCGTGTGTCTTGCCATGGTATACAATAATTCTGGGTGGTAGTTTCGAACTAGTATTAGGAAAAACATGTTCAAATTTCCGAGTTGTATCTTTAGGGCCCGTGTTGTAAAAGTATAGGTTCTAGATGTATTTTGGTTTTCTTTTCGGACCAATATGTAATTTTCATGCCCAGCATTGGATTTTAACACGCACGTTCTTGGTACTTCGCGGCAGATTCCTCGTTAGAAAGAAAAATAAAAAGTTCCCACTGACCAGAATTATTTTGCGCATGAATATTTTGGATCGGAATGCCCTAGACCCAATTTTTAGAAAAAAGGACTATTGTGCAAAACTTGAGTAGTACGTACTTCTACTGAACCAGGGGCACCAGAAAATTAACCCCAAAGCTACCAAAGAAAAAACAGACGAAAAAAATGTAGAGCAAGAAGAGATTATTAACGGGAGGCAGCGCGAGAGCAGCGAAGGAGTTGAAGGCGGTGCGATATCAGAGTAAAGCTAGTTTAACGGGTTTCTGACACGAGGTACAGGTACCTACTACTAGTAGCACAGTACTACTAGTAGTACTACTATGTTTTCTCTCTCCTCTGTTGTATCTCACCATCCATCCTCTCTCCCCCTCCTGTGCAGCGCCCCGCGTGCACCGGCCGGCTGATCTCTCCCTCGTCCCACATGTGTGCCTTGGTACGGATGCGCTGTGTGTGGCCTGTGTTTTTTCCTTTTTTTTCACGAGAGTCTCTAGCGTGTTTTGAATTGGATACATAGCACCAATCCTGACCTTTGGGCTATAAGATCAAATGGTTCCGAGAAGCTGGATTCGTGTTGAACAGTACCTAGAGAAAACTCCACCATGTTCTAGGACCATCATACTTTAAGTCTTGTTAGAGAAAATGCATACATTAAGTCTATTAATAATAACTATGTTCTTTTCCATTCTAGCATCTAGAAGATTCGATTGATAGTCTTCATCACAATAAATTATAAAATTACTATATAAAATTGATAGGCTTCGATTGATAGTCTGACATATCATCAATATATAAAATTATAATTGGTAAAGCACAATAAATTATAAAGTTGATCAACATCTATAAAGTATGGGTGTATATTTGGTCCTTGTACTTTGCATGTCATTATGCTGAATACTATCAATAGAATCTTCTAGATGCTCGATTGGAAAAGAAGATCCAAAGGCTAGAAATGTTGGGATTCACGAGTCTTGATCCAACGGTCAATATTCAAAGTTATTCATGCACTATATAGTGGTAAGAGGTAAGATAAGATATCTCTATCTCTACTACTATAATGGAGCAGTTTTGAATCGGATCCATAGCACCAATCTTTATCGTTGGGCTGTTAGATCCAATGGTCCAGACAAGTTGGATTCGTGTTGAATAGTACCTAGAGCAAACTCCACCATGCATGTTCTAGAACCATCATGCCACCACCCCAAAAATTTCTTAGCGTAGTAGGCTGTAAATAGTACAGACCTAGAGCAAACTCCACCATGTTCTAAAATCATCATGCATGTCACCACCCCCAAAATGCATAAATTAAGTATATTAATAATAACTATCTACACATATTGAGAATACAACCTACTGTGCTATGAAATTTTGGGGGTGGTGACATGCATGATGGTTCTAGAACATGGAGGAGTTTGCTCTAGGTATTATTCAACACGAATCCAGCTGCTTTGATCCATTAGATCTAACAGCCCAACGGTCAGGTATGGTGTTATGGATCCAATTCAAAACTGCTCTATTCTTATTTTATCTTACCTTACCACTATATAGTGTTCGAATAACTTTGAATATTTGACCATTGGATCAAGACTCACGAATCCCAACATTTCTAGCCGTTGGATGTTCTTTTCCATTCTAGCATCTAGAAGATTCTATTGTTTTGAACGGTCTAGAAGATTCTATTGATAGTGTTCATCACAATGAATGCTATGCACAAAACTCAAAACACACTTATCCATCATTCTAGAATCTTCTCCCTCGTTTCTCTAGACCATGTTACCAAAAAATTCATGTTTTAGATCTCCACTGCTATAATGGAGCAGTTTTGATTGGATTCATAGTACCAATCATGACTGTTGGGCTGTTAGATCCAATGATTCAGAGCAGCTGGATTCATATTGAATAGTACCTAGAGCAAACTCCACCATGTTCTCTAGAACCATCATGTCATCACCCCCAAAATTTCATAGCACAGTAGGATGTATTCTCAATATGTGTATATAGTTATTATTAATAGACTTAATTTATGTATTTTTTCTCTAATGTATGAAATGTGATTTAACAAACATTAAGTTGTTGTTAACCAATAGTCTTGTTAGATAAAAAATTCATACACTAAGTATATTAATAATAAATATCTACACATATTGAGAATATAACCTACTATGCTATGAAATTTTGGGGGTGGTGACATGCTGATGGTTCTAGAACATGGTGGAGTTTGCTCTATCGGTACTATTCAACATGAATCTAGCTGCTCTGAACCATTGGATCTAATAGCCGAACGTTCTATATGAAATGTGATTTAACAAACATTAAGTTGTTACTAACCAATAGTTTTGTTAGATAAAAATGCATACTTTAAGTCTATTAATAATAACTATCTACACATAATGATAATACAACCTACTGTGCTATGAAATTTTGGGGGTGGCGACATGATGGTTCTAGAACATGGTGGAGTTTGCTCTAGGCCGGTACTATTCAACAAGAATCAAGCTACTCTGAACCATTGGATCTAACAGCCCAACGGTCAGGATTGGTGCTATGGATCCAAGTCATTCAAAACTGCTCCACTATCTTATCTTATTGTACCACTATATAGTGTACGAATAACTTTGAATATTGACTGTTGGATCGAGACTCGCAAATTCAAACTTTTCCAGCCATTATTGGATCTTCTTTTCCATTTTAGCATCTAGAAGATTCTATTGATAGTCTTGAACACAATGAATGCACTATGCATAAACCTCTCAAAACACACTTCTCCATCATACTAGAATCCTCTCCCTCGTTTCTCAAGTGTTAGGTAGCTAATAATCTTTGACTTTTACACATGATGATACAAAGTAGAAGAACCAAATATACACCCATACTTTATAGATGTTGATTAAATTTATATTTTTCCACTTTACCTATTATAGTTTTATATAGTGATGATATGTCAGACGTCTATTATCTGAGCCTCACGTGCAACTTACTAGTAGTAGTAGAGAGAATACAACCTACTGTGCTATGAAATTTTGGGGGTGGTGACATGATGGTTCTAGAACATGCTGGAGTTTTCTCTAGATACTATTCAACTCGAATCCAGCTACTTTGAACTATTGGATCTAACAGCCCAATGGTCAGGATTGGTGTTATGGATCCAATTCAAAACTGCTCTATTCTTATCTTATTTTATCTTATCTTATCTTACCACTATATAGTGTACGAATAACTTTGAACATTAATAGTTGGATCAAGACCCGCGAATCCCAACATTTCTAGCCGTTGGATCTTATTTTCCATTCTACCATCTAGAAGATTCTATTTCTTTGAACGGTCTAGAATATTCTATTGATAGTCTTCATCATAATGAATGCTATGCACAAAAATCAAAACACACTTCTCCATCATTCTAGAGTCTTCTCCCTAGTTCATTTCTCTAGACCATGTGTTACCGAAAATTTCATGTTTTAGTGGATATCTCATAATCATTGACTTCTACATGATCTTACCACTATATAGTGTACGGATAACTTTGAATATTGACCGTTGGATCAAGACTAGCAAATCCCAACATTTCCAGACGTTGGATCTTCTTTTCCATTCTAGCATCTAGAAGATTCTATTGATAGTCTTCATCACAATGAATGCTATGCACAAAACTCAAAACACACTTCTCCATCATTCTAGAATCTTATCCCTCGTTTCTCTAGACCATGTTACCAAAATTTTAAAGTTTTAGGTAGCTAATAATCATTGACTTCTACATGATATGCAAAGTACAAGAACGAAATATACACCTGAGAATATTATTCTACTCCCTCCGATCCAAATTATTGTTCTCAGATTTGTCTATATTCGGTTGTATCTAGTCATGTTTTAGTGTTAGATACATCTAAATCTAGACAAATCTGAGAACAATAATTTGGATCGGAGGGAGTAGAATGATGGAGTAGTGTTTTTATAGGTTTGTGCATTGCATTCATTGTGCTAAATACATACTATCCATGATATATTCTAGTAGAGATGCTAGCTAGTAGAATGAAAGAAAGATCCGACGACTAGCAATGTTGGGATTCACGAGTCTTGATCCAACGATCAATATATTCGAAGTTATTCGTACACTGTATAGTTGTAAGATAAGATAAGGTAAACAATAGTATTTTTTAGAGATGATGCTATAATGGAACAGTAGATCCGATGGCTGGCAATGTTGGGATTCGCGGGTTTTGATCCAACCGATCAATATTAAAAGTTATGCGCAAAAAATATAGTGGTAAGATACGATAAGAAAGACTATCAATTGTATCTACTAGATGCCAGAATGGAAAAGAAGATCCAACCGGTTGGCAATGTTGGGATTCGCGAGTCTTGATCCAACGGTTAAAATTCTAAGTTATTCGTACACTATAGTGGGTAAAATAATGTACTATCCATAGTGTATCTTCTATTTAGATGCTAGCTAGAATGGACTAGTAAAAGGCACGTGCCACACATGTATATATTGTATGAAATGTGATTTAGCAAACATTAAGTTGTTATTATTAACCAATAGTCTTGTTAGAGAAAAAGGGCATACATTAAGTCTAATAGTAAAAGGCATGAGCCACACACGTATATACTGTCTGAAATGTGATTTAGCAAACATCAAGTTGTTATTATTAACCAATAGTCTTGTTAGAGAAACAAGCCATATATTAAGTCTACTATTAAAAGACATGATCCGCACATGTATATGCTGAATGAAATGTGATTTAGCAAACATTACGTTGTTATTATTAACCAATAGTCATGTTACAGAAAAAGGCATACATTAATTCTATTAATAATAACTATCTACACACATTGAGAATACAACCTACTGTGCTATGATTTTTTTTGGGGGGGAGGGGGTTACATGGTGGAGTATGAGCTATGGGTATTGTTCAACACGAACCCAGCTGCTCTAAACCATTGGATCTAACAACCCAGTCATCAGGATTGGTGCTACTAATAATAACTATCTACACATATTCAGAATATAGCTTACTCTATTATGAAATTTAGGAAGGGGGTGTTGATATGATGGTTCTAGAACATGGTGGAGTTTGCTCTATGTATGTACTAGTTGTTCAACATGAATCCAGCTGCTCTGAACCATTGGATCTAACATCCCAACGGTTAGGATTTGTGCTACGGATCCAATTCAAAACTGCTCTATTATAGTAGTAGAAGAAAAGAAGATAACACTGTATAGTGTATGATACAAATAAATTTGAACTTTGATAATTAGATCTGGACTCATGAATCCCAACATTGCTAATTAACTGTTGGATCTTCTATCCATTCTACTCCCTCCGTCTAGAAATATAAGAAATTTTAGCTTTGTGAAACGAATGTATCTAGATGTCTTTTAGTCTATAGGCCGACATCTAGATACATTTGTTTTACAAAGGTAAAATGTCTTATACTTGTGAATGAGGGAGCATCATCTAGAAGATTCTATTGTTAGTCTTCAACACAATGAACGCTATGCACAAATCTCAAAACAAAGTTTTCAATAATTCTAGAATCTTCTCTAGAGCATGTGGAGTATTAGGTAGGAGTAGCTAGCTGATTTCTACATGATACAGTACAAAGTAGAAGAACCAAATATACACCCGATACTTTATGGATGTGGCTCAAAATTAAAATTATTTTTTGAGCTTCACCTATCCCGTGCAAGGCACATTCAACTTTATAGTGAATGTCCAGACCATGCTGGGGGTGACAACTGCTTACGACTGTCTCTTCGATTTCTGCATCAAGTACTGCATCTGAATAGAAATGGTTTTTTACTTGCGCGGAGACCAGGAGGCCACCTCTCACGGACTCGACTTTCTTCATCCTCCTCTTCGCGATTGTAGCTCTTCTCTACCAGATTGCTTTGCTTGTTTTCATTCCTTTTTTCTGTGCTATTTCACCCACATGAATGGGAACAAGTCCCGCCAGAGAAGGGCTCGTGCCACGACGGAGAAGCTGGCAGAAGAGAAGAAGTCGGCTTGCCGTTCTGCCAATATGTTGCTACCGGTACTAGGCGATGCGATGATCAAAGGATCCCAGTTGAATCCCTAGGGCGAGAGGTCTTCAACTCAAGGTTCTTCGAAGCCGCCGCAACCGGGGATAGATACCTTCAGGTAAATCTCCATTCTTGTGCAACTGTCCATGTCTTTCACCATTTCTTGATTTCTCGTTTACCTAAAAAAGCACGTTCTTCCTCAATGGTGTTTTTAGGTCGGGCGGTCTTCGAATTCCATCAGCACTGCTGCCTGCAGAATCATCTTCACTGTCGCTGATGGAGACTGGTACCTTCAGCTAAATCTCTGTGCTTGGGCAACTTTCCATGTCTTTGATCGTTTCTTGATTCGCTCATTTCCCTATTAGTACATTTATTCCCAATGTTGTTTTAGGTCGGGCGGACTTCGCATTCCCGTGGCACTCTTGCCTGCAAAATCATCTTCACCATCGCCGATGGAGACCGATCGGTATAGTCGCAAGGTAAGAAATCATTCGAATTGTGATTCTATGTATCTCTTCCTTGATAGTTCTCTAGGTACACTTCTAAATTTATGCTCCCTATTCATCTAATAGAATATTTGCTTCGATATCGAGTTTATGGTGAAAAAGGTGATGGGCGATTTTTGCGTCAAGACAGCAGACAGAAGCGCCCTCGTCAATGAGTGCACTAGACTTTACTCCAAACTCGCCGCTGAGAAGGTCGGGCTTAGGCTCCTCAGGAATCTGGCCATGGAATATTTGATTGAGTGTGACGAGCTGAAGTGGAGGAACATCAGCATGATGGAGATGCTGGGCATAAGCTTCGAATAGATCCAGGACCTCGAGGACCAGAGGGACAAACTCCTGGCTGAGCTGGCAAAGCTGAAGCGTGAAACTTTCGTGGATCTCCATCAATGAGCCGGCACGTGGAAGACCTTAGTTAGTACTCCATCTGTTTTAACAATATAAGCATATTTATAGAGCTAAAACATCTTACAAAAAAGTCTTATATATTATGGAACAGAGGGACTAGTTGATGATCAGATATATTGATTGCAATATTGCGCCAGTAAATTGAAAAACCTTTATTACTAGTATGAATGTATGATCGTGTACTTGTTGGTAAAATATTTGGTTATTTGGTGAATGTGATACGCATCACCATCACCATCCACAATGTTGCCAGAGCCAATTTTGGGTGTGATTATCTTTCCTACTGCACTATAGTAGTAATTAGGAGTTATTATCACTTCTGTGCAGAGCGGTAGCTACCTTTCCGTCGTTGTCATGTTGCATCTCACCAACTTCACTTTCTCAAAGCCTCCATTCTTCTTTACTCCAAAGAAAAGAGCCTCCATTCTTCCGCCATCTTCGGTTTTGATCCTGCTGATGGCAGTGGCAGCGGTATCCCATTGATGGTGACTTTAGATCAGGACCCCAACTTTGTCTCTGTACAGCTGCAGTGTAGTATAATCATTGCGCCAATGCTTACAAGGGAAGGAAGAGGTAACTGTTGGGGATCCCTCCTGAACATATGTACACTCTCCACAATTTATACATTGAAGGTATAACAACTTTTCTAGCCATTTAAAAGTGTTTCGGGTGATTTTGTCAAATTAATTTGACCTTTAACTTGATGTGTGATTTTGGTCGATAATTAGAAAACACTATTTAGTTATTGAGTAGTAGTATATAGATTCTTCCAATTTTTTTACTTACTTGTGAAATCTATTTTTGTTATGAAGGGAGTAGGATTATGCGTTAGCTACAGACATTTCCTTTATTCTGCATCGTGTCAACCTGGTGGGATAATTCTCTCCTGAGGAGAGAGGCCTACACATTAAAAGGTGTCTAGATATATTCGTTTCACAAAAGCTAAAACATCTTATATTTTGGAATAGAGGGAGTACATAGCATCTAATAAAGAGGGGAGAGAGGTACTTATATGAGTAAAAATGAGAGTTGCAAAAACAAGATGATGAATGAATATTCTATCAATGGTCTTCCCGACAATTTGTCACCCTGTTACGGAAAAATGCAACAAATCCATGAAAAATGAAAAAAATGTGTGTATTAGTTTTTATGTGACAACGACTGTGCCCCTTGTGCCCTGGCACACACCCATAAAATATGTGGTATTTCTTGGACTGACTCAACTGCAACATAGTCCGTCGCAAAAAGAAAAAGGAAACTATAGAAAAAGGAAACGATATCGTGAAACTAGGTCGAACTTTCTTATCTTATCTTATTACTACTATATAGTGTACGAATAACTTTGAAGGTTGACCGCTAGATGAAGACTGGAAAATCGCAGCATATCTAACCTCTGGATCTTTACCATTCTAGCATCTAGAAGATTCAATCGATAGCCTTTAGCACAATACACGCTATGCTAAAACTTCAAAACACAATTCTCCGCCATTGTATAATCTTCCCTGCCATTTCTATAAGCATGTTATAATTTTTTTTGAGTATTATTATGTACCAAAAACCAAGTATACACCTAATAATTTATGGATATGATGTGGCTCAAAATTCTTTAATAGTCTTTTGAGCTTTACCTATTATAATTTTATAAGTCATGACATGTCTTACTTTCCATCTCATAGATAGAGATGACATGATAGTCTTTTATTTGATTCTCACGTTTGTTTTTTTGAAATGGGGATACCACAGCCTATGCACTCAAAGGATGCATAAATCCCTTTTATTAAAAACCAAGTTCCGAGTACAGTTTACGGGTTAGATAAGGTTGATATAAACACCTACCATGTGAACACAGTTAAAGGTCACACAAGATAATGCACACATCTCACATGCAAATTATTATGCAAATACTTAGTTCAAGAACATAGTTTGACCATACAAGAGGCCCTGCTCGTGTTTGTCGGCGACGCTTTTCGCAATAGGGACTACATGCAGTCTGCACCTGGGAAAGGCTGCTGGTGCGTTCTTACCTCCCATCGCATTCGATGCACTTCCTCTAGATCGACTCCTAGCTAGTGTATCAATAATCACAGAGTAGAGATCGCCAATTTTTTTGGCGGGTTCATCTCGTTCTAAACTGAGATCACCATTGAATGATATTGGCGGGTTTTTCTTTGAACTACCCGGCACGAGCAATTGAAAAGTTTCGAACCTACCACCGGTGCCCTTGTGATACATATAAAACACGCCGTATCCCACATCTCTCACTCGACCTTAGAGCCAGAGCATCTCCCACGAACGTGGCCTCGTACCTCCGTCCCTCCCCACCACCACTGCCTCCTCACCAGGTACCGTTGTGACCGAAGGCACCACTCCCTTGTTTAGAGCAGCTTCCCCATGCCGACGACCACCGTGCCGGAGCATGCACAGCGTCGCCGGCAAACACGGTACGGTCGCCGCAAAGTCTCATCTGCTTCACGGACTCCCTAGTCTCCGGCACCGGAGAGATGGGAAAACGACCCCCCCCCCCCCCCCCCCCCCCGTTCGACCGCACCAACACGAAGTGTAAACTCGTCTCCTCCCCATACAAATGTTGTTGCACATTTTATGCTTCCTTTCGTTATGCACCTTATTACTATCAAAAGTACTTCGTCGTTTGTTGTAGTGTACTGCATCTTTCTCATATACTCGATCGTTACTAAAGTTTGCTAGAGACTTCATTACCATTGTTATGAAGCTCCTCTGACATCTGTGGAATATCACCTAAAATGATTCTAGTTGGGGTGTACATGTTTATAGGTAGCACAACTGGTATACGTCAACTCTAGCTGACGCCCTAAGCCAAATTAGTATGTCATGGCTCCTTGTTTAGAGTATAACAAGGCAGGCCCTACTAGTTATGTTATCAGTATTATAGTCAAGCCTACAGGTTAGTCGATTGTATTGGAACTTCATGTGTTTTCTTCTCACTCAGTGCTACATATGATTAGAGTACTCATAGCTGAAGTACTATACTAGAGTTGTGATGGGAATCATTGCTTTTCGAGCCGTTAACCTCTGCAAGAACTCCTAATAATTTCTTCTATTTCACACGATTCCATGATAAATCTGAAAAGCTATTTGCTTCCAATGTAGGAAACAGAGTTAGAACAAGGTCTCAGACTCTACTTAATCTAGTTGAAAATGACAACCAGGCCAAAAAAGACAATAATGCAAAACATCAGTATAAAAACTTTCGTCCTAATCCTGCACTAGTTGGTCCAGTTGCACTGGCGGCTGCAAATAGAAAAATACACATCCCATAGCCGCTAGTAGCCCATCCGGTTACCCAGGAAGAATTGGCAGCATAACTAGTTTCAACAACAGGTTCTCATCAACGAACTGGTTATGATAACCCAACGACCTTTAGTATTGATAGAGACATATACTGTACTCCCTTGCAAATGAGCTTGACAGCAAATTTTTTATATGTTTAGAGACTAGTAGTAGCATGCCCTTTTATATGTAATATGTATACACTGGTATTTTGATGTAAATTTTTTTAGTTGCACTACGACAAAGATTAACAAAGCGGCCGACGATGGGAAAAAATCTTGAGCAGATGCTTGAAATAACTAAATCAAGACTTCCGATCACATCTATAGTAGGATTCAGAAGGCCACTGGATCCACATGAATCTACTTATATTGCATCGATCACAGGCGTTTTCGTGAGAAATGATATTCCCATCTTGCCCTCATGGAAACACCACCGAAATACCCCTGGGCATTTTGAAGGTTTACTAAAGAAGTTACATGTAAGTCCTTTGTCTTTTGGACATACTCCATTGCTCTATCCCTTGTCTTCTTAGCTTGCCGTTTATTATATATGCTCCTCATTATTGTCTACAGATATTTTTCATGTTCGATGAGAATAGCGAGGAAGTAAAGGTTGTTCTCAAAAACATATTCTCCGCATGTTTGTGCCAACAGCGCCATAGGCTAAAGACGCAACACTTCTCTGGCAAGTGTTTTAAGCATGTTACAAGAACGTCTCCTATGGATCACAGACTCACAATCAGTGGGGTGATCTTCTCCACCACTGGCTTGATCAAAAGAATGAGGTATGCTTTGAGAAGACTGAGACTAGATCGCATTGTCAATTCGTATTTATGCATGTGTTTTACGAGTCTCATTTTGTAGGCCATCACTCAAAGGAACTGTTCCAGCTGTAATAAAGTACGAGTACCAAGTCGCACGGGATCCCGCTGCATAATTGGTAGATCTACCAATTGGTAAGGACCTGTTGTTCTGTATTATATATTTTAAATAAGTATGTAATTGATGTTGTGGAATCTGTATGCATCTTATCTTTTGAACCTCTGTTTGCACCATGTGCTGCAATTTATTTTCGCCCGTCCAAATGCAGACGAAGTCTAATGGGGATCCAAAAAACAGTTGATTATGCTGGAGAAATTTGAGGGATCCCAGACGGATAGATATGGTGTCATTGTAAAGTAAGTTGTTGTAAGTCTTCTCTGCATTTTGTGATGTTGCACTTGCAGTGATTTGTACGTATAAGTTTGATATGCAACCTTGCTTGGACTGCTTCTTAGTATTGTTTTCATTTTCCTTCATAATTTGAAACTAAAGTCAGTTCCAGTTATGAATTGTACAAACAGTTGACATATCATGCACCTCACAGTGTTTACATAGGAAGCCACATTTTTAGTCTTGTTAGTAAATGACATCAAAAAAAGATACACGACAAAAAGATCTTTTTACTGAAGTGTATAAGATGCATTATCAACAATGCCAATTATAGCAGTTCATGCACATGTTAAACATGTATGCATGTTTCTCTGTAGTAACTTCACTTCTCTTACGCATGTCTATCAATTCAAAACTTTCCAGGCTGAATTGAATAAGGAGCTAGCAAATCCTGGGAAAGATTGTTCAGTAAAAACTCCAAAAGAATGTGTGGATTTATTTTCCAAGGTACTACAATGCGGTGCTATAGCCAAGAATATGTTGCTGTCTAATGTTGGGTTCCCAACGAGCTCATCAAATTCCATGTTCAAGTTCAAGTCCAACTCCAAGGCCATTTCTTTTCATATTCAAGTTCTAGAGGAACAACTCCAAGCTGAACAATCGTTATCATCTTCCCTAAGTGTATACAATGAACGTTTGATTGCAAAGTTAGAAGAAATTTTAATTCAGCTGGAGAACTCCATAGAAAATAAGGAGAAAGTCATGAAGATGCTCAGTATTTGTGGTTGAGCACTAATAGCTGAGGCCAGTCCCTTTGTCGTGAAATGGAACCTGAAGCTGGAAGTATTTGTTAGTGCACTAGTCTGCACTTATTATGAACTTGGGTTGTTTCCTTGTTGCGACATATCTTTAATTTGTATGGTGGATGCACCAATATGTACTAGTGTGATACAGTACATTATGTTACAAGTGCTGTTATCCTAGATCATTGATCATAAGGTTCAGGTTCTCAAAACAATGCCTTAGTCCTTTGTTGCACACCATATTCATCAGTGTCATGTGATAAATGGAAATACATTTTTGAATCGGAGCTCAACATTTTTTTTCACATCTGAATGGACTGATGAACAGATGGAGTACGACCCACAAAAAAAGACCTTATACAATTTTCTATTCCGTTACTTGGAGTAGTCACATTCAAAACCGTGTTGGGCCGCAAATCCTCCTGCCGTCCCCCGTAATATTTTTGAATCCGATATCATGGTATCCAAATTTCTACCCATCCGTCCAGAAAAAGGCTACTTTGAGCAAGGTCCTGGATGATCAGTTGATGTGACCAGGCCTTGGATTCGTGAACAGAGGGAAGTACGGTTTACTAGCAGTTATTATTTGGAGTGTCACCAAATTCAAATTCTGAATCAAGAGGCAAAAGCTCCCGCCTACACGAAATATTGGGTCCCATATTTAATCTTTTGTATACTGCAAAATTCCGTTTGACCTATCGTACTGATGACCAATGGTGATTGTGAAATTGCTGGGTTGGCTGGTGGGGTTCGCTCGTAATTTTTTTTACTAGGACTATAGCCAAATTCAAAATCTTAATCGAGGGTAAAACCCTATAGCCCAAACAATTTCATAGATGGAGTCAACATTATTTTTCTGTGGGAATATTTTTTTATCTAAAAATAGGGAGTAGCATTTTTTTCAAATTATTACTTGTACTCTAGCCAAATTCAAAATCTTAGTTGAGCGGCAAAATTTACCAATGTTCTGCGTAATTATGTAATGGATGGTCAGTTGATGTGACTCTCGGCCTTCAATTCCTGACCAGATAGCGTACTAGTCTACAACTATCTTTTTCTATTATTACTTCGCCGCTAGCCAAATTCAAAATCGTAAAATCGAGCGGCAAAATCCCAACCGACTCATATGTATTTCGCGCCCCTCCGTTTCAAACATCTTCAGCCAAAGCCTCCCACCGATGGAGTACCATATTTCTAGTATTACTTGGAATCTTGCCAAATTCAAAATCTCAATCGAGCGGCAAAATCACACACCGACCTTGCAGCATTTTACGCCCCACCGTTTCAAAAACTTTGAACAAAATCTCTGACCGGGGAGTTCCATTTTTCTATTATTATTATTTGTCCTGTAGCCATATTCAAAATCTCTATCGAGCGGCAAAACACACACCGACCTTGAGAATTTCCCGCCGCACCATTTCAAAAACTTTGAGGCAAAATATCCCATCGTGGAGTACCATTTTTCTATTACAGTATTATTATTTGTCCGGTAGCCAAATTCAAAATCTCAATCGGGTGGAAAATTCACACACCGACCTTGAAGCATTTCCCGCCCCGCCGTTTCAAAAACTTTGAGGCAAAATCTCCCACCATGGAGAATCATTTTTCTATAAATATTATTTGTCTGGTAGCCAAATTCAAAATCTTGGCCGAGTGGCAAAATCACAAACCGACCTTGAAGCATTTCCTGCACAACCGTTTCAAAAAATTTGAGGCAAAATCACCCACCGGGGGATTACCATTTTTCTATTATTAGCCAAAATTCAAAATCTCAATCGAGCAACAAAACCAGAGACCGACTTTGAAGCATTTCGCGCCCCTCCGTTTTAAAAACTTTTGATGTTAAAATTCCTTTTCTACCCATTGTTTCGACGCCCTATGGCACGCTAAAGTCAGTAGCTTGGGGGCACAATCGTAATTATTTTTCTGTTCACCTCCATAGACCCGATTCGTGCAGTTTTTCTATCTGGCCCTCCCAAAATCCCAAGCTTGTCTCCCACGCCCTCACCTCCACGACCACCGCACGCACCGCCCGGCGGCAATTCCACAGCTGCAGGAGCCGCTTCATCGACGCCCACCCCATCGGATCTAGTTCACCGGGTCTCTCTGCCACTCCCCCAGAGTTGTGGTCTCGCTTACCACGCCTATGGTGTTGTCGACCGCCCACGCTCTGCTTCCCCGCCGCCGAAAGCTACCGAACCGTACCGGAGCAGCTTCACCATTGTCCACCAGACGAGATCTAATTCAACAAGTTCCATGTCCACTCCTCTAGACCATCTACACAGTCGTCGCCGTTGACTACACCGGCATCGACCGCCCAAGATCTGCTTCCCCGACGCCAACACCCACCGCAACCGGAACACCCTTGGTGACCTGGAGGTCACTCGCACGCTACCGACGATGCTTAGACGCATCTCCGACCAAGGTAACCAGATCTCCCACCCATTTTTGTTTTGTCAGCGGTATAGCAGGTTCAAGCCTGTCATAGTGAAGTGCATTTTTGTAATCGTGCTAGTACATACAAGTCACTGGGTATGCATGTTCTTCATGCTAGTACATACAAGGTCATTAGACATGTTGGTTTGCATTCGCTGCTCTACAAATATCAAGTCATGCACATGTCTCTTATTTTGTCATGCACATGTTCTTATCTTAGATGCTCTGTACACCAGTAAATGCATGTTATTGTGTAGTTCTTGCAAAATATAATGTGAGTGGAAAATATTAGTGTGGATTCCCTGCTACATAGTTACTGACTCTATCTGGTTATTCTTGAGCTAAGTTCCTGCTATTATTTCCTCCCAAGCATCATTCTGCTATCCTTTGGTACCCGTTCAAACTCTTCGTACTAGTTCGATTATAATTTTGGTGTTGCCATCTGGTTCTTCAAAACCTGCAACACTGACTATTTTCGTTTTCTTTGCGTAGAGCTCAAAAAGGCAACACTGAACATGTTGGTTTGCACAGCCTACAGGTTCACTAGTGATGCCATTATATATTTTCTGTATCTGGTGCTGGTTCGTCCTAATCAACGGCATAATTATTCTTTACTGTATAGTTCATTCGTGTTTTCCATTCCTGCTCAACAAGTTCTGGTATGATGCGGTTATAATTTCTATGTGATTCATTCTTAGCTATGATAGTAACTGCTTGCCGTTGTGTAGTTCACGCAAATTTCGAGTCACCCAATGTCTCTTGCATTCCAGGAGATATCACTGCTTCCATATATATTTGCTGAAATGACCTCGCTTGTTTATACTGAAATTCTAAGAAACACTTTGTTTGATTTCTCATTTCATTATTGGCATACTTCTCTAATGCTTGTTTGTCCTGTTCTATAGGTTCACAAGCCATACCATTATATCTCGTATCTGGTTCTGGTTCGTCCTAGGCAACAACATAACTATCCCCTACTATATAGTTCATTCATGGTTTGTGTTCCTACTCTACAAGTTTGTATTATGTAGTTATAATTCCTATCTGGTTCATTCTTAGCTATGAGTAGTTTTTCTTGTTTGCTATATTAACTTGTTATTAGTTAGTTTCAGACTGCAATTATTGCTATCGCCACCAAAGAGGGGACTGCAAGATCACATCTCAATGTGGTTTTCCAATGTAGCTATCACACTCAAAGGGAGATGCAGGTGATGGATTGAGAAAGCAAATTGAGGACTCTGCTATCAACTTGATTCGCAACTAAAGTGCTAAATTTTCTTTCCCTTTTGTTCATATTTTTAGAAGTTTGCAGCTGATGTAATATCTAGATAACTCGCATAGGCCATGTAGGCATTTAGTTGACGCCGTCCACGCATGGCAGTACCATAACTGCGCCAGCCAGGTCGATCAGGTTTCAGAACTACCGAAATTGTAACAGTAACTGGCCAAAACAGTAACATGAAAAAACAGTGATAGACCAAAACAACAACAGTAACTGGCTAAAACAACAACATGCCAAAACAGTAATAGATCGGAACAGTAATGGACCAGAACAGTAACAGGCCAAAATAGTAATAGGACAAAACAGTAATAGGCCAAAACAGTAATAGACCAAAATAGTAATAGGTAAAACAATAGCAGGCCAAAACACCAGCAGACCAGAATAGTGGCAATCCAGCACAGTAACAGGACAGAATTCTAACAGGCCAGAACAGTAACAGGCCTGATAGTAACAGGCCAGAATAGTAACAGGCCTGATAGTAATAGGCCAGAACAGGGGCAACCAACAGTAACAGGCCAAAATAGTAAAGGGCCACAATAGTAACGAACATGAATAGTAGACAGCCAAACCAGTAACGAGCCAAAATAGTAAAAGGCCAGAACAATATCGGACCTTCTCAAAAGTGGGCCATTCATAGGCGGCCCATGACGAGCTATGAGAACAGTGACGGGCTGAGCATGTGCTTTAACAGTATTGGGCCTACTTGATGTAGCCTGTTAACGGGCCACACAGTATTCAAAAAGTGTGGGCTTTTGTAGGCCGAAACAGTAATGGGTTTGACATTCGCAAGCCGTTGCTGGCCACATATTTGGGTCCATTTCAAACATTGTCAGACAAAATAGTAACGGGTCATAATCTTATTGGGCTTCCTTGATGGTCCGGCCCACTTAATTATGAGCAGGCCTTGGCTGGGCCTGGCTTCTACCACAGTTTCTGTGGCTGTTAACGATGGTAACTGGTCGTTAACGGTATTTTCACGTGGAATTTTGCATGACGTCAGCAGTCAACGTGGCTGGCGAACAGATCTACGACGGAACAAGTTTTCGTGGCTGAAGGGTGCGATCCGCCACGGCCAGGAAAAAAACATGGTGATTCATTTGTGACGGGGATTTTACCACGATGGGCATCCGTCGTAGAAGAATTTTTATCCACGAGAAACAAGCCTTCAACCACGAAAATCGTCCAGTGTAAAAGCCAACTTTTCTTGTAGTGGCAGTTTTAGTAGTTGTCATCCCTATCCTAGAAGTTATAGTATGCGGTTGTGGTGAAGGGTGGCACGTGTAATGATTAGTTGAATAGATAGCTAATTTAGATAGTAGAATTGTTATTCAATGGATGGTTGTGAGTTCCTGCTAATTTGGTCACTTTGTGGTCCCAAAGTTGTCGAGAGAATGCATTGTCGGGCACGAGTTGCTTGTCATTGGATCTAGCGATCCCAGTCATTGAGAGAATGAATTGCAGGGCCCCAATTGCTTGCCATTGGATCTAGCGATCCCAAAGTTGTCGAGAGAATGCATTGCGGGGCCCGAGTTGCTGGCCATTCGATCTAGCTGCCCATACTTGGCGTGCCAAATGCCTAGTGAGTCAAGTTGGGGCCCTTTTGACCGTTCTATCGCTGCCATCGTGGCTGCCATGAATACTTGCAGTGTTGGTGACAGCATCCATTCCCCGTTCCAAATTATAGGATGAGATTGTCAAAGAAAGTACTCCGATCCAAATTAGTTGACTCAAAATCTTCAAGATACAGATGAATCTAATACTAATTCATGTCAAGATACAAATCTAGACAAATCTAAATCAACTAAGTTGGGCCAGAGGGAGTACTACTTATGAATTACCTTTAGAGCATATCCACAGTCCTCACAGCTCAAATACATATCAATTTTGATTCAAATCATACATATTTCGATCAATTTTATACAAGCCCACCGGAGATTGTCAAAGAAAGTACTACTACTTATGAATTAGCTTTAGAGCATATCCACCGGTCTCACGGCTCAAATACATATCAAATTTATTCAAATCATACATATATTTTATGTCATAGAATTTTGGTTCAAATTGGGCTCAAATTTGTCCCAATTTTAAGTGGACGGTGAGCTAGTCGGTCCTGCCATATGTGTACTCCAAGAAGTATGGGCAAAGTGCTCCCATCGATGTTGCGGATGATGGCTTCAATCATTGTCACAGTGATGTTGTGTATGATGGCTTCAATCACCGTCGCATCGATGTCCACTATTGGCACCAGCGCCGTCACAGTGATGTTGCGGATAATGGCTTCAATCTTCATCGCATCGATGACCACAGTTGGCACCACCGACGTTGCACTGGTGTTGCAGATGATAACTTCAATCATCGATGCATCAATGACCACTGTCGGCACCACCGGCATCACACTGATGTTGCGGATGATGGCTTCCATCGTTCTCGCATTGATGACCACTATCGGCGCCGCCATGATGACTGGGTTCCTGCACTAATAACAAGGTTATTGCAGTACTTGTAGCAGCAAATATTTAAAGAATTTGTCCCGATGGGAGCTTGGCGAACATGACCCTGCAGCAATGTTGTCAATGCAACCACGTTCGCACCCAAACCGTGGTTTGGAAATACCATATTCTATAAGTTGCTAGGATAAATGAATTTAAGATGTTTTGTAATAACTACTACTAGGGCTGGAATAAAACTAGAACAAACATAAAACTGAAAAGAGGTGAATGCAATGAGATGAAATATTAATGCTATGATTCCTGAAGTAATGTTATGTATACTGGTGTGCATGATAAGTGCTTATGGAATAGCTGTTAACTATAATTATGGTGGTCCATCATATACCGTTGTCTCCCAGCGTTGGTAAGTGGCAACTAGACAACTCAATTGTCCACACCCTCTTCGGACATGGGTCATCTCATAAGAGAATAGTGTATTAAGGTAACAAGACCAATCAAGGTAAACCAGAGTAAAGGCATTAAGTTCTATGGACAACCGTACTTCTAAGCAAGTGTGCTAGTGACAAGATATCCCATTGTCACTTTGGGGTCAAGCAATTCGCAACACTATACCTATCCATATCATGAGTGATCTTGAGGGAACTCTGGGCGGTGCATCCTAAGCCTCTATTGCCTCTGCAAATCACTTATAGCAAATAGCCTATTAGGTCTACCCATGGAAGAGCATAGACTAATGACAAGTTTTGTGACACACCGTGGATCCCTAGTAAACTCCTCAACAATGGATTGGATGTCTACAATCACTAGAATAATATCATGAATAGAACAATATAAAGAGAAAGCATAAACATATTAATTAACAAGAACACACCACACTTCAATTACTCAAATCATCATATCATTAATAAAAGGGGGTTCAAGCCATGCTAGAACCCATCACGGAGATCATGATGGGGAAGGATGAAGGAGTAGCGGCGATGGATATGGTGATTACGGCGCGGTGATGGTGGTGTCGGCATGGTGATGGCAGCGCCCTCCTTCTCCTCCTCTTCTTGCTTGGATGGCTTGATGGTGTTGACGGACATCTAGATCTTGGTGGAGCTGTAGAGACTATGGAGGCGGCACGACGGTAGGGCATCGTCGTGGAGGTGGTAGATGGGATCTAGATCTTGTATTATGGTGTATGGTGGCTTCCTCTCTCTTCTTTGACTCTTCTCGCCTTTATATAGGTATGGGGGTACCCTAGGGTTACCCCAATACCATCATATGACTTAGGGAAGGTTCTGAAGCTTTGAGAAAGCGAAATTCCATCGTCCGCGACCTTTTTGGCAACTATACAGTGGGAGCTATACGGCCGGAATTTTTGCTCCCGCCGTATAGTTGGTCGTTAAACCTTTAGTACTCTTTAGTATTTTGGTTGCCATTTCTTCATACAAACTCCGTTTTGGGTGTTCTTCGGCTCGTTGAATTCGTATTATCAAGGGCTACAACCTTGTTGTCTTGGATCTTTATTTTGAGAAGTTGGAAAATTTCACTTTTCCAACACCTCAAATGGCTAAGTCTGGTCCCTGCAGCTCCTCCATACTATGCTCTATTTGTTCCTTTTGCCTTTGTTTTATCCATAATCATCATCAACACCTACACACATGTCAAATACAAGAAAGAGGGATAAAACATTCTACCTAAACTACAAAATGTGCAAAGCTCATATTGAATTTAATAAAAACAAGTAATCATGCATATCAGGCATAGCAATAGTTAGATAGAGCATGATATGATAGGAAAATGACACTATTTATATTGCTAAAAAGTGTTGTATTATCACAGCCATCAACTTCCCCAAGCTAGATGTTGCTCGTCCTCGAGAAAAAAGGGTCGATAACTTAATGCATGTGGTTTTGCGTATCATTGGAAATCAATGCACCGTATACATGTTTTTCCTACAAGCTCAAAGAAAGAGAGAACATAATCATACAAGGCAATATAAGCTCAGTTATATTATTCCAAACCACTAGAGATTAGTCAAAAACTTCTATGCCCCATGTCAATGTTAAATCTAGCTTGCAAGTAAACTTGTGATCCTTCTAGACGCACTTTATTGTATTTTTGTATTTTTATTTGTATAAGGCAAAGATGAACACGGTTAGTTGTCAATCATAAATAGAAATAGAGTTTTCCAATGCTGCCCACTCATGCCATCTATTAAAGTCTCTCAAGTGCAAACTTTGATTGTTGAGCTCATAGAAAATATATTTCTTAGTAACGAGACCATGCCAAAACAGTGGTATATGTTCAATCGAGACTGTGTGGGCTAGGAAGTTCACTCGTGACCATTACCAAGGTTTCCCTTTTCGGTATAATGATTTCTCATAACGGTCAGAGGAGTATTCTGACTTTTGATTTTAACATAGGCCCATGAGAATACCAATGCATACCCAAATATAGCATTTTTGCAACATATGTTGGACAACTCATAGCCAAAGTCCAAGAGTTTCCTCTTTTTGGATTGTTCAAAGGCCAGCAGATTTGTTAGCATCCCATGTTGTGCAATAGTGGCGCAAGACACGCATAAAGCAATATCTCACTTTGATTTCCAAGACAAAATTTTGGCATATGTCTCGAAACTTTGAAACATCATTTCTTGTTTGACAACTCACTCAGTAAGCATCTATTAAGACCATCATTTCCAACACTATGGGGTCGTGCTATTCCATAACCATTCACTTAAGACAATTTTGAATAGTGACAACTAGAAAGTTTCGAAGAACTTCTTTATTATATTTTTTCTTTTCAAAATGTAGAGAACATGGCAATGTATATTTAGAGGATCACAATATTTTTCACAAGCTAGATAAAAGTTGAACAAGGTGCATCAAAGCTATGGCTTGTCTCCTATGGGGCCTAACATGAGTAAGTATATCCCTTATATAAATATGAACAAAAACTTACTTAAGCAGGCATTAAAAAACAGAGGGATACACAGTAGCATGAAAACTTTTTAAGATAAAGAACTTTGCACAAGAGTCTACGCATGCAAAATAACCTCCCCAAGCTAAGAAACCAAGTTGAGAAGATCATGAAAACAAAAGAGAAAATGCAGTTATCATAAAAGAGTATAATAAGTGGTTACCTCCGCAAGCTTAAGTTAAAGTAAGGGTGACACACTTTACCGTTGAGGTGCTTTTAACCACTACTTTGATGGACAAAGAACCTTTGCTTCAATGAATGCTTCACGGTCCGGTGTATGCCTTCCTTAAGAACCTGGTAGGAACAAGACTAGAAAAAAGACAAAATATTTTTGTGTTTTTTAAGACATGGGTTTGGCTCACAAATGATAAAAAATACAATTCTCACTGAGTCGGTTCATCAACCTAAGCACCACGCTTAAGTCAATAAACTAGTTCTAGAAGTGGCCTCTCCTAGATTTTGATGGGTTGAAAGTGAGACAGGATACGAGACATGAGTGTGCAGCCCCTATGTGCTTATTTAAAAGAGGTTCGAGTTGGATGGTTTTACCAGACAATGATTGTTGAAACATTGAATTAAAGCAACCAAGTGGCTCATGCGAGTGTTTGCATGGTTGGTACTACCGTACAGGTTGTCACACAAGATTCAAGTCCCTTGCGAAAATAACACACGAAATAAAAGACAACGGTTTGGTGTACGTACAAAGCTCGTTCACCCAAATAATGAAAGAAAACGAAAAGAAAACATGAACTACTAAAGATAATTACAACTTAAGGAATTTCTGAGATAGAACTTGATTGTTTACATATGCTCGTCTTCTCTAAAAGATGGGAGAAGTTCCCAGGTGGTGTTTTGAGGTTTTTAGAAGAAGAAGGAAGAAGAAAAAAATGAAATTTTGAGCAATGGTTACCTTTTCCCGACTATACGGGTGCAACTATACAGCCAGACAAAAAGGTCCTACCGTATAGTTGGTCGTTAAACTTATAGTACCTTGAACATCAAAGGGTAGATGGCGTCGATATCTATATGGCTGCAACTATACGGCTAGACCAAAAAGGTCCCGCCATATAGTTGATCGTTAAACTTGCAGTACCCTGCAATAGAAATTTGGATATGGGGCAGATAACTATATGACCGCAACTATACGGCCAAAAAAATTTACCACAGTATAGTTGGTCGTTAAACCTTCTAGAAACGCCAATCTTCACTTGCTTCTTCGAGTATTCATTATTAACCTGAAACTTAATAAACACCATGTTTTGACGGTAAAATAACAACTTTAATTTTTGACCAATAAATATATATAATTGAAGGATTCACCTGAAACTATCTCTTCCTTTTTACCAAGTTTATGCAACACATAATATAGTGACAATAAATTCTACCTTTTGAAAACTACCAAAAGATTACTCTAATAGCAAGACATGCGAATAATAAAAGTGCCAATTTAACATGAATGCAACTAGACTCGAGACACAAAACTAAGAAAGATACCTAGTAACTTCTGGTTGCCTCCCAGGAAGCGCTCTTTTTAAAGCCATAAACCCAGGCTAGGATGCTCCATACATTTCCAACCTGGATCCCAAGGGATATCAACTCGGGGTGAGGTTGTAGATACTAGCTTGGAGCATCTTGAAGTAGATTTTGGTCGGAGTCATACCCGCTTACGGTGTATCAGCATCATGTAGATGAACAATTTCTCGCTTACAAGCGAGTGGTCATGCACCAAGCTTGGTGAACATGCCTCCGTGTATAGCTGCAATGAGAGGATTCAAGATTCATATAAAATTCTTAAATCTTTATCTTGGTTACCTGTGTAGGGGAACACTTCATAGTATTCTTCCTTCATAGAAGGGAGTTCAGGACCCTACATGATAGTATAGCAAGGTTCTGTCTCTAGTTCATTATTATTAGTGCTCTCCATATGAGTGTCTAGGCAGAAGGCCTCCGCAAAACAATTATCAATAGTTTTAGCATCATAAAAATTACAACTAGAGTGAGAGGCATCACAAACAAAAGTTGTAGTGTGACTCTCTTAGTCAACCTCACCTTTTTGTTCCTCCTTTTCATCGACTAGTGTTTTAATAGCAATGATAGAATCAAAAGTAGGAGTCGAAGGTGTGAGCGGGAGATCAATCCGTTCTTCCTCCTTGTGCTCCTTTTCCTCTTCGCTCTTTAGTGATTCCTGCAAAAGGTTATCTTTTTCCATGGCGGTTTTAGACCGCTTCAAATAATATAATACCAAAGCATTATTACTTAAATTATTGTTGCAAAAGAGGAATATGAGGTATACTAAATTAAAAACTCCATCAAATGCTTCACTTTCAACATCAATACTTCCAAGCCTAAATACCATTTCAGATGCACCTTTGAAAAGAAAGTATTCTAGTACTTCCAAACTAGCATAGGATTTATCTCTATTATAATTTTCTAGTACTTCCAAACTAGCATTGAAAATTAAGGTGGTCATCTGTTGTACAAATTGTGAAATAAGATCCATCATTAGCATGCAACCATAACGAATGCCTTTCCAATTGGTCTAGCAATTTCTTTATCAGCTCATGTCTAGCAACCAGGCTTGATGAACTTGAATCCTTTATCTCCTCCAATGCTTGTATTATCTCTTGAACAAAATTTATCTCGGAAGACATGATTAGTAGTAATAGTTTTTAAAATTTTTTGGATTTGTAATTTTTTATTGCTTTCAATATAAAAGAAAGCAGTAAGATAATAGCAAAAAACTCAAATAAACTATGTGGGAGTAGATAACCGAACGCTTTGCTCCTCGGCAACAGCGCCAATTTGATGAATGGGTTCCCGCACCAATAACAGGGTTATTGCAGTACTTGTAGTAGCAAATATTTAAAGAGTTTTTCCCGATGGGAGCTCGACGAACACAACCCTGCAGCCACGTTGTCAATATGACCATGTTCGCACCCAAACTGTGGTTTGGAAATAGCCTATTCTATAAGTTGCTAGGATAAATGAATTTAAGATGTTTTGTAGTAACTACTACTAGGACTTGAAGTAAACTAGAACAAGAGTAAAACTAAAAAGAGGTTAACGCAATGAGATGAAATGTTAATGCTAGGATTCCTCAAGTAATGTTGTGTATACCAGTGTGCATGATAAGTGCTTATGGAATAGCAGTTAACTATAATTGTGGCGGTCCCTCATATACCGTTGTCTCCCACCATTGGTAAGTGGCAACTAGACAACTCAATTGTCCACACCCTCTTCCGACATGGGTCATCTCGTAAGAGAATAGTGTATTAAGGTAACAAGACCAATCAAGGTAAACCAGAGCAAAGGCATTAAGTTCTATGGACAACCGTACTCCTAAGCAAGTTTACTAGTCACAAGATATCCCATCAGTCACTTTGGGGTTAAGCAATTCGCAACACTATACCTATCTATGTCATGAGTGATCTTGAGGGAACTCTGGGCGGTGCATCCTAAGCTGCTATTGCCTCCGCAAATCACTTATAGAAAATAGCCTATTAGTTCTACCCATGGAAGAGAAGATACTAATGATAAATTTTGTGACACTCCGTGAATCCCTAATAAACTCCTCAACAATGGATTGGGTGTCTCCAATCACTAGAATAATATCATGAATAGAATAATGTAAAGAGAAAGCACGAACATATTAATTAACAAGAACACACCACACGTCAATTACTCAAATCATCATAACATTAATAAAAGGGGGTTCAAGCCATGTTACAACCCATCAGGGAGATGATGATGGGGAAGGATGAAGGAGTAGCGGTGATGAAGATGGTGGCATCGACGTGGTGATGGTGGCGTCCTCCTTCTCCTCCTCTTCTTTCTTAGATGGCTTAATGGTGTTGATGGAGATCTAGATCTTGCTGGAGAGGTAGAGACTATGGAGGCGGCACGGCGGAAGGGCGCCGGCGTGGAGGCGGTAGATGGGATCTATATCTTATATATGGTGTATGGTGGCTTCCACTCTCTTCTTTGACTCCTCCCTCCTTTATATAAGCCTTGGGGGTGCCCTAGGGTTCCCCCAATACCAGCATATGACTTAGGGAAGGTTCTGGAGCTTCTGGAGGGCGAAATCCCGTTGTTTACGACCTTTTTGGCAACTATACGGCGGGAGCTATATGGCCGGACTTTTTTCTCCTACTGTATAGTTGGTCGTTAAACCTTCAGTACTCTTTAGTATTTTGGTCGTCATTTCTTCATACGAACTTCGTTTTTGGGTGTTCTTGCGCTCGTTGAATTTGTCTCGTCAAGGGCTACAACCCTATGGTCTTCGACCTTTATTTTGAGAAGTTGGAAAAATTCACTTTTCCAACACCTCAAATGGCTAAATCTGGTCCATGGAGCTCCTCCATACTATGCTATCTTTGTTCCTTTTGCCTTTGTTTTATCCATAATTATCATCAACACCTACACACATATCAAAGACAAGGAAGTGGGATAAAATTCTACCTAAACTACTAATGTGCAAAGCTCATATTGAATTTAATAAAAACAAGTAATCATGCATATCAGACATAGAAATAGTTAGATGGAGCATGATATGATAAGAAAATCACACAATTTATATTGCTAAAAAGTTTTGTATTATCACATCCATCACGCCGCTGCCTCGGTGTCTTTCATGAGCAACAGATCCGAGGAGGTGAACGAAAGTGAGACAGACAGAGACAAAAATTTCAGACGCTTAGATCCTCACCACCACATGCTGTTCCAGCAGCCATGCTTAGATCCGCGCCGCCACAAGCCATTCCGACCCCAATGCTTAGGTACGTGCCACCACACGCTCTTCCAACCGCCACGCTTAGGTCCATGCCATCGCACGCCATTTGGACCGCCACGCTTAGGTCCACGCCGCCACACGCTGTTCGGACCTCCACGCTTAGATCTGCGCTGCCGCTCATTGTTCGGACAGTCGCGCCATCGTACGTCGATAGGAGGGGAGGAAGATGATGAAGAGAATATGCCCGAGAGGCAATAATAAAGTGGTTATTATATTATTCCATGTTTATAATAAATGTTTATTTTGCATGCTATAATTGTATTAATTAGAAACCTTAATACATATGTCTTTAATAAACAAAATACAAAGTTCCTATTAATGCCTCTCATATAAACTAGCTCGTTGATTAACAAGATGATCAAGGTTTCCTGATCATGGACATTGGATGTTTTTAATAACGAGTTCACAACATTGGTGGAATGATGTCATAAACGTTCATCCGAGGTATAGCATTATGATAAAAGTCATTATGTTATATTGCTATAACATCATACGAAGAAATCCTAGTCCTTCGACCATGAGATCATGTTAATAACTAACACTGGAAGAGTATCTTGATAACATCAAACGTCACACCATAACAATGTGACTATAAAGGTGGGTTCAGTGCTACGAAGGTGTTATGTAGAGGCTCATGGATCAAGAGTGGGATTTGTCCATCCCGATGATGGATAGATATACGCAGGTCCCTCTCGGTGATATCACATTGAAATAGCTTGCAAGCAAGTGATATGATCACTAGAATGTTATGTTACGGGAACGAGAAAATAGTGCATGTCGGTAACGAGATCAAACTAGGTATTGAGATACCGATGATCGAATCTTGGACATGTAATATATCGCGAGACAAAGAAATTTAGTTACAACGTTAAAGGTTCACACGATGACTAGAGTCATCATTAAATGTGTGGGAGACAGTACGGATCTCTAGGACCCGCTACTGATTATTGATCGGAGAGGGGTGTCGATCATGTCTGCATTATTCGTGAACCATAGGGAGACACACTTAAGGGATACCGACACCATTTAGGAGAAAATATGTTTCATATAATATTAATAAAGCACTAGAATCATTTTGTTGGAAACTAGAATTGTTTCGGGTGAAATTGCTAAAATTGGTTCTGCATGGGATATTGAAATGTTGTAGGGAGTTTTATGTGAATGTTTTTTAATTAAAGTAATTAACAAAATTCTAAATAAAATAAATATAATTGTTTTATTTAAAGAAAAAAATGAATTTAATTTAGTGGACATTAAATGTGAGTGGAGTTGAAATTTATGTGAGTGGGCTTACTGGAAGCTCCACCCACATGAATGAGGGAGAGGTGGGGGCACCCACCATGGCCGGCCACCCATGGCCATGGGGCTGCGCCCCAACCCCAATAAAAGGTGCCCCATGTCTCTTCTCCACTTGCCCCACCTCCTCGTGAAGGTTCTCTTCTCACTCTAGTTATTCCCATGGTCTAGCATTAGCGAGATACATGTTCCCGGTGGCTTTATCTGGAAAGGAGTTGCTGCTTCTACTTCATCGCTGGAGCGAGGAGACGGAGGTTGTTGAGTGGACCGGACATGTGTGCGGTCACGAATGCACCGCTACTTTGCGGTGCTGGACTTGATGGTGCTGGAACTGCTCGACCTGAAGGAATTCATCATGGTCTTGAGATCGGCAAGTGTACGACTACATCATCCACGAGTTCCATCTCGTTAACAAAGCTTTGTTGTCTTAGAGGGTATGTTCTCTATGTATGTATATCCACCCGTTGCTTATATCTAGTAGATAGATCTCGGCGTATAATAGTTCCCATCGTAGGAAAAAAATTGTTTTCTATGCTGCGGAGCCAATAGTGGTATCAGAGCCTGATCTATGCGTAGATGCTTTGCACGGGTTGTACACATATGTTTATGTGGGCGATGATGATCATGTTATTGCTTCTTTCATGTATTTTGAATATTGGTAGCATAGTGGGATGAAGCGGCCCAGACTAACTTTACACATCCTCGCACATGAGACGGGTTCCACGATTGACATGCAACTAGTTTTGATAAGTGGCTAGCGGGTGTCTATCTCTCCTACTATAGTCAATATCTAATTTACAACGAGTTACTAATAACTTAGTTATCATCGTTGTGGTTCCATGTTCGTAGGTAAGACCAGTTCTATCTTCGAAATCCCTAAGCCACGTAAAACTTGCAATGGATAAATTAGAAGCGTCTAGTTTAGATTGTTGATGGGCTTGTGTCATGATATAGTAATGTTGTAAGTTGATGTATAGTTGATACTCTTACAACACACCTAACGTGTAAGTTCCATAGACCTTGGCCTTACACATAAAGGAATGATAGAGATCATACCACGATGCATGTGGTGGTGATCAAATGCATGGACCATATCATTCCACTTTACACATATGATGTTTGCATCTTATATTGCTATTTTTGCGTTTTAGTAACATTATAAGATGATCCCTCATTTAGATATCAAGGTAAAAATGTGTTCTTCATTAAGTATGCACCGTTCTATGGATCGTGTTTCGAGACATCACGTGATGATCGGGTGTACTCGACTCTGTGCTTTTATACAACGGATGTAATACAGTTTTACACACGCGAGTACTAAGGTTCTTACTTGGCGAGCCTAGCATGTAGAGAGATGGCCTCGGAACATGGACTGAAAGGTTAAGCATGAGTCATATAGTTGATATGATGCCCATATTGATGCTCGCCTTTGAAGCTACACCGACTCACGTGATGATCTGACATGGTGTAGTGGATTTGGTTCATGTAATCACCAAAAGGGCACGAGGGATGTCATTTTTGAGCGGGAGTTCATTTCTAATTTGGATTAGTCAAACTCAATTTGTCATAAACTATATCAAAGTGAATTTGCATAATTTGTTGTATTCATTGGCATATGTTTACTACCTTATGCTTAGTTTTAATTGAGATAATAGAACTATAGAATTCTGGATATTTCTTTACGAATTGGTATCATATTGTTTTGAATGTCAATTTAAAGTTTAGAAGTCCTATTACAAACTTTCAGTAAACTCTATTTACTCCATGAAGTTTAATAAGTAGTATTAAATCGAGAGTAAGAATTCCAATGTTAGTATCTAAAGTATCATGTTTGCCTCCATGATTCTCGATATTCAAAAGTTGTTTTTAATTTCAAGGTTATCTAGGAGCTAAAAGAATTGTTTCGAAATCCATCATGTGTGGAAGATATTTTGATATCTTAAACAATGTTTATGGTTGCAATATGATAGAGTATAATTTGGCAAAATATATGTTCTCACATTGTATGAGAAATTGCGAAGGTTGGAGACGCTAGACGTCCTAATCTCCCAAAAGGGTTTTGGGAACTGACATTATACTCACAATTCGTCCTTATAGGCCATAGCAGCTTGATAATGAAAGTTGTCATGATAAGGATGAATAGAAGATGTAAGTAAAATGTTTACTACTAGGTGAATTTTTGAAAGAACACCAAACATTAGATGATGGTGATCTACTTCCAAGTGCAAGTCCAAAGGTATTAGTATTTTACTATACATGCTTTGTACTATGTGTCATATGTATGGCTCCATTGTTGATGTTGATATATTCTTTTAAAAGGAAATGGAAATGTTGAAAGAGAATCTATAAAATATTTGGCAGAAAAAGAAAAGACTGGAAATGTCCATCTAAGGTATATAGAAGATATACATGTTATGGTTGCATTCTTTTCTTGTTAAACAATGTGGTTCTTGGGTATTGGATACCGAATTGGTTGGTATGAAATATCATATAGAACGACACAATTCATGAACTACAATGGCCTAAGTAACTAGCAATAGAATATGTGATGATGTTCATCAAAAACAAATAAAGTGTTATTGTATTTCTCGTTAACATCAGAGCTTGCCTTCAAGATTTGTTTAAATAATTTTTATTTTGTTCCGGTATTATGAGAACAATGGTTGTTCAAATAATTACCATATTCCATAGAAGATGGATGAACTTTTACAAGTCTAGTTGGAGAAATCACGTTCATAAAAATAATGCTAAAATGTCGCAAGACAAATGATTGAAAGATCACTTACAAAGTGACATCGCTGTTTAAATTATATTGAAAAGAAAACATGAAGAAACTCCATGTTGATAGATTTTTGGAGTCTTTGCTTTTGATCAAATGACATTGTGAAACTTTCCTCGAGATAATTGAAACTCCGTTCATAGGCTAAAGAGGAACGGATGACTAACTTATTGGAAATTGTGCATGTTGATGTGCATAGTCCGTTATGTGTATCCATATGTGATGGTTATTTTTCCTTCATATGCTTTCTCCGGAAATTTGAGTGAATATATGTATATATTTACTTAATAAGGAAGAAGTATGAAACATTTAAAAATTATTCAAAGACTTCCAAGATGAAGTGGAAAATCATTGTAACAAGAAAATAAAGAGTTTATGTTTTGATCATAAAGGAAGATCTTTGAGTTACAGGTTTAGCAAAACACCTAAAATTTCAGGAATTTTTCCATGGATTTACATTTCCCGATAAACCATAGGAGTATGGTATGTTCGAGAGACCAAATCGAACCTTGTTTGACATGGTATGATCAAAGGTGTCATTTATAAAACTACCACTATGTTTTAAGGATTAAAGCTTTAGAGACTACCGCTTTTACACTGAAAAGAGCACCATCGTGATCCGTTGAAATGACACCATATGAGTTATGGTTTGGGATAAAACCTGAGTTGTCTTTTCTTAAATTTTGGTTTGTTACGCATAAGTAAAATGTTTACAACCAAAGTCAGATAAGCACGTCTTTGTAGGTTATCCTAAAGAATTTGTTGGGTATTCCTCCATAACACCAAAGACAAAAGAGTTTGTCGCTTGGAACGTTAAGTTTCTTGAGAAAGATTTTTTCGCGAAAAGTTAAGTGGGAGGACAATAGAACTTTGATAAGGTTATTGAACCTTAGCTATATGTGCTAAGTAGCATAGCACCGGAAAGCGTCCCGATGGTGGCCACAATGCTCATGTCTCCCATGATTACAAAGGTTGTGATCTTGGAGATTAGAGTTCCTATTTGAACCATATGCATCGGGTAACAATCAAATAGTGAGATTTGATAAACAAGTAGTTATTGTTTTGACAATAATGAACCGGCTGCTTGCAAAGAAGGGATGATGGGCCCTGACTCCATAGAATAACTACAAGTCATAAAATCCATGATAGTTTCCATACACAAGAAATCAAGTTTTCGAACTTGGAAGACCCTCCGAAAAGGCATGAAGCCTATCAGTCGTGTTTGGATCTATAAAGAAATAGACATGGATGTTTTACATCTATGAAATAATCGACATGTCGGAAAGGAATTTACGACTATGTTTAAGGAGTTGACTATGACATGATTTGATCTTTCATAGCGATATTTAGTCTTGACGGATTAATCTAGCAACCACTACATATAATTTTGTATATGGTAGTTGAACAAACAAAACAATGTTCTTCTAATAGAATGGTTACCTAGGACGTGTACATGACACGGTCCGAAGGGTTTTGTTAATTCAAAGGATGCTAAAAGGCATGCAAACTTCAATAGTTGAAATGAGCATATCGGAGTTGGAATCTTCACCATGATGAAAATGTTAAAAGAGTTTAATTTCATTGGAGACGATTAAGATGCTTGCATTTCAAGAAATTAAGTGGGAGCGCTGAGACAAATTTCCAATACTTTATGCAGAGTACATATTGTTGATTGTAAATAATGTATCTTTTATTGAAATGGATTAAGAATTTCATTAAAATTAGATTTTGATGAAAGCCTTAATCAAAACTAGAATATTTGGCAACAATGTCTATATGGATAGATTGAGGTGCTAATATGGTTGTGCTAGACGTACACATATGAGATTTTGAAAGGGTTCAATATGGAAACAACAAGAAAGGTTCTTGCTGCATGGAAAGGATTGAATCAAGATTCAAGTGTATCGACACTTGGTGACTGAAATCACATGAATATTTTGATCAATAATACCGTGATATGTACATATCCAGATATCTCCTATGCTCTAAATGTTGTGAGCGTATACCAGAATGATTAATAAGATGATCATTAGACAATAGTAAATATATTCTTATGAGCTTTGGAAGAACTAAGAATATATCATGTATAAGTGACAAATAGTTGAAAGTAGTTCATTGTAAAGTGTTACATTGATACCAATATGTCACAAGATACAAATTAAATTTATCTCAATTTAAACTATGGGTGGCAGAATATAATGGAAAGGAAGTTCCATGATGGATTTGGATGAGTTCCAAAGTTAAGACATTGTGACAGATACTCTAACAAAAGGCTAAGTATATGACTGGTATAGTAGCAGCAAAGGAGGGCATTTGTGTTATGTAGTTTGTTATCAAACAAGGTGTGGTTCACAGTAGGATAATACTATGAAGATATATTGTACGACAATACTGTCAACATGTTTTAACCCAAAGGAACTAAAGGTCTCACCAAAGGACTAAATTTATACAATGCCATCTCATTAGAGAATGAGTGATGTGTAGAGACGCAAAGACATGCAAATACACACGGACCTAAAAATGTCAGATCCGAAGATTATATTAACCACTAGCAAACGCTTACATTCAACACCTAGGTGTTGTATATACAAGTTGAAAAACTAGATTATTGACTCTAGTGCAAGTGGGAGACTGAAGGGAATATGGCCGAGAGGCAATAATAAAGTGGTTATTATATTATTCCATATTTATGATAAATATTTATTTTGCATGCTATAATTGTATTAATTGAAAACGTTAATACATGTGTGTTCAATAAACAAAATACAAAGTTCCTAGTAATGCCTCTCATATAAAGTAGCTCGTTGATTAACAAGATGTTCAAGGTTTCCTGATCATGGACATTGGATGTTGTTAATAACAAGGTCACGACATTGGTGGAATGTTGTGATGAACATTCATCCGAGGTATAGCATTACAATCAAATTCATTATGTTTATATTGCTATAACATAATACGAAGTAATCCTAGTCCTTCGACCATGAGATCATGTTAATCACTAACACCGGAAGAGTATCTTGATAACATCAAATGTCACACCGTAACAGGGTGACTATAAAGGTGGGTTCAGTGCTACAAAGGTGTTATGTAGAGGATCATGGATCAAGAGTGGGATTTGTCCATCTCGATGACAGATAGATATACTTAGGGCGCTCTCGTTGATATCACATTGAAATAGCTTGCAAGCAAGTGATGTGATCACTAGAATGGTATATCATGGGAATGAGAAAAGAGTGCATGTCGGTAACAAGATCAAACTAGGTATTGAGATACCGATGATCGAATCTCAGACATGTAATATATCACGAGACAAAGGGATTTAGTTACAACGTTAAAGGCTCACATGATCACTAGAGTCATCCTTGAATGTATGGGAGTCAGTACGGATCTCTAGGTCCCGCTGCTGATTATTGATCGGAGAGGGGTCTCGATCATGTCTGCATTATTCGCAAACCGTAGGGTGACACACGTAAGGTACCGACACCATTTAGGATCAAATATGTTTTAGATAAAGATTATGAAAGCGCTGGAATCATTTCGATAGAAACCAGAATTGTTTCGGGTGAAATTGTTGAAACTGGGTCTACATGTGATATTGAAATGTTGAAGGGAGTTTTATGTGAAGGTTTGTTAATTAAAGTAATTAACAATATTCTTAATAAAATAAATAAAAGTGTTTTATTTAAAGAGAAAAATGCATTTAATTTAGTGGACATTAAATGCAAGTGAGTGGAGTTGAAATTTATGTGAGTGGGCTTAGTGGAAGCTCCACCCACATGAATGAGGGAGAGGTGGGGGCACCCAACATGGCCGGCCACCCATGGCCATGGGGTTGCGCCCCAACCCCTATAATAGGAGACCCATGGCTCTTCTCCACTTGCCCCACCTCCTCGTGAAGGTTCTATTCTCCCTCTAGTTATTCCCATGGTCTAGGATTAGCGAGATACATGTTCCCGGTGGCTTTATCTAGAAAGGAGTTTCTACTTCCGCTGCATCGCTGGAGCGAGGAGGTGGAGGTTGTTCGGTGGACCGGACATGTGTGCGATCACGGTTGTACCGCTACTTTGCGGTGCTGGACTTGATGGTGCTGGAACTGTTGGACCTGAAGGAATTCATCATGATCTTGAGATCGGCAAGTGTACGACTACATCATCCATGAGTTCTATCTCGTTAACAAAGCATTCTTGTCTTCAAGGGTATGTTCTCTATGGATGTTTATCCACCTGTTGCTTGTATCTAGTAGAGAGATCTTGGCGTATAGTAGTTCCCATCGTAGGAAAATTTTGGTTTTCTATGCTGCTAACCCAATAGATGATGCCCGTCGGATCATGATGTATCCAACGGTGGTTGTCCAAGATCCATGTGACATACATGTCGACCAATCAGAGTGCAGCCAAACAGAACGCTAGTTGATCCAGCCTATTGGGATCTCCTCGCCGTACAAGGTAGGTGCGCCCATCGGGAGAGAGACCTCCAGCCCGTTGGATCATGATGTATCCAACAGTGGTTGGCGAAGATCCATGTGACATACATCTCGAACAATCAGAGTGTAGCCAAACTGAGACAGGAGAGAGGGGAAAAGTGAGGAAAACTTTAGCAGGAGGGGAAAACTGAGTAGAGCTAAGGAAAACAAGGGCACTCAGATAAATAAATGAGTAAGGGAAATTCAAGCTTTTGGCATAATAAATGGAAAATGTGTTATTTGAACAAAATAATCCATCTTGGTCGACATAATATTGTTTGCAACTCAAAGATACACAAGTGTTCCAAATTTGGCCTCGTTTAGACAAAGTACGTTTTGGGACGGGTTATTTTGGAGGTTGATTGAGTAGAAAGCCATGCATATTCATAGCTAGTAGATCATGCCAAGCAGGGTTTAAGAAGTGGTTTAGGGTATAAGTCCATTTCTCTTTATTTCCTTTTCCTTTATTATTAATGCTAGGTTGTAGGTAACATAACAAGACTCCATGCGAAGGTTGCACTATGTTTTGACTTTTTTTTGAATTAAACTAACCCTGAAACATTTTTTTTGAATTTAATCACTTAGAAAAAAAATATGGCTGATTACAAGTAAATCCAAAATTTCCAATTTCATATGGTAAATCAATCCAGATACACAAGCGTGCCAAATTTTGGATCAATTGGTCAACGTTTGCTATGGTTTAATCCATGAACTAGCTAAACCCCCTGTGTTGACCACATGCCGAGGGCAAAACTGAGCAATGCTAAGCAACTAGGTGGATGACCATAGAAACTTGCAATAACACATACTGACGAGGGGTTAACTCATCAATGCCCATTGTTGATGGACTTAGGTTCGAGGAATTGGGGAGCGCTGGAGGCATCGATCGGCTAGCAAACAAGCACACATGTGACACGAGGTTTACCTAGGTTTAGGACTCGTAGAGGACCCTACTTCTGCTTGTCTGCTCTTGATTACGAGGGAGTCGAAGATTACAATGGTACGCAGCTGCAATCTAGCGGTGTGTATGCGGTCTGTGTTCGTCCTCCTCGCCGCCCCTCCTGCCTTTATATAGAGAGGCTAGGTCTCGGGGTAGCAAATCGAGTTGGTTACAAGTTAGGGTTTTCCCTTTAAGTTTCTATCTATACTTCGTCGTGTCCTCCAAGAAGTCGAACATCTAGCGGGCCATCCAGAATCTTTGTTGGGCTTCGATTACACCGTGTACTCCTTGGGATAAATCATATAGGCTAATCTTAGGTACTTGTAAGGTATGCCCACGTCAGTAGCCCCCGAGTGTCCAATCGAATCGTAGATTCGGGTGGAGACTATTAGTTTTCGAGTGCATGGGATATAAGTTCATCCGAAGTTATTTTGGGTAATGTAGTTTATGTCATAGCGATTGTCGATAAGCGTGCCTGATTCACCTAGAGGATCGGGATTAGTTAATTGCTTAGGGAAAAACAGCGTTATCTACTCAAATTTGAGTGCCTGGTCTCGAATTCAGAACAATGCTGGCGTAATTCGACTCTGGCTGCGGAGGTCTTATAGAGTTCGAATTCCAGTGTTTTAGGTGTGGGCACTCGATGCGTCCATCGAGGATTATTTCATCGTGCATGTAGGCACGGTTCATATCTGGTAGAGCGCATTAGGTGCGTTGCCAGGCCTTTCTCAGGTCTTACCTTCATGTTGTAAACACGGCATCCAAAGTGTTGTTCACCGCGGAGGTGATTCAGGTAACCCAGGAGACATAGTCTCTTTATAGGGAGAATGTGAGGCGGAGTCACCATTTCGAGTGTGGATGTAATCTACACATGTTTGACGATTAAAATTTTTCATAGGGTGCACGACCAGTGCTTCCTATGCGAGTAGCCCCGGAGTGCCTATTCGAGTCATAGACTCGAGTGGGGACTTTGAATATGCTTTCGACTACTCTCGTTTCTTGTTTCAGTCAAATATGTTTTCAGTGCTCCCTATGGGAGTTATCCCTGAGTAAATAATTGAATCATCGATTCGAAGAGGGGTACTAATTTGATGAAGGCAGTTCTTTGCCTATGAAAGTCTTCGGGTGCGCGGCTAGCGCTCCAGTTAGGAGTAGCCCCTGAGTGCTTGGTCGACTCGCAGAGTCAATCAAGGCCTGAAGTTGTCAAGTGCATCCTCTGTTGATGCAGATGACGTCAGTGCTGACGATTAGATGATCTCATTTGCCCGCCCAATAGGTATTGATGGGACGTTATGAAAGTGGGGGCCCATCTCTGACTGAGATTTGACTAGGCGTGCGTAACCTTCATTTTAACTACGTCTCCTTGATTTTCACACGTAGTGGGGAAAGTGCAGCAACGATTCAGCGTTTCTGTCACCACGTATCCACCTTGATTTGCACCACTCGTCTGGCTGGTGTGCTTCTGGCTGTTGGATTGCATCTGCCTTTCAGGTTAAGTAGGGATTCCTGTGTGGTAAATTCCCCACAGTTCATTGTCTTCCTCCTTGCGCAGCTCTCTCATTGCTCGCTGCTTCTCCTGCCCACGCTGTTGCGTTGGACGTGCTCAAGACCTTCCCTAGTTACTTCCTTTGCTCCCACCGCTAATGAAAAATGGGGAAGAAGAAAGGTGCGGCCGCATATGGATCTACCACCATTGCTGTTGCAACCAAGAAGAAGGGCAATGCCGCCTCTGGTTCCGGCACCATGGCTGCGGCCGGGAAGAAGAAGGGCGCGGGAATGCGCGTCACCAACGACTCGTGGCGGCGCACTGCCATCAAGGAACATGAGCTCGAGCAGCACCGCCAGGACGGTCTTCTTCCTACTGATGCCAAAGTCTGCAAGGTGCCTGGCCTAGAGGTAATCCCCGATCCCCCTGCTGGATTTCGGGTGATGTTCCTTGCCTTTGTCTTTCGGGGCCTTTCTCTCCCCCTCCACAAGTTTGTGCGACGGTTACTCTATTTTTACGTGCTCCAGCTGCATCAGCTGACCCAAATCATATTATGTACATTGCGTGCTATATCACTCTCTGCGAGTGTTGGCTCGAAATCGAGCCGCACTTCGGCCTATTCAAAAAGCTCTTCAAGCTGAAAAGGCAGTCAGGTTCTGGGTCTGTAGTCTACGATATCGGAGGCTGCGGTATCCATGTGGACACGACTGTCAAATACTTCTCCCTCAAGAGCTCCGACTCCGTCCAGGGATGGAGGGAGAAGTGGTTTTATATCCGCGACCATGAGGATGAGGGTAAGCACTACGGGCTTGCCCCTTTCAACCCGAAGGCGAAATTGAAGAAGATGAGATGTTGGAAAATGTGGTGATGCGCAGTGAAGACAAGGAAGTCAAAGTCTTGTACAAGAGCGTTTGAAACCTCCAACTCATTCGAGGACAGGATATTGACGGCCCTGACCTCATCCACACTTGGATGTGTCGTCGGGTGCAACCGCTGCAAGCTAGGACATACCCAATGTACTGCTGGACTGGCGTTGGTGACATCACCCATGTCTCCCAGGAGAATATTTCTTTGGTAGAGGTGGACAAGAGGTTCCGGGGGATGACCAAGTGGACCGCCAAGGAGAAATTCCCAAGTGACTCAGTCGTTCTCCCGTTTTGCGCGAGTCACCCTCCACCTAAGGTAGCTTTATTATTGCTTCTTCTTTGGTTCTTCGATTGCTTGGAAGGCTTCTTATGATGCCATTATGTATATTTGTTTCAGGAATGGAGAGTGGCGACTGTCTGATGACCCACAAGTATAGGGTGTGTATCGCAGTATTTTCAATAAGTAAGAGTGTCGAACCCAATGAGGAGCAGAAGGTGTTGACGAGTGGCTTGGAGCAGGAATTCTCTGTAAATACTTAGCAAACGGGTTTTTAGGGGGTTTTGATAATGCAGATAAATAAAGTACGAGGAAATAAAGGACAATAATAATAATTGCAACAAGTGGCCCAATCCTTTCTTTAGCAAAGGACAAGCCGGTTGTATTACTTAAGATGACCAAACGTTCTCGAGCACACATGGGAATATCAGCAAGTGCTTTCGCCTCATATAGTTGATCAATCTTCTTTAGTTCGATAAGTGTTGTGTGGGTGAACCTGTGCTAATGTACTGACCTTCCTAGGACTAATACATACTTGTGATTAAACCCCTGCAAGCATCCGCAAGTACAAGAAAGTAATTAAGATAGAAACCTAACCACAACTTTAAACTCTAAGATCTTACGCTCCCTTGTGCAAAGGTTTCCTAACGGGGGTTTAGGTTTCTGTCACTCTGGCAACCCCTACGATTAGTAGCCAAATACACAATGCATTCCCCTAGGCCCATAAAGGTGAAGTGTCATGTAGTCGATGTTCACATGACACCACTAGAAGAATAACACCACAACTTAAATAACAAACTATTGAATCTTTCTCAACACAATTCCACTACTAACAACATGACTTCTCCCATGTCCTCAAGAACTAAACGAACTACTCATAAGACATCATATGGATCAAGATGAAAGATGAAATAATGATAAGTAACAATCTGAACATAACAATAATTCAATGGTTCCACTCAATAGCATCAACTACAATAAGTAATCAACACCGGGAAAGTTTCCCCTAAGAACTATGCAAGATTCAACCCAATTGTTATAGTGGTATAGAGTGGTGATGATGGTGCTGCTGGATATGATGGTGGAGATGATGATGATGATCCCGATGAAGTCCAGCTCAATGGTGGTGTTGATGGCGACAATCTCCCATCTCCGGGAAGGAATTTCCCTAGCAGATTTCTGCATGCCGGAGAGCTCTTTCTCTCTCTGTAGTTTTCCGCCCCATAGAGGCGGCGAAATCTTTCTATGGTCGCTCCCCGAGTCTTAGGGTTTCGTGGGGATAATATACGCAAAAGAGGAGAGCTGGATGTGGGCCAGGGTGGCCACACCACCTGGTGGCGCGGCCAGGGGTGGCCCGCGCTGGGGGGTGGTGAGGGCCCCTTGTGGCCCAACTCCGCTCCCCCTTCTGGCATCCTTCGTCTTCTAGAAAACTAGGATTTTCCATGTATTTTCTGAAATTTTCTGATCTTCGTGAATTTTGCCTCCAAACAGTGCCTTTTCCATCAGAATCCTAACTTCAGCGGTCCATCCTCCAAAAGTCATCAACCATGCAAAAACAGATGAATTAACATAAGTATCATCTCTTAATATGAAATATATCAGTGAATAACAGTAAATTATGATATAGAATAGTGATGCAAAATGGACGTATCAACTCCCCCAAGCTTAGACTTTGCTTGTCCCCAAGAGAAAACTGAGCTCAATAAACATGACCTCGGGTTTATGGAGTGAAGAGTCAATAAAAGAATACGGACAAGAAGCATCACATTCATCAATACACAAATCATAATAGAAGACAACTCACTATTATATAACTTAACTTGCAATAAGTAAAGGAAACACAATAAAGATACATAAAGTAAATCATAATTGGTAATGGCAAACTTTGCTCTTGGTCAAAGAATAGTTAACAATTTGCAGGAGTTCAATCATAAAGGGGTTTTCAATGATAGCTTTCTAAGTAATATTCACTAAGATAAGAGCAATATGCAAAACAAGGAACATAAGCAACATGATTGAATAAATCATCATATGAATGAATGAAACACAACAACTCAAAATACTTGCTAAGATAGAAAGGAATAGGTTTACTGACTCAACTAAAAAGTAAAAGATAGGCCCTTCACGGAGGGAAGCAGGGATCTCAAGTTTCATAAAGAGCTTCCCGAAATTATGGTACTTATTAGCTTTCAGCTCTCATTTCCCCTATCATAAGAATCTTTAGGTGATTAAGGTTAAAGTGAACAAACTATGGAGTATATGCTTGACAAAGTATAAGTTGGCAATCTCATGTCCCTTGAATACGAGGGCCGCTCCTCATGCTACTCAAGTTTAGTTACTGGTAAGTCCTTGTCGTAGTAATTATATGTGTATCATAGAGAACCGCCAACGGGGTACCCCTTGCACATGATACAGGAGCTATCCCATAATCAAAATGACAAGGCAAGAAGACAATGAGCATCTCAGCAATCTTCTTATTTACCATGGGAAAATGGTGCTTTTTTCTCTCTTTCCTCTTTTCTCATTTTTTTCTCAATCTCTATCTCTTTTTTTATAAGAAGAATGCTTCATAAATTGCTCACTATGGTGATGCTGCAAGTTTCCACCATGATTAGGCATGGCTTAGGCTAGTGGCTCAGGCGTTTCTCTAACACACATACATAACTCCATGGACTTACAAGGTCCCCTTTCATTTCACACTGACGACATCCATAAACAAAAGAGGATGATATCAACTAGGTAAAATGTACAAGTGTAATGTTGAAAGTGTTCCCCATGACAACATGGTTCTGCTAATGCCCAGCGTATAATTGCAAGCATAGACAACATAGATGACACAATGGTTAAAGTTTATTAAGTGCAAGAAAAGTAAAGTGTGCCTTCAAGTTCATGAGAGCTTTAATCACTAATTTTCACATAACAAGTTTAATTCGGAAGGTAGATAAAAAAATGAATTTACTTGGAATAGCAATAGTGCTAATAGGTAGGTATGGTGGACACAAATGGCCTTGGTTTTGGTTTAAGGTTTGGATGCATGAGAAGCATTCCCTCTCAGTACAGGTTTTAGGCTAGCAAGGCTAGGTAACAAGCATAAGAGTTGAAGGAAACAAACAAACATACAAGTGATAAAAACAAACATGCAATCTTCCTTGGAAGCACAAAAGATCTTAACTAGAGAATACTAAGCTTATGAGCAAATCAAGAAAGATATGAAATTATATTTATTAAGAATACTTTTATCTTTTTCATTGAATTTTCATAATAGTGTTGCTACTAACCGAGCTAGGTTTGCCAAAACCAACTAAATTTACTTAATGATCCCAAAGTGATACCAATACTAACAACAAGATCAATCATATAATAGTAATTGAAAACTAAAATAAAATATGCAAAAGAGTAAATGATAGAACTTCTCATTAATATTCAATAACGATAACTCACACCAAGGGATACATAGATAACTAACGAGAGGGGGGACACTTCCATAATGCAAACCATCCTACATGATAACTTCTCTATTCATGATATGACTCTACTAAAAGGTAAAAAGATAAAAGATAGTGATATGATACCGCGGCACTCCCCAAAGCTTTGAACAAACCAAGGGGATGCTAAAACCTGATGACGAATTACTCCTTCGGTGGTGGTGGTGTTCTCTCGATCGGAGTGAGAAAATATTCTAGGATCTTGCGAAGCTTGTTATTCTCTTCTTGTAGTATCTCCACCTTTCTCCTCAGGATTTGGTACTTATCGCAAACCTCATCAGTGGCCCGTAGACCTTCCAAAGCAGAACTGTTACCTATTTGAAAACGGACTCTGCAGGTCTCTGAACTTGGTCTTTGATAAATTCTTCCAGAGTCACCGCTTGAATAACATCAATATCCTCATCCTCTAAAACATATTGCTTGAGTCATTTAACCCTTTACCATCTTATTGCACCATTTTCTCCTATAACCTAGAAATTTCTTTCATACAAAACTTCACGCAATTCTCATTAGCAACATTAGTGCATGCAAGATAAGAAACCTTTTAAGTTCAATTTCAACTGAAATCCATCAAAACATAAGCTATTGAAACAACTCATTCCGAAAGCCCAAAAGGAATTCAAAAAGGAAATCGATTTTAGAGGCAAATGCAAGAGTGGCAAAAATCTGTCAAAACAGACTAGCAGGTAAAGATCAAATTTTTCGAAAATCTTTTATTACTCAAGTCAAAAAGTGCAAAACTAACGAAAGTTAAATAATAACCTGGGGCATGCACACAAAAATTACAGATCAGTACGACGTTCTGAGATTCTTCACGATTTTTTATAGTGAAGCACAAAAATCTGTTTCGGGACAGCAACTTCCCCAAATCTTACTTCTCTCTCATTAGAGGTTGATCTTGACACAAAAACCAAACAAAAAGGATAAGGAGAGGTTATTGCCGAAACAATAACTTCCAAGACTCAAATAAACAAAAATAAACTGAAACCAAAAATATTGGGTTGTCTCCCAAAAAGCTCTTTCTTTATAGCCGTTAAGATGGGCATGATAATTTCAATGATGCTTACATAAGAATATGAATTAAAGTAAAAGAGAGCATCAAGAAGCAAAAATACACATGTTTAAGTCTAACCCACTTCCTATGCAAGGGAATTTTGTAAGAAAATAAATTGTTGAAACCAACGGCTGCTAGCATAGGAAGGCAAAACAAGTGCAACATAAAGACTTTCAACATAAAGTGAGGAAACTTAATATTATTGAGATGCATAAGAACAGTCTTCCCACTATCATAATAACTTTCAGTATCATGCATAAATTTAACGATACAACTATCACATGAACCATTGTAGCAATGATCACTTATCCTAACAGAAAACACAGGGACACTAGATCTCATAACACTACTTTGTGAAATAATATTAGAAGTATCCTTATAGAGGATAGTGTGTCCATATTCTACATATTTAGTGACAAAGTCTTTCACATTTTCTATTATAGGTTCATCATCAACTTGTTCATCAGGTTCAACAGCTTTATTTATACTTTCATTAACTATACTAGTTATCATAGAATGTTCCTTTATCTTAATGGGGAAAGGCATTTATCAATGTAAGGTTCAGGTAAAACATGATTAGCAGTATAAACTTCAGTATTTCTTGCAGGAACACAATTAAGAACATCTTTATATGGCTCATGATACTTATTCCATTTCTTTTTAGGAATTTCGATATAAAAAGCAAAATCCTTAAAATAAGTTGCAATAGCTTGAGAGTCTAGACCATAAGCATTATTAATATTATGAAAGTCATTAGTTCCCATAAAAGATTTAATGCATTCATAATCGTAATTTATACCTGAATTTCTTCCTTTATCATTCTCCATTGCTTCAGCATTATATTGAATACGGTCTAGAAGATCCCATTTAGCTACTTCTTCCATGCGCGTAAATGCTCCAGCGGAAGAAGCATCCAATAGATCCTTATCATGAAGAGAAAGCCTTGCATAAAAGTTATTGATAATAATATTATTGGGGAGCTCATGAATAGGACATTTGAGCATTAGTAAATTCAATCTCCCCCAATCTTGAGTTGTACTCTCTCCATCAAGAGGTCAAAAGTTGTATATTTGATTCCGATCTTTATGAATCTCACTAGGGAATAAAATTTTGAATAAAAGAGAGGTATAATCTCCTCCCATTCAAGAGCTTGACCATTCTTCAGCAGCTTGTTCCATTCTTCAGCTCTTCCTTTTAGTGATAATGAGAATAACTTCTTCTTGACTTGATCTATTGTAATACCTGCACACTTGAATAGACCGCATGATTCTTGTATAAAGAGCAAATGATCACCGTGATGGACAGTTCCATCTCCAAAATAGTAGTTATCCATAACACGATCAATAATTCTTGTAGGTATTTTAAAAGTATCATTTTCAGCAGGTGTAGGTTCATCTACTACCTTAGGAGTGGTAGTACATTACGAAATAAGAAACTAAGTGAATTATCCATATTGAGAATAAAGTAACTAACAGAAATAAACAATACTCATAGTAAAAGTTTCATTTACCAGTTCCACTCTCCAATAACGCTTCACTCCCCGGCAACGGCACTAGAAAATAGTCTTGATGACCCACAAGTATAGGGGGTGTATCGCAGTATTTTCGATAAGTAAGAGTGTTGAACCCAACGAGGATCAGAAGGTGTTGACGAGCAGCTTGGAGCAGGAATTCTCTGTAAATACTTAGCAAACGGATTTTTAGGGGCTTTTGATAATGCAGATAAATAAAGTACGAGTAAATAAAGGAAAATAATAATAATTGTAGAAAGTGGCCCAATCCTTTCTTTAGCAAAGGAAAAATCGGTTTTATTACTTAAGATGACCAAACGTTGTCGAGGACACATGGGAATATCGTCAAGTGCTTTCGCTTCATATAGTTGATCAATCTTCTTTAGTTGGATAAGTGTTGTGTGGGTGAACCTATGCTAATGTACTGACCTTCCTAGGACTAATACATACTTGTGATTAAAACCCTTGCAAGCATCCGCAAGTATAAGAAAGTAATTAAGATAGAAACCTAACCACAGCTTTAAACTATAAGATCCTACGCTCCCTTGTGCAAAGGTTTCCTAACGGGGGTTTAGGTGTCTGTCACTCCGGCAACCCCTACGATTAGTAGCCAAATACACAATGCATTCTCCTAGGCCCATAAAGGTGAAGTGTCATGTAGTTGACGTTCACATGACACCACTAGGAGAATAACACCACAACTTAAATAACAAACTATTGAATCTTTCTCAACACAATTCCACTACTAACAACATGATTTCTCCCATGTCCTCAAGAACTAAACAAACTACTCACAAGACATCATATGGATCAAGATCAGAGATAAAATAATGATAAGTAATAATCTGAGCATAACAATAATTCAATGGTTCCACTCAATAGCATCAACTACAATAAGTAATCAATAGCGGGAAAGTTTCCCCTAAGAACTATGCAAGATTCAACCCAATTGTTACAGCGGTATGGAGTGGTGATGATGGTGCTGGTGGAGATGATGATGGAGATGATGATGATGATGATCCAGATGAAGTCCAGCTCGATGGTGGTGTTGATGGCGACGATCTCCCCTCTTTGGGAAGGAATTTCACCGGCAGATTTCTGCCTGCCGGAGAGCTCTTTCTCTCTTTGCAGTTTTCTGCCCCGTAGAGGCGACGGAATCTTTCTATGGTCGCTCCCCGAGTCTTAGGGTTTCGTGGGGATAATATACACCAAATAGGAGAGCTGGAGGTGGGCCAGGGTGGCCACACCACCTGGTGGTGCGGCCAGGGGTGGCCCGCGCTAGGGGTTGGTGTGGCCCCCCTGTGGCCCAACTCCGCTCCCCCTTCTGGCATCCTTCATCTTCTAGAAAAATAGGATTTTCCATGTATTTTCTAGAATTTTCTGATCTTCGCAAATTTCTCCTCCAAACAGTGCATTTTCCATCAGAATCCTGACTTCAGCGGTCCATCCTCCAAAAGTCATCAACCATGCAAAAACAGATGAAATAACATAAGTATCATTTCTTAATATGAAATATATCAATGAATAACAGTAAATTATGATATGGAATAGTGATGCAAAATAGACGTATCACCGTCCTATCTCCCCAGCCATCAGGGATAATTCCTCCCGAGGTAGAAGAAGAGGACGAATACGTCTTGACTGTCCCTATTATTGAGGAGTAGGGAGCCCTCGAGTCGAGAAGAGACGGCACTCGCAAGCACTCCTGAAGCGATGACTCGGATGCCTCATCGCCAGAGATGCCGAAGGGTCCTTCGACGGAGGTGGGTGCTCCGATCCCTGCAGTGCCCGTGCATGCTGTAGCTTCTCCTGTGCGGAAGAAGTTAAGGGAGCAGAAAGACGAGTCGGAAGACTCCTTCGACCTTGACAATTATGAAGGGTAAAATTTGACTTTTGCTACTTTAATTCCATGTCTTGCGGGTCTTTTTCCTAAACTTACCTACAAATATTGCTACAGAAAAACTGCGTCATCATCATATGATGATTGTTGCTTTTTGAAAGACACTGGAGTCATAGAATCCAAAGGAAAGGATGTGGAAGGGCATTCGTGCTCTCCCCATGTAGCGGCCAACTCCAGCACCAATTCTTCGAGTTACCCCCACGCGGGGACCACCAGATGGTTGCCCGAACATCCACCCAAAAGGAAACTTCGGAGTCCCTAGATGATCATGTAAGTGTCTTCATTCTTGTCATTTGATGTTTCTTTTGGTTTTGATGTTGCGTTGTCTTCTACAGCCTGTCTTGAAAGAGTCTATTCGCCTCGGCGAACACATTACAAATTTTGGCCAGCAGCATGCTTGGCTAGATAACCACACTCGCTAGCTCAAAGGTGAGCCTTCATACATTTTTGTGTTTATTGTAGAAATTTGGCTGAGTGTTGACTTTTCTGTATCATTTTTGCAGTTGAGAACAATGATCTCCTCCACCGCATTACTACCCTCGAGAAGGGCCTTAATGTTGCGGAGAAGAAAAAGGATGAGGCACTCGAAGCCCTTGAATGCTCCGAGCAGGAGTCGAAGAGGTGCGAGGAGGATCTTCGGGCTGCTGTAGCTGACAGGGAGAAGGTGTTCACGAATCAGCTTCTCTCTGTTGCCAAAGCCCTGTCAGGTATTTCACTGTGCTAGTTTTTTCTGTACTTGTCTGTTTTTGTAGGGCTCATCATTGTTTGATGTTGATACGACATGTGTGAGCTTCGACGCTCAAGCTCTATCTTGTGAGGATGCTTTGGCCGGCGATGTAGCTGCAGTCGAGGACCGCAGCGTCTCTGTCAAGAATTCTCTTCAAAAGGCCAAGGGTGTGCTTGGGCGTCTTCGAGAGGAGATGGTCCCGAAGGCCAAGGTTATTGAGGATCTTGACGACCTAGTATAGTCCTTTGCCAAAGGCGTCCCAACAGACTTCAAGAATGCCTAGAAGGGGGTTGGTGCCACCATGGGGTTGGCTATGGCGCAGGCTCATGGTGTCCACCTTAACCCTAGCAAGGTATCGTCGAGGATGCCGATTACTGCGGATGGCCAGCATGTAGTTTTCTCTCCCTTCGCCACTAGTTGTCATAAATATGGGCCTAGGCTCATAGATACACTCGCAAAGTACTCAGAGGGGCAGAAACGGTCGAAGACAGCGAAGGCCATGGTGTCAGGGGCCGTAATAGAGAGATCCGTGACGTCAAAGGCTGTCACAAACTCTATGAAGCCCCCGAGTGCCAATGCGTAGCTGTAGGCCAGCCCTTTGTAGTTCTTTTGTAATTTTCTACCTCATCCAGGCTTTTGTCCTGAATTGTGTTTGTGGGGGTGCCCTAGCGAAACTTGTTAAACTTGGTGCTTGAATTTGTTGTTCTTCGAATGGTTTCTCTTATTCGTCTATTCTTCTTGCTGTCTAGGGTCCCTCGAGTGATCCATCTGGGACACCTCCCACCGATGAAACTGTGGCACAACCACATTCAAAGGTGGAGGAGTTATCGCTGCTATCTCGACTACACGGTCGCATAAAACACTTGGAGTGAGACATGCCCATGATCCGCGGTAGTGCCTACGTATGGAAGTTGAAAGCCGAAAAAACCAGCGAGCATGAGAAGTATCTTATTGGCAAGGTGGCTCAGCTTAAGGAGTAGCTGAAGTGTTAGTTTCTCTTGCTTCCTTTTCTTTTCCTACCACCTGTAGTGGCGACTCGTTCTTACGCTTTTGTTGCCCTTTGTAGTTGTGCGCCTTCGTCTTCCACAGGAAGAGAGAGATCGCGTGAGTATTCGGCTGAATTGCTTGACACAAGAGTAGTTAGAAGCGAGCGGGTATTTTTGGGTTGATAGAGATCGCGCAGTTGCGTTGGTCCTGAATTGCTTGACACAGTCATGCTTGAAGCGCATCTTTCGGGCAATGTTTCCCTTGGACGCTATGCCCTTGAGCCTGTTAGCACTATTGAAGAAGTTTCAGGATGCTAGCGCGGTTCACGAGTGCGTGCACCAGCAATTGGTCGCGGGTGCTAAGGCTGCATTGGCGCTTGTGCGCCTGCATTAGCCCAACCTGGACTTGAGAGCCATTGTTGCAGGGCCACCACCACCTCTAGAGGGGATGGCGTGGAACATGGTACCCTACTATCGGGCGGTCGATTAGCCAACTGTAAGACATCATTGAGTTGTTCGACCAGTGTACCAACGTTCTCCTTTTACGTCAATAGAGTAGTCTTGGACCTACACAGAGATGTATAAGTGTTGTAAAGTTCGTATAGTTTGACTGGGTGTTTTGTTACCCGTATTGTATGTAAAGATTGCTAGCTTATATGTTTCTCGAGTGTCATGTATTATGCAGTGCCTTTCCGTTAGCCTAGCATGTACTTATCTCAGCACCTTGCCAACCTGTCAGATGCATTGCAGCTGGGTTGGGTTTTCTCAAGGGTTCGATTAATAGTATGTCAGCTACTCAGGCTACCCCGTTGGTCGTGTGACGAGGTAAACAGGGTGGCGCAGCCCCCGAGTGGAAAATAGCAATGCACATAAAAGCAAAATACGAGGTTGGAGGCACTTAGCTTTATTTATTTTTAGAATATTAGGAGGTACAATGTTTGGCTAAGTAGCCTGGTGATGGGGCTAGGTTCTTGCACCAAAACAGGGTTATTGCGGTACCTGTAGCAGCAAATATTTAAGAGTTTGTCCCGATGGGAGCTCGACGAACATGACCCTCGCACCCGCGTTGTCAATGCGACCACGTACGCACCCAAACCGTGTTTGGAAATAGCCTATTCTATAAGTTGCTAGGATAAATGAATTTAAGATATTTTTTAATAACTACTACTAGAACTGGAAGAAAACTAGAACAAAAGTAAAACTGAAAAAAAGGTGAATGCAATGAGATGAAATATTAATGCTATGATTCCTCAAGTAATGTTGTGTATACCGGTGTGCATGATAAGTACTTATGGAATAGCTATAACTATAATTGTGGTGGTCCCTCATATACCGTTGTCTCCCACCATTGGTAAGTGGCAAGTAGAAAACTCAATTGTCCACACCCTCTCCAGACATGGGTCATCCATAAGAGACTAGTGTATTAAGGTAACAAGACCAATCAGGGTAAACCAGAGCAAAGGCATTAAGTTCTATGGACAACTGTACTCCTAAGCAAGTGTGCTAGTCACAAGATATCCCATATGTCACTTTGGGGTTAAGCAATTCGTAACACTATACCTATCTACATCATGCGTGATCTTGAGGAAATTAAATCTTAATGGGTGGTGCATCCTAAGCTTCTATTGCCTCCGCAAATCACTTATAGCAAATAGCATCATAACAAGAACACATTAATTAACAAGAACATATTAATTAACAAGAACACACCACACTTCAATTACTCAAATCATCATAACACTAAGAAAAGGGGGTTCAAGCCAAGTTACAACCCATCACGGAGATCATGATGGGTAGGATGAAGAAGTAGCGGCGATGGAGATGGTTATGACGGCGCGGTGATGGTGGCGTCGGCGTGGTCATGGGGGAGTCCTCCTTCTCCTCCTATTCTTGCTTGGATGGATTGATGGTGTTGATGGAGATCTAGATCTTGGTGGATCTGTAGAGGCTATGGAGGCAGCATGGCAGTAGGGCGCCGCCGTCGAGGCGGTAGATGGGATCTGGATCTTGTATATGGTGTCTTGTGTATATATGGTGGCTTGCTTGGGTCCTTCTCCTTTATATAGGCCTTGGGGGTGCCCTAGGATTCTCCCAATACCGTCAAATGACTTAGGGAAGGTTCTGGAGCTTTTCTGGGGAAAAATCCTGTCATTTCTGACCTTTTTGGCAACTACACGGGCGCACCTATATGACGAAAAATTTAGCTCCGACCGTATAGTTGCTCGTTAAATTCTCTGCATGCTTTAGTATTTTGGTCGCCATTTCTTTATACGAACTCCATTTTGGGTGTTCTTGGGCTCGTTGAGTTCGTATCGTCAAGGGCTACAACCCTATGGTCTTGGATCTTTATTTTGAGAAGTTGGAAAAAATCACTTTTCCAACACCTCAAATGGCTAAGTCTGGTCCCTGCAGCTCCTCCATACTATGCTCTCTTTATTCCTTTTGCCTTTGTTTCATCCATAATCATCATCAACACCTACACACATATCAAAGACAAGGAAAAGGGATAAAATTATAACTAAACTACTAAATGTCCAAAGCTCATATTGAATTTAATAGAAACAAGTAATCATGCATATTAGGCACAACAATAGTTAGATGGAGCATGATATGATAACCAAATGACACAATTTATATTGCTAAAAGGTGTTGTATATCACAGCCATCTACTTCCCCAAGCTAGATATTGCTCGTCCTCAAGCAAAAGGGATCGATAACTTAATGGATGTGATCTTGCTTATCATTGGATATCAATGCACCGTATCCTTGTTTTTCCTGCAAGCTCAAAGTAAGAGAGCACATAATCATACAAGGCAATATAAGCTCAGTTATATTATTCCAAACCACTAGAGATTAGTCAAAAACTCCTATGCCCCATGTTAAAGTTAAATCTAGCTTGCAAGTAAACTTGTGATCCTTCTATACGCACTTTATTATATTTTTGTATTTTTATTTGTATAAGGCAAAAAGCTAAACACGGCTAGTTGTCAATCATAAATATAAATAGAGTTTTCCAATGCTTCCCACTCATGCCATCTATTAAAGTCTCTCCAATGTAAACTTCGATTGATGAGCTCATAGAAAATATATTTCTTATTAACAAGACCATGCCAAAAGAGTGGTATATGTTCAATCCAGACTGTGCAGGCTAGGAAGGACACTCGTGACCATTACCAAGGTTTCCCTTTTCGGTATAATGATTTCTCATAGCGGTGAGGGGAGTAGTCCAACTTTTTTTTAACGCAGGCCCATGAGAATACCAATGCATACCCAAATATAGCATTTTGCTACATATGTTGGGCAACTCATAGCCAAACTCCAAGAGTTTCCTCTTTTTGGATTGTTTAAAGACCAGGGGAGTTGTTAGCATCCCATGTTGTGCGACAGTGGCGCATGACACGCATAAAGCAATATCTCACTTTGATTTCCAAGACAAAATTTTGGCATATGTAATCTCGAAACTTTGAAACATCATTTCCTATTTGACAACTCACTCAGTACGCATCTATTGAGACCATCATTTCTAGCACTATGGGGTCGTGCTACTCCATAACCATTGACTTAAGACAATTCCGAATAGTGACAACTAGCAAGTTTTGAAGAAATTCTTTATTATATTTTTGTTTCTTTTTAAAATGTAGAGAACATGGCAATCTATATTTAGAGGATCACAATATTTTTCACAAGCTAGATAAAAGTTGAACAAGGTGCATCAAAGCTATGGCTTGTCTCCTATAGGGCCTAACATGAGCAAGTATATCCCTTATATAAATATGAACAAAATCTCACCTAAGCAAGCATTCAAAAACAGAGAGATACACAATAGCATGAAAACTTTTTAAGATAAAGAACTTTGCACAAGACTCTATGCATGCAAAATAACCTCCCCAAGCTAAGAATTTTCCAAGTATCCACTTGACAAGATCATGAAAACAAAAGATAAAATGCAGTTATGAAAAGAGAGTATAAGAAGTGGTTACCTCCCCAAGCTTAAGTTAAAGCAAGGGTGACACACTTTACCGTTGAGGTGCTTTTAACCTCTACTTTGATGGATAAAGAACCTTTGCTTTAATGAATGCTTCACGATCTGGTGTATGCCTACCTTAAGAACCTGGTAGGAACAAGACGAGAAAGAAGAGAAAATATTTTTGTGTTTTTGAACACACGGGTTTAGATCACAAGTGATAAAAATACAAGTCCCATTGAGTCGGTTCATCAACCTAAGCACCATGCCTAAGTCAACAAACTAGTTCTAGAAGTGGCCTCTCCTAGATTGTGATGAGGTGCAAGTGAAACAGGATACGAGACACGAGTGTGCAGCCCCTATGTGCTTATTTAAAAGAGGTTCGAGTTGGAAGGTTTTACTAGACACTAATTGTAGAAACGTTGAATTTAAGCAACCAGGTGGCTCATGCGAGTGTTTGCATGGTTGGCACTACCGTACACGTCATCACACAAGATTCAAGTCCCTGTGAAAATAAAACACAAAATCAAAGACAACAGTCTGGTGTACAAACGAAGTTTGTTCACCCAACTAATGAAAGAAAACGAAAAGAAAACATGAACTACTAAAGAGAATTACAACTTAAGGAATTTCTGAGATTGAACTTTATTGTTTACATACACTTGGCTTCTCTAAAACATGTTAGAAGCTCCCAGGTCACTACTAGGGAAAACCCTACCCGAGGCGCACCAGAAACCCTATCCGAGGCGCATATGGTATGCGCCTCTAGCGCTGCGCCTCTAGTATTTGTTATGCGAGGCACATATCATATGCGCCTCTAGTATTTGTTATGTGAGGCGCATATCATATGTGCCTCCAATACTTCATATACGTGATGTGTATATTAGTATATGCGCCTCTCGTATATGAAGTATAGGAGGCACATTGCATATGTTGTAAAATGCGCCTCGTATAGTACCGTATATGCGCCTCCTATTGATGAGGGTTTAACTCATCAATGCCCATTGTTATGGACTTGGGTTTTGGAGACGAAGGGAGCGCTGGAAGTCTCGATCGGCTAGCAAACAAGCACATAGGGACTGTAACATCCCAATTTCAGCAACCGTGATTAGTTGTCCAGAATGCAAAAATCAGGGGGAACAAAAACTTTTTCGGGTTCATTGGTGCAGTGTTTGCTTGTTGTTTGTTTGTGCTTGTGCATGTGAGTGTATACTATATGATACTTCGTACCTCAACACCAGTTGACAAAAGCTACTTCCCAAAATTGTCTTGGCTTAACTTCCATAATCTGCTTATGTTTCCAAGATAAAACCTTCTACTATTCTTATCTCTAGATTTAACAAAACCTTTTATGAAGCATTTGAATTCTACCCTTGGTAGAGATACCAAGAGACCCTCATCTTATTCCAAACTACAACCTTTTCAAAATACCTATCCTTACCTCAAGCTAAGCTTCATGGTAACCCTAGCATTAGGTTTGCTTAGTTTCTAAGTTGAATTGCCTTGATCTGCTGATTGACCTGATTGCTTAGAAGTAGTATGAGATACTCTAGGAGCTCATCACTAGGATCAAGATGCTTCCAAATCATCACACCCTAAGCCAGAGTACCATCTTGGATCTGATCTCTAGCTACTAGGTGATCCTCTAAAACCCTAACCAGATCCCTTCTAAAGTGATCCCTTCTAGAAGCTTCCAAGTCAATTAAGACCAAAATCAAGAAAGGATCCTTCCTACTAAATCTACACTTAAACATCATCCACTTGATGATTCTTGGGTACCTTGCACCCCATCAAAAACATCCCCTCTCATACTCTAGTCAAAATCCCTAAATCTACCAAATTTGGCTAAAGTCTGGAATCTGTTTCAACATCACCTTTTTGAATATCTCCCTTTCTCAACCCTTGTGCATTTTTGGTAATGCACTTTCACCATATTGTTAACCATCCTAAGGACTACCAAGGCCCACTCTTTCCCTTGGTTAGATCATCTTCCACCCCACTTGTTCTTGATGGTTTTGCAGACAAGAAAATAACTTTTCCCGCAAATGTAGTCAACATGCCTACTTTGATAGAAGCTCACACCATAATCCAACTTTATTTGGACCAAATATTTGCATGGTTGTGTTCTACTCATATAGTTATATCAATATCTACTTCACTTGTTCCAAGTGAATCTTTGTGCTTCTTAATCCCACAAGGTTTTGAAGGCTAGTTGATAATCTGCTTTGGCAAGCATAATTTATTCAAAGTTTGAAAGCATGTCTTGGTGAACTCAAGCAATATCAAGCTCAAACATCTATACCATGTTGATGTACATCACTTTGTCTATACATCCATCTATCCCATGACCCAAGGGGATATCTAAGCTCCAAGATCCAACAAGGTTTTGGTGGCATGAAAACAATCTTACCCAAGATCCTTAAATCTCTAGTTTTCACCAAAATCAACTTGGATTCTCCAATCCCAAGGTTTCAAATGCTTGCTACACCTTGTATACATCATCTACCTTGATCATCAAGATTTATCAATAATTATCCATATTTATTATGGACCAAAACTACTTAATTCCCTTAATAGGCAAAACCTCCAAAACCTCTCCCATAAAGGAAAGTTTGGTTTTTGCCAAAACACCTCTCCAACTTTTGGCTCAATTGAGATCCATATATCATACCCTGCATTCCCATATCAAGAATAAATATTTTTGAGATTCTTTATTATTTCTTTTGGCCCTTTTTTCTTAAATGGTAGAAACAAGAAATAATCCTTTAAAAATACTTTCCCACCTCAATAAATCCCAATAAAATTCCCCAAGGTGTAATATGGTATCTAGGACAATTTCACACCAAAATATCACTTTTTCTAATGTAAAAATATCAAATGAACTTCTAGAAACTACTTATGTACCTTTCGAATAAATGAATTTAAGTGGACAAAAACTCATTTGAAAAATCTCAAATATTTCCTGGAGGTGTGTCTTGACCTCATCTACCCACCAGTACCATTTCCCCATCTTGTCCAATGCAAGTTTTTAGACTTGCTTCATAGCCATCTATTTGATCAAAATTGCCAAGGAGACCAATCCTCAAATCAAAAACCCACAAAACCTTACCAATCTGGTCAAGCAAGCTTCCCCAGCACAACTCACACCCTTCTGGTTGTGCACTGTAGCAATTAATGTAGAGACTTGTCCCATGCGCTTGGAAGTAAGAAGGAGAGAGAGAGACAAGCCTTTGAGGCCACTTAATTGCAACAGCTGCCACTCCCTCCCTCTCTGAGCTCCAGCACGACCAACTCTCTCCCTCACCCCTCTCCACCACCCCTCCAGGCCAATCACAAGCCAGCCCTACCTCCCTTGCATGTCCAAAATGGACATTTCCCCTCTTAGAGCTCCCACCTCAGCTTAAATAGGCCAGAGGCCATCCCAGCTCCCCTCACAGGCTCATTTGCCCCCTTTCCTCTATACTTACCTCCCTAGAATCCCCTCTCCTCCTCCCTTGCTCTGCCATGCTCGAGAGGAGAAGAAAATGGTCTCTCGGCCATTTCCAAGATTGGGCCCATGTACTCGCTCTTCTACTCCCCTCCCTCGTCATGTGGTCTTCTTGAGATACCTGTGATGTTCTGCATCTAATCCTATACCTCCAACTGCACAGGAACGCCTGCTCGCGCCTCCTTTATCGAGCACCGAAGCTGCAGGTTCGGCCATGTTCGCGCGAGGTTGACCCCGAACGAGAACCACCATTTCTGCCCATCGCCAGACTCCCCGCGAAGCACCGCTTCTCCTCCTGGCCTCTCCGGTGTCTCCCGGTGCTCCCAGGTGAGCTACTGTCCCTCTCAGACCCGCATTAGGGTTTCTGTCCCCATTAGCCCTGCCTGAGGTTGAAGACAAGCCACCGCCGTCAGATCCTCTTCGATCCAATGGCCCCCGTTCATCGATACATGTTCGGCCTCTGCTGCCGCTGACCGACGGGGCCCCCTTGGCGGGTTTGAACCTTGGCCTCCCGCCGGCAGTGACGCCGAGGCGGGCCGTTTCTGCCCCTCACGGCCCAGTCCCGCTTAGAATCTGGCCCGTCCGGTGCAAAGTTTTTATTATTGATCTCTAGATCTGGATCTTGCCCCTTGGTTTAAATTGAGATAAAAATGGAAAATGCACTTTTCTCCAGATCACAATTTTTATCAAGTACTTAGTATTTTGTGCAACACTCAGAATTGGTCACTTGCCAATAATAGTTTTTATTATTTATTGGCATTAAATCCACGAAACTGTACCTTTTTCACTAAATAATTTCCACAGTTAGTTGTACATACCCAAATGGTATGATTCAAAGTGCTTATGAAAGTTAGTTGATATACCTATCTAATAGCCCTTGTCCCCAGCTAAGTGGAACTACGGATCTGAAGATATAAAAATAACAAAAATAGAGACTTTCTTCCTTTAGAAAATTCTCTAGTCCAATCCATGATAGCTTTTACCCAAATTCCAACTCTAATGGATTATCTACATCCATATCTAACCAAACCTTGGAGATCTTAATTTTTGAAACTCCTGTTGAGTTTTGGTGAAATAAACATTTATGTGCATGGTGTATCCATCAATAAAATCACTACAGGAGTTAGATAAATCCAACCAAGGTGATTCCAATTTCTACAGAAAGGTATTCTAAATTCCTACCATGTGTCCTAGGAATCAAATAAAAAGCTTATGTTGATTTAATTTAGTGAAAAATACGAAGCAGCTACAGAACTGCTTTTGGGAATTTCCTGGGGGCATTCTGGTAAATATTTTAACATGATTCCAACTCTCAGTGAACAAGTACATAAAACCCTACTGAAGAATCCAAGGAAATAATTTTTGGAGCTCGAGAACTTTTCTGGTGAATTATCTCCTAAAACTAGAACCTTTATCACTGAAAATTAATAAGAAATCAAAGAAAAGTGATAAATTGGTGAAACCACTTTTGTTGGTTTCATTTTATCAATATCTAGCTGTTCGTATCATGTTTTTACAATGGTACCTTATAGAATATGTCCTTGGTCCAAAACACCTCTCCTAGGAAATTTCTGGACTATAAAAACCTAAGGGATGTTCATCCCCTTCTCCAAGGCCATCTCAATCTCCTACATCCTATCCTCTCAAAACCATCTGAATCTTAATTCAGTATTATTCAATTTCTTGTTGTATTGTATTGGTGATTGTATGCCTTGTATTGATTGTGCCCCTTTTGTTTGTTTGCATGTGTTCCCTATCGATGATAGTTGCGATTATATCGGAGAGCAGAAGAAGATGGTTATTATTGTATATTATTGGGTATTCTAAGAAGAAGTCCAGGGCCATATTGCTGATCATCAGGCAAGCCACCTTCTTTCTCATAAGCCTTGTCCTATTGTTTTACTTATGCATGTTTTATCTTCTGTTTATTTAAACTGCATTGTTTTACTATATGTTGAGGTATATATGGTAGTGGTTTGGCTCCTCCAAACTATTACACTTTTGTACTATTAAGTACAACCCCCTTGGTGACACCTACTTGTCCCTAGCAGAATAGATGGTGTATTACACCATACGCTTTGGAGACCATGTTTCAGCCGAAGGAAAAACTAGAGGATGGCAAGACCCCGGAAAAAGGCTTTACCAAATGTTTTATGATGAAACCTTGGTTAGGTGGGACCTCCCAAGAGATGTTGAGAAAGAAAAAGGTTTTGTTTTACAAAATGCTGAAGGAAAGGTGGAGGAAAAAGGTTTACAAAAATGCACCCGGTTCTTTGCAGTTAAGCTATAACAACTTAACCCGTGAAACCACATTACTCTCGAATGGGACAGGGCTGGATTTGATGGTTGTCTATTCTGGTATAAGCTGCCTCGCAACTACTACAGGGGATCGGGGATCCCTGGAGGGTGGGCCTTCTCCGACAAAGGTCCATGTGGGACATCGACCTGGAGAAGGAACGAAGGGTTTACGGACCTCCACGTGTTACTATTAGCCCCTCATTGAAAGCGCACACTCGAGAAGTGGAAAAAGCACTCCGGTTGGTCCTAGGTACCCGACGTCCCAGTTTTGAGGGGAATAACACTCATAGGGTAGGCACTTATACTGGAGTGGGCATCCGGAGAGTCTTGATCGGTTACTCGACCCACGATCGGTGAAGATCAGGTTAGTGTACCCGGATGGTGTGGGTAAAGTGTACAACATCTGCAGAGTGTAAATCTATTCGAATAGCCGTGTCCATGGTTATGGACGGGTTGGACAAACTTCTGTAGAGCGGTGCTGGTTTTTTTTTAAAAAAGGATTTCGGAAGAGAAATGGCTTTGGAAAAGTTTTGACCATGGGATGGTCGGAAAGGATACCTGTTTTGACCATGGGATGGTCGAAAAGGTACGAAAGGAGTTTGGTCGTGGGATGACCTGAAGACGGGAACAAATGGGTAACCCAGTCCTAATGTTTTCTAAAACTTTTCAAAACGGTTTCCAAAATTGTTTGCAAAAGTTTTCAACAAAGATATGTAGATGCTAAATCTACAAGAGAAACTATTTGAGAAAAGAACCTCTCTTTGAGCCCTCCTACTACCACAACCATATTGCATATCCTCTTGTTAGTATTGTTATCTTAAGGTGGTTTGCGAGTACATTCAAAGTACTCACTGGCATTGTCCCTAGCTATTAACTTGGTCAGATATCAAGAAGAAGGTGACATTGACGGCTATGCGAGCTAGGACGTTCTCCCAGTCAGTTGCCTGTAGGTTAAGGCATGGATCGGGCTCTACGCTTGATGAAGTTTCGCTCATGATTATTGATGTAGCCATAACGGCATTTATGTAAGTCTTGTAATTCGATATGCCTCGGATGTTGTAATGATACTGGTCGATTATGTGCCACGACTAACTGATCATGGGATCGTGGTTGTATGCATAACAGGGATTCTCGGAGGATCAATCCGGGGGCCCCACAGGGACGCAAGGTTTTCCCAGGTTTAGGCCTCATAGAGGACCCTACTCCTGCTTGTCTGCTCTTGATTGATGATGATCCGAAGGATTACAAGGTCGCCATGGCGGTGTCGCGCGGATTGGATTTGGCGTATGTGTGAGAGATCGATATCTAGATCTATTGTCTATTGTGGGAGTCATGATTGCCTTCTCGTTGGACCCTCCTAGCCTTTATATATGGGGAGGCTAGGTCTGAGGTACCAATACGAGTAGGTTACAAGTTAGATTCAAACTCTAGTATTGAGACTTCCTTGTCTTGTGCGTTTGGGACTCCGTGTCCATATGGGCTTCATATCACTCGAACCATCATAGGCGTCATGGACCTTGGCAATTCGTCGAGTAGGCCTTCCGTCGGGCCGCACTAGGTAGGCTGTAGTCGCGTGCCTATTGGGCATACCCATGTCATTAGCCCCCGAGTGTCCATGCGAATCGTAGATTCGGGTGGAGACTTAGTAGTCTTGAGTTTTGCATTAGGATGTCGGAGTCGATAGTTATGTCGAGTGCGAAGCACTTCACCCGGAAGTTCATCGGGTCAATCGAATTTATAGTAGTTTATAGGGATGATGGTAAACGTGCCTGGTGCACTCAACGGATCGGGACCAGTTAATTTCAAGGCTTATTTCATCGTACTTGCAGGCACGGATTATTTCTGGTAGAGCGCAGCACGTGCGTTGCCAGGCCTTCCTTAGGTCTTATCTTCACGTTGCAAGCGTGGCATCCGAATTTTTTCATCGCGGAGATGATTTGGGTGGCCCGGGAGACGTAGTCTCTTTGCAGGGAAAATATGAGGCAGAGTCGCTAAAGCTTTCGAGTGTCGACGCAGTCAACACACAGTTATGTATAATAAAAAATCATAGGGTGTGCGGCCAGCGCTCCCTATGGAAGTAGCCCCCGAGTGTCTGTTCGAGTCATAGACTCGAGCAGAGACTTATAGTCATCAGTTGCATAGACAGAATGATCCAGAAGTACTTTGGATGATTTTTCGAATGCACGATCAACGCTACCTATGGGAGTAGCCCCCGAGTCCTTAGTCGAATCGTGGATTCAAGTGAGGATTCGGAGCGTGCCACTCGAAGATCTTGTGTATGCGCGTCCAGTGCTCCAATTTGGAGTAGCCCCCGAGTGTCTGGCGGAGTCGTAGACTCGGGAAGAGACTCGAGTCTTGTATCTTGCGGTCGTAGTCGAAAATCATGCGAGGAGAAACCACTGACCGGAAGGTGCATCGAGTCAGTGTCTGACACATAAGGATCCAAGAGTCGACGATGTAGTCGGGGTCAACATAGCAGAGTCATGCAGCGAATAGCCGGGTGAGTCGACGATACGAATGGAGTTGACACAACCACTAATGTCGAGTGTGGGGCCAGCGTCGCGTCTATCGACAACTGACGTGGTCATATGAGGAAGCTGTTGACTCGGGTCTTGGAGTCTATTGACGCGACTGGCATTGGTCGACTCTTGTTGGAGGACCCAATAGAATAGCTATATGCATTCGACGTCCTGGCAGGCTGCATAAAACATTAAGAATTGTGAAGCACTTGTATCTTGTAAAGAATATTTGCATGTCGGCTTGTAAAGTAAGATTCTTGTGCCAATCGAGTCGACACTTTTGCACTACATGCTAGGCCTTTTCGTTAGCCTGATTACCCTTAGTCTCAGTACCTTCCCGAGGTACTTGGAGTTCGAGGATTCGAGGATCGGGCAGAATCAGCTACTCGGCATGTCGCGTATGAGGTGCTCGAGTGGGTGGAGTCGACGACATATTAGGTTACTCGAAGTGGGTGCAGCCCCTGAGTGTTTCCAGTGCGATTAAAGTAAGAAAGAAATCATCTATGAGTAGAGAACTTAGCTTTATGGGTAGTTGTCGTGGACGAAATTGATGCAGCTGCGGACGTAGGTGATGCGGTAACGAGACGCGTGGCAGAGTCAAAGGTTGTAACGGGTTACCATAGCAGAAGGAGCCAGCGTCTCGCCGGAGTCGAAGGCCGCAGCGAGTCGCTGGATCGCCAATGCTGAGGGAGCACCCGAATCGCTAGAGTCGAGGAACGAAGCGAGTCGTAAGGCGGAGTCGAAGATTGTAGCATCTCGCGGTTGCAAGAGTCGAGGGAGCCCCCGAGTCACCCAAGCTGAAGACCGCAGCGGGGTCGCACGGTGGAGTTGAAGGATCAGCAAGTCGGTGTAGTCGTTGGGGCAGACGTGTGGTCAAGGTTGACGTAGTCGCGCAGCAGATGTTAACGTGGCGGATCAGAGTCGCGTGCCGGATGGAGTCGAAGTAGCGGGCATGGAGTCATAGAGCGAATGGAGTCGATGCTGTAGCGGGTTGCCGAAGCCGGTGGCGGGAGAAGTTTGCCGACACTGATGGAGGCAGCGGTCGCGCGGTGGAGTTAACGCAGCCCCTAGCATAAAACTAACACAATGGACGTGGCAGATGTCAAAACAGCCACGTAGTTCTTGATCGAACTGAATCTCTTATTTTTTTTTGTCTTTCCGGAAGTTGATATTATGTACTAGCTCAGTTGATGTTTTTTCTGACTTGACTCCTCGCGAACTGATCCTGATGCATGGATGTTTTTCCCTTTTTCTTGGCCAACGCGAGTCACGACGAATACGTGAAGTATTGACTTTCCATGCATGGGGTAGGGACTCGAATCCTTCTTCTTTTTTAATATCCGATCTGAAATTTTCCTTTCCATGTATGGGACGGGATACGTATACGCAAATGCTTCTAACTTTTGACTGACTTTGAACTGGACACGGCCTCTCATGATCGACCATGGTTTTGATCTCTATGTAGCTTCTACCGACGAAACAATTTTATGTACTCCTCCGATCTGACTTTCATGTATTCTTTTCCTTGTGCTCTTCGGTTGTTCTCTTTTTCGTCAACTATCCCGTGTCTAGACAGTTGTTCTAGACGTTGGTCGCACATGTGAGGGCCATGACGATGTCGATCCCCCTTGTGCTACAGAAGTAGGTTTGTTTCCCAAAAGCGGGTGAATCATAGATTTTTGTTGATGGAGCCGTCGAGATCGCAACATCAGCGCACCCAGTTTTCACAGACGGCGCCAATTGACGATGGTTTAACTTAACAATGTCCATTGTTATGGACTTGGGTTTTTGGAGAAGGAGGGAGCGCTGGAAGTCTCGATCGGCTAGCAAACAAGCACATAGGGACGCAAGATTTACCCAGGTTCAGGCCTCGTAGAGGACCCTACTCCTACTTGTCTACTCTTGATTGATGATGGTCCGAAGGATTACAAGGTCGTCGATGGCGGTGTCGCGTAGATTGGATCTGGCGTATGTGCGAGAGATTGATGTCTAGATCTACTGTCTATTGTGGGAGTCGTGATTGCCTTCTCGTTGGATCCTTCTAGCCTTTATATATGAGGAGGCTAGGTCTCAGGTACCAATACGAGTAGCTTACAAGTTACATTCAAACTCTAGTATTGAGACTTCCTTGTCTTATGCGTTTGGGAGTCCGTGTTCATATGTGCTTCATATCACTTGAACCGTCATATGCGTCATGGACCTTGGCAATTCGTCGAGTAGGCCTTCCGTCGGGCCGCACCAGGTAGGTTGTAGTCGAGTGCCTATTGGGCATACCCATGTCACCTATACTTCACATATGCGCCTCGGATATATTTTCGAAATTCGAGTTTTACAGCAATTTTCAAATAACAGTTTACAAGTATTCAAATATACAATGCAGTCCAGAATACAGTATAAACAGCACAGAATTTTCCAGAAACTTGCAATTGGCCAAAGCATAATGGAACCAGCATGAATACAATTACATTGCACATCAATAGCGACATTCGAGTTCATACATCAACAAGTGCCAAGTTTTCACACAACACCAAGTGTTTGTGCCACAAGTTCAGACCTCCGAGGACAAGTTTACAATCATATTACAACTCCGATGACTGAGCTCTATCTAGATAAAGTAGAGCACATAACCTACCATGAAGAGCAACAAGGTTGTGATCACGAGGAAGTTCCTCCACTTCTTCCTCACGTGCCTCCTCCACTTCTCGTCCACCACCTCTCTCATCTTGTAGCCTTTGTCGCTGTTGCTCGAGAATTTGTTCACTTGCTTCTGGCAGTCTTCCCACTCCTCGTACACACCTGGAACCTTGCCGACGTACACGACATAGCACTTCTTCGCCATCTCTTGTACACAAGATAGATGATATTATCTATGTTAGTGGAAAGCAATAGCAGCTCACAAGGTAAGATCATGCATATATATATGGGTGCAACAAGATGTAAGAAATCACGTCCTAATCATCGGCATTTTGAAGAAATACAAAAAAAGAAAAACCAAGAATGACTTGGATTAGCACCTCATACTTAGGTTGGGCACGGAAATAACAATGCTTGTTGTTTGATCTTGTGCGGCAAGTAGTTTATATGCCCAAATTACTAGTCTACTTGGCACACCAGATCAAACAGCAGGATAGGCATACACATGACGCCACAACATGTTTTAATCATCGGCATTTCGAAGAAAGACCAAAAAAGAAAACCAAGAATGACTTGGATTCGTGCCTCATACTATTCGTATCGCCAAAGACAAAAGAAGAGAAATACTTCCACGATTCATATAGCATGGGCATGATATGTCCAGTGGCAAAGCAAGGAAAGGATTCGATCTCCATCGCAACGACTCATTTCAAGTTTGGTGTGTCTAAAGGAGTTATTGCCGCGGACCCAGAACTCTTTCCTTGGCTTGCCACTGAACATATTATGTCTTATGTATATGAATCTCAAAAATATTTGTCCTCTTTTGACTTTGGGGCTATGAGATGAAATAGTTTATCATTTCATTGTATAGCCAAAGACAAAAGGAAACAAATCATTCTATGATTCATATAACAATGTCGCCAATGCTATACGAATAGTGAAGTAATGTCTTTCCTTTCGACTTTGGGGCTACAATGAGATATTTGAAACTAAATACTTCACCATTTCATTTAATTCACGCTATCTCATCTATTTGTATCGCCAAATACAAAAGAAGAGAAATACTTCCATGATTCATATAGCATGGACATGATATATCTAGTGGTAAACCAAAGAAAGGATTCGGTATCCACGGCAATGACTCATTTCGAGTTTGGTGTGTCGAAAGGAGTCGTTGCCATGGACCCAGAATCATTTCCTTGGCTTGCCGCTAAACATATTATGTCTTATTTATATGAATCTCAAAAATATTTGTCCTCTTTCAACTTTGGGGCTACAAAATGAAATAGTTTATCATTTCATTGTATCACCAAAGACGAAAGGAAAGAAATCATTCCATGATTCATATAACAATGTTGCCAATGCTATACGAATAGTGAAGTAATGTCTTTCCTTTCGACTTTGGGGCTACAATGAGATATTTGAAACTAAATACTTCACCATTTCATTTAATTCATGCAATCTAATCTATTCGTATCGCCAAAGACAAAAGAATAGAAATACTTCCACGATTCATATAGCATGGGCATGATATGTCAAGAGGTAAACCAAAGAAAGGATTCGGTCTCCACAGCAATGACTCATTTCGAGTTTGGTGTGTCGAAAGGAGTTGTTGACACGTGGACCCAGAATCCTTTCCTTGGCTTATCGCTCAACATATTATGTCTTATGTATATGAACCTCGAAAATATTTGTCCTCTTTCGACTTTGGGGCTACGAGATGAAATAGTTTATCATTTCATTATATCGCCAAAGACGAAAGAAATCATTCCACGATTCATATAACAATGTCGCCAATGCTATACAAATAGTCAAGTAATATATTTCTTTCTTTCGACTTTGGGGCTACAATGAGATATTTGAAACTACATAATTCACCATTTCATTTAATTCACACTATCTAATCTATTTGTATCGCCAAAGACAAAATAAGAGAAATACTTCCACGATTCATATAGCATGGGCATGATATGTCCAAAGGTAAACCAAGGAAAGGATTCGGTCTCCATGGCAACAACTCATTTCGAGTTTGGTGTGTCTAAAGGAGTCGTTGCCGTGGACCCAGAATCCTTTCCTTGGCTTGCCGCTGAACATACTATGTCCTATGTATATGAATCTCGAAAATATTTGTCCTCTTTTGACTTTAGGGCTACAAGATGAAATAGTATTAACTTGGGCGACATTATTACAAGTCTACTTGCCTCATACTTAGGTTGGGCACAGAAAATGACAATGCTGCTAATGGATCTGGTGCGGCAAGTAGAGTATATGCACAAACCTCTAGTCTACTTGGCACACCAGATCCAGCAACGACATGGTTGCACACATGACGCCACAACGCATTTTAATCATCGGCATTTCGAAGAAACACAAAGAAATCAAACCTTCTAGTTGGTGTTTGAGGGATTTTCCCAACTATACGAGCGCAACTATATGGCTGGAACAATGGGTTCCCATCATATAGTTGGCCTTCTGTCAAAATTTTAGCGTTACCTCCTGGCGGCGCAGCTACACAGGTGCAACTATATGGTCGGAATCAAATGTTCCCGCCGTATAGTTGATCGTCAAACTGTCTGTCCCTGGGAAACAGAATATACAAAGGCATAGATATCTATACGACTGGAACTATAAGGCCGAAATTTTTATTCCTGCCATATAGTTGGTCGTTAAACTCTCAGTACATTAGAAAAGAATTTATATGGAGGCACCGATATCTATACGACCAGAGCTATATGGCCGGAATTTTTATTCCCATCATATAGTTGGTTGTTAAACTCTCAGTACATATGAAAGAAAAAAATCGACGGAAAAGATATTTATACGACCGGAACTATACGGCCGGAAGTTTTGTTCCTGCCGAGTTGGTCGTTAAACCTTCTGTATACATCACAAAATTTCTATTTCTTTGTGAATACTTTCTTATCATGTACCTTAGTGAAATACCTTGTTCTGACGGTAAAATAACAAATTTAATTTTTGACCAACAAATACATATAATTCAAGGATTCACCCGAAACTGATTTTCTCTTCCTTTTTGCAACACATAATATAGTGACAACAAATTCTACCTTTTTAAAACTTCAACAAGATTACTCTAATAGCAAGACGTGCGAAGAATAAAAGTTCCAATGCAACATGAATGCAACTAGATTCAAGACACAAAACTAAGAAAGACGCCTAATGACTTCTGGGTTGCCTCCTAGGAAGCGCTCTCTTTAAAGCCATAAAGCCAGGCTAGGATGCTCCATACATTACCCACCTGGATCCCAAGGGATATCGACTCGAGGTGAGGTTGTACATACCAGCTTGGAGCATCTTGATGTAGAGTTTGGTCAGAGTCATACCCGCTTATGGTGCATTGGCATCATGTAGATGAATAAGTTCTCGCTTTCAAGCGAGTGTTGATGCACCAAGCTTGGTGAACGTGCCTCCGTGTATAGCTACAATGAGAGGATTTGCGATTCATATAAAACTCTTAAATCTTTACCTTGGTTGCCTATGTAGGGGAACACTTCATAGTATTCTTCCTTCATAGCAGGGAGTTTAGGACCCTGCATGTTAGTATAGCAAGGTTCTATCTCTAGTTCATTATTATAAATTCTCTCCATATGAGTCTCTAGGCACAAGGCCTCCACAGAACAATTATCAATAGTTTTAGCATCATAAAAATCACTACTAGAGTAAGAGGCATCACAAACAAAAGTTGTAGTGTGACTCTTTGTCGACCTCATCTTTTTATTCCTCTTTTTCAGCGACTAGTGTTTTAATAGCAATGATAGAATCAAAAGTAGGAGTTGAAGGTATGAACGGGTGATCAATCCGTTTTTCCTCTCTTCCTTCTGCTCCTTTTCCTCTCCACTTAAATTATTTTCGCAATAGAGGAATATGAGGTATACTAAATTAGAAACTCCATCTAGTGCTTCACTTTCAACATCAATACTTCCTAGTCAAAATACCATTTCAGATGCACCTTTGAAAAGAACATATTCTAATACTTCCTAACTAGCATAGGATTAATCTCTATTATAATTTGGTAGAGTAGGATTGTTGGAACACTTACATTGAAAATTAAGGTGGTCATCTGTTATACAAATTGTGCAATAAGATCCATCATTAGCACACAACCATAATGAATGCCTTTCCAATTGGTCCAGCAATTTCTTTATCAGCTCATGTCTAGCAACCAGGCTTGATGAACTTGAATCCTTTATCTCCTCCTATGATTGTATTATCTGTTGAACAAAATTTATCTCGAAAGACATGATTAGTAGCAATAGTTTTTATAAATTTTTGGTTTTGTAATTTTTTTATTGTTTTCAGTATAAAAGAAAGCAGTAAGATAATAGTAACAAACGGAAATAAACTATATGTGAGTTCATAATCGAACGCTTTGCTCCCCAGCAACGGCGTCAATTTGATGGGGCTGGGTTCCTGCACCAAAACAGGGTTATTGTAGTACCTGTAGCTGCAAATATTTAAGAGTTTGTCCCGATGGGAGATCGGCGAACACGACCCTCGCAGCCACGTTGTCAATGCAACCACGTACGCTCCCAAACCGTGGTTTGGAAATAGCCTATTCTATAAGTTGCTAGGATAAATGAATTTAAGATGTTTTGTAATAACTACTACTAGAACTGGAAGAAAACTAGAACAAAAGTAAAACTAAAAAGAGGTGAATGCAATTGGATGAAATATTAATGCTATAATTCCTCAAGTAATGTTGTGTATACCGGTGTGTATGATAAGTGCTTATGGAATAGCTGTTAACTAAAATTGTGGTGGTCCCTCAAATACCGTTGTCTTCCACTGTTGGTAAGTGGCAACCAGACAACTAAATTGTCCACACCCTCTCCGGACATGGGTCATCCGTAAGAGAATAGTGTATTAAGGTAACAAGACCAATCAAGGTAAACCAGAGCAAAAGCATTAAGTTCTATGGACAATTGTACTCCTAAGAAAGTGTGATTGTCACAAGATATCACATATGTCACTTTGGGGTCAAACAATTCATAACACTATACCTATCTATATCATGAGTGATCTTGAGAAAATTAGATCTTAATGGGCGGTGCATCCTAAGCTGTTATTGCCTCCATAAATCACTTACAGCAAATAGCATATTAGTTCTACCCACGGATTTGTCAGGCCCATGGAACGAGTAGAGACAATTGATAAGTTTTGTGACACTCCGTGAATCCCTAATAAATTCCTCAACAATGGATTGGACGTCTCTAATCACTAGAATAATATCATGAATAGAACAATGTAAAGAGAAAGCACAAACATATTAATTAACAAGAACACACCATACTTCAATTACTAGAATAATCATAACATTAATAAAAGGGGGTTCAAGCCATGTTACAACCCATCACAAGATCAAGATGGGGAAGGATGTAGGAGTAGCAGCGATGGAGATGGTGATGACGGTGCAGTGATGGTGGCATTGGCATGGTGATGGCGGAGTCCTCCTTCTCCTCCTCTTCTTGCTTGGATGGCTTGATGGTGTTGATGGAGATCTAGATCTTGGTGGAGCTGTAGAGGCTATGGAGGTGACACGGAGGTAGGGAGCCGCCGTGGAGGCGGTAGATGGGATCTAGATCTTGTATATGGTGTCTTGTGTATATATGTTGGCTTCCTTGGGTCCTCCCTCTTTTATATAGGCCTTGGGGTGCCCTAGGGTTCCCCCAATACCGTCATATGACTTAGGGAAGGTTCTGGATCTTTTCTAGGGCGAAATCCCATCATTTCCGACCTTTTTGGCAACTATACGGGCGGAGTTATATGACCAAAAATATAGCTCCGGCAGTGTAGTTGCTCGTCAAATTCTCTGCATGCTTTAGTCTTTTGGCCGCCATTTCTTCATACGAACTCCGTTTTGGGTGTTTTGGGGCTCGTGGAGTTCGTATCATCGAGGGATACATCCATATGGTCTTGGACCTTTACTTTGAGAAGTTGGAAAAATTCACTTTTCCAAAACCTCAAATGGCTAAGTCTGGTCCCTGCAGCTCCTCCATATTATGCTCTCTTTGTTCCTTTTGCCTTTTTTTCATCCATAATCATCATCAACACCTACACACACATCAAAGACAAGGAAAAGGGATAAAATTCTACCTAAACTAATAAATATCCAAAGATCATATTGAATTTAATAGAAACAAGTAATCATGCATATTAGGCATAGCAATAGTTAGATGGAGCATGATATGATAAGCAAATGACACAACTTATATTGCTAAAATGTGTTGTATATCATAGCCATCACCTAGCTGAGTAGCCTTATTGTAAAGAGAAAAACATCTAAGGGTAGAAACAATGCAGCTGCGTGACGTTCCAGGGGTTGGAGTATGCGACTCCACTCTCTATGTCTTTTAGGCGATAGGCGCCACCTGGGATTACTTCGATAATCACATAGGGTACCTCCCAGGGGGACTCGATCTTGAGGTGTCCTTTCTGCTTCAGTCGCATGACGACGTCTTGCGGTGACCCAGCATACCACTGCATGTATAGTACACTATAGTCGTTGATATGACACTCACAGAACACCGTTCCGTAAATATCACACCCCTCAGAGTGGTACAACAGAAACATTGTGGGTCGATAATACAAACATACACACTTCATTATTACAAACCAAGAGTTCCCAAACTTCAAGTATTATGAAAATTACAAACCAAACTTAAGTAGTTTCAGCAGAACATATAAAATCCAAACTCATACTTCGAATTGAGCTCAACAACTTATTCTATATTGTTCCTGCTACTCGGCTCAATTGGGTTTACTAATAACTAAGGTAACTACTCGGACTCGTTGCCCTCCACTCCATAGCGTATCTCGTAGTCCACCCCGTCAACTCCTCTGTACAGGTCAGGTTCCTCGTAGCAGACGTCCTCTTGTCCATCAGCTACGTACATCGAAGTGTCTTCTGGATTCTCAGAGTCTAAGCAGGGGTTCAAAGAAAAGAGTGAGTAACAGCGTTACCCAGCAAGTTCATTATATGCAATGTGGGAAGTTTGATGCTCTATCTACCAACTCGGATGATACGTCCTTGGTACTATGCAATTTTCGTAAACATTTCTTCAAAGATTGATTTTATTATCAAAAACTATGCCCATCAGCCTTCACAGGTTGACCAGAACTTCATGGAGTTCCTTTCCTGCTGCATTTGTAGCTCCTTCCCAGAACAGGGAGTAACATGTCACAATTCTTACACTCTGCAGAGGTGCGTTGCTTTACCCATGAGAGACCAACTCCTTGTTGCACAACCGAGCGTACTTTCCCGTCTACAATTCCATGATGTGGGGCCTAGTAGGTGATCGAAGCCAATCACTGCCCTCTCCGCGACCCCATATGTCTGCATGATCCTCCAAGGCTGACTACACCTCCGTTAAGCCTCCAACTAGGGCAAGCTATAACCCTGGTGAGTTCCCGAAGAATCTATGAAGTGGTGATGCCCCTGGTGAGCTCCCTAAAAGGCCTGACTATACCTCCGGTAGCCACTCATAAATAATCTAGAAACCAAAATCGTGGGGCCTAAGGGGGCCAAACCATATGTTGGATCCATACCAGGAATTCCAGCATCACGATAAGGTCATCTTGCCTCCATATGAAAGGAAGAAGATACAGCTGACTTCTCTGTCCCATTCCAAATCTCATGGTTAACGTGTATTATACGGCGCTAGAATCACTGATGTCATGGGTTGTTAAGCCTATGTGACTTCTGCAATTGGAACCCTAAGTTCCATTGCTGATCTTTATCATCACTTAGGATGATACTACATCTTATTTATTAGAGAAGATATCATTTTCTTTCTCTAGATCATAGATGATAACACACAATTTGCAATATCTTTAATAAAGACTCTTCAAAGGACATGAGCAAGTTATGAACTTGCCTTGTGACTGCAAGGTAGTGAAGTCGGATGCTTCCATCTGACCTTGAGCTTCGGTTTCTAAAAAAACCATTATTGCCTGATAAGGACAATATTTAAAGAAGCAATATGCAATGCATAGTAATGTCATGCAATGATTTATTCTTTGCTTCGTTGCATGTTTTACTCTTTTAGTAAAACCTTACTATTTTATGTAATTAATAAAAGACAAATATCATTCTATGAATTTATTTCATTTAAATATTTTCTGAAATTCCTTTAAGGAAATAGATTTATTTCTATCACACCAAATTTACTTTTCAAAAATACAAATTAGTATTCTTTTTTCTATAATAATATAATCATTTAGGATCTTAAAAGTGAATTTTATTCAATTTTAAGTGTTTCCTATATTTTAGTAAAATTCTAAAGTCATTAGCATCCTTTTACTAATAACCTTAAATTTTTAATTGCCAAAAATTATATTGATTATTTTTCCTCAATAGAAAATATTTTTGTGAGTTCATAGAGATATTATTTGTATTTTTTAAGATTTTTATATATTTATCTAGAGTTGCTTTTATTTCAGGGGTATATTTGTAATTATTCCCTTTTTAAAGAACTCTATTAATATACGGGCCTAGCCTATTGGGCTGGGCTGACCCAACCTAACCTGGCCCACTTGGCCTGGTTACACCCACTAGGGTAGTACAGGGTTGCCGACAGGCCCAGTACCCCCCACGCACTCACACTCCTCTCTATCTCTCTCTATCTCATTCACGCGGTCACCTCCTCCGTCTGCTACCACCGTCGTGCACGATTCCGGCCAACTCCGGCCACCGTTGTCGCCGCCACGGTGCAAGGTGACTAAGTCGACGACGCCGCTCCATCCTGTCCAAGGAGATTCGCCGCTAGGGATCTCTCCTGACCACGCTGACCCCTGCCCGAAACTAGGGTTAGGGTTGGCCGCCCTGGAGCATCGGCGATGGTGCACCGGATTTCGCATGGCGTACGCCTCTCTTCTCTGGTGGATCTGACACATGGTTGGTGTGGGTTGCAGTGCTGATGACTCGCAGGTATAGGGGGGTGTATCACAGTATTTTCAAGGGAAATGAAACCCAATTTATTGATTCGACAGATGGGGAGCCAAAGAATATTTATAAGCCTTAACAGCTGAGTGGTCAATTCAGGTGCACCTAGAAACAATCTTGCTCACAGCAGTTTATCAGTAGCAACAGTTTGTAGTAGGAATAGTAAAGTAACGGCAGTAGTAAAGTAAAGACAGTAGTAACAATAGCAGTAAATAGTAGGATTCGAGTGCGGTAGGCATAGGGATGGATGGACGGGCATTGCATGGACAAGACAGTTCACATAGCAATCAGAACATAGGGCAATTTTAGATAAATAAGATAAAGCATCCAAGTACTAGATAATCATAGGCATGTGTTCCATATATAGTCATACGTGCTCGCAATGAGAACTTGCACAACATCTTTTGTCCTGCCAGCCCGTTTGCAGCGGGGCCTCAAGGGAACTACTGGCAATTAAGGTGCTCCTTTTAATTGAGCATTGGAGCAAAGCATTAACACTCTGTGAACATATGTGATCCTCACATCAAAGCCATTCCCTCCGGTTATCCCGATTTTTGTCACTTCGGGGCCATTGGTTCTGGACAACAGCGTGTGTATACAACTTGCAGGTAAGACCATAAACAATACTATCATAATAAATCAATAACATGTTCAGATCTGAAATCATGGCACTCGGGCCCTAGTGACAAGCATTAGGCATAACAAGTCGCAACAAAGTAAAAAAGCACTAATAATAGATACTAGGCACCATGCCCTAACAATCTGATGCCATTACATGAATGATCTCATCCAATCCCTACCATCCCCATAGCCTATAGCAGGGGATTACTCACTCATAGATGGGGGAAACATGGATGGTCGATGGAGAAGCGATGGTGATGATGATGGCGATGATCTCCTCCAATTCTCCGTCCCGGCAGGGTGCCAGAACGGAGTTTTTGGTTCTAAATCGTGGAATCTTGTGGTGGCGGCGGAGGGGAATTCTTTGTGGAAAAACGTCGAACCCCCCTGAGTTTTTAGGTCAGAAGACATCTTATAGGCGAAGAGGGAGACCGAGGGGGTGCCTGGGGTGGCCAGACCACCCCCTGGCGTGTCCAGGCCTAGCCCATGCGGCCAGGTGGTATGGCTGGGCCCCAGCCCCACTCCGCCTCATATTCTGGCTCCGAGAGTCTTCTGGTGAAATAGGATTTTTGGCATATTTTCCGGGATTTTTCCTGATAGTTGATTTTGTGCACAAAAACTAGACACCAAAGTAATTCTGCTGAAAACAACGTCAGTCCGTGTTAGTTGCATCCAAATCACACAAGTTTAGAGGAAAAACAATAGCAAAATTGTTCGGGAAAGTAGATACGTATTTTACGTATCAACTCCCCCCAAGCTTAGCTTATTGCTTGTCCTCAAGCAATTCAGTTGAAAACTGAGTGCGATAAAACAAACTTTCACAAACACATTTGCTTCGTATGATGTATATATTCTCAGCATGTGTTCAACTACTTAGACAATTCATAATAAGGAGTATGCAACTATGTTTATTTAATAGGCATTGCAAGCTATGAAGAGGTTCCAACTCAAAAATAATAAGTAGCATGAAACATAAACATAAGCAACATTACAATGCTCATAACAAGGTATGATAGAGTGGTATCTCGCTTGCCTTCTTATTGTGAATGCCAAGGCACCTCTGAAGTTCAGGTGAAGACTAGAATTAAAGATATGAAAGATACAAGCATCAAAGTCATACCACAAATAATCAAGTTTTGAGACAAGCACATTACACTAAGAATGACAACTATGCTCTCAAGAAGGTGCTCATAGAATATGTGGAGACTCAACACGGGAATGAAAAGGTTTTGAATAGTTTGAAACGCTTCCAAATGCTGATAGTATGGTACTCATTAGCTTTGAGCTCTCATTGCCCCTATCATAAGCATCTTTAATATGGTTAAGGTGAAAGTGAGGTCCAGTCTGAGTTATATGCTTGACAGACTATAAACTGGAAATCCCATGTCCCTTGAGTATGAGGGTCGCTCCTCATGCTACTCAACTTTAGTTACCGGTAAGTTCTTGTCATCGTAAATACGTGTGTATCATAGAGAACCGCCAACGGGGTACCCCTTGCCCGATGATACGGAAGAATCCCCATATCAAAATGACAAGGCAAGCAGACAATGAGTATCTCAACAATCTTCTATGGGAAAATGGTGCTTTTTTCTCTCTTTTCTCAAATCTCTTTTTTTCTTTTTCTCAATAGCTATCTCTCTCTTTATTATAAGAAGAATGCTTCATAGATACTTATTATGGTTACGCTGCAGGTTTCCACCATGACAGCATGCATTAGATTGGCGGCCCAGGCGTTTCTCTAACACACATACATAACTCCATGGACTTACAAGCTCCCCTTTTATTTCACACCAATGACATCCGCAAACAAAAGAGCATGGTATCAACTGGGTATATATTTACAGGTGTTGAAAGCGTTCCCCATGACAGCACAGTTCTGCTAATCCCCACCCTATAATTTGCAAGCATATAACTTTCATGGACAGTCACAATGGTTCAGGTTTATTAAGTGCAGGAAATAAGTGTGCCATCAAGTTCGTGAGAGCTTTACTAACTAACTTTCTCATAACAAACAAACATTTTATTCGGAAGAAAACAAGGCATATTGAATATGCATGGTAATAGCAAATGATGCTAATAGGTAGGTATGGTGGACACTTTTGGCAATATTTGGTTTTAGGGAGTTGGAAACACGAGTCCAACATACTCAGTGTAAGTGAAGGCTACCAATAGCAAGGGAGCGACAAACGAGAGAGCAATAGTTGTCATAATCATGCTTGCAACAAAACAGGACTAATCATGGCATGAAAGTGATTCAAGACCCTCAAAGCAAAATAATTCATCGAGGCTTAACTAATTATTTCAGTCATATGCATGCGTGAGCACGTGCCAAGTCAATTCAAATGAAACATTCAGAGGAGGATACCACGGTGTCATACCAAGTTATGAATAGAGTAATGCAAGAAAACATTCATATGACATGCTACAAACTATTAGCAAGCTGGAACTAACCATATGAAAGCCAGACTACTAAGAATCCATAAATAACATACACCCTACACGAACAGGCTAAGCATGCCCACAATGATGAGTATATGTACAAAAATGAAAACAAACAGAGTTTGTTACCAGCCTCTTACCAGACCTCAAGTTGTCATTAATCCTCATTATTGCCCTTCACTTGTGTGGCTTGAATAATAACATGAAACCAAATCCCACTAAGGATTGCTGAACCCTGCAACAAAAATCACAAAACCAAAGAAGAACAGCAAATATTTTGGAGTTTTCGATTTTTAAAACAAGAACCAAAAAGGGAAGAACAAGCAAAGCAAAATCTTTTTGGGTTTTTCGAATAGTTCAAACAAAGCAAGCAAACCAAGGCAAAAAGGAAGAAGAAAACCAAAGAGAAACAACAGAAATATTTTTGATATTTTTGTGTTTTAGAAAGCAAAAGCAAAGAGAGAACAAAAACTAAAAAGAGAACGAAACATGAATATACAAAGTACCGACGCAAAATGATATGGAGATGAGTGCGATGTTGGCGTACCTCCCCCCAAGCTTAGGCTTTTGGCCTAAGTGGGTATCAATCCCAAGCTGGCCAGGATGGAGCTCCTCCGTAGTACGGTGAGGAGGTACCCTCGTCCTAGTGCGAGCTCGAGGACGCCCCACCGTAGTGCGCAGAGTAATCGTAGGAGGGCACATCCTCCTGGTGCTGTCGGTGGAAACCCAGCAAGCAGAGCTGCTCGTCCATCTCCTTCTTGGAGCGCCACCACGGCCTCCTGTGAACACTGAACAAAGTAGATTGTGTCAAAGGAATCTCCCTTTCATCCCCATTAGTAAACAACATCCTATATACTAAACTGTCCAACTCAGAATCAGCAGTGACAAAGTGATGTGTTTTCATAGCAGCAAGGTCAAGCCTTTGTGGTGCCATTATAGTATCATTGGGATCCACTGAAAGCTCTAATGCATTGACCATACGTGAAGCGATGATGCCCCCATAGATAGGCCCCCTAGCAGCTAGGCGACGAGCAATAAGAGAGCCAAGATTGTACCGAGTATCATTGTTAAGCGCAGAAGCAAGGAAGGCTAAATGATAGTTGGAGATATTACACGTATTCTCCCTACCAAGAACGCTAGTAGCAAGATAATAGGCAAAGTATCTAAGAGCAGGGAGTTGGATGTTTCTTATCTTTCCGCATTGAGCTACGCGGTCGTCGCCGTTGGTCACACCCCGATAGAGCTCCAACAAATCAGCGGGTCAACCTTGAATCTTCTTCACGGTCCCTATCATGCCCACACCTATAATACTATAAAATCTTTCCAATGACATGGTAAAGGTCAGATTATAAATTCTGAAAGAGACAGTTGACTGATAGGGCATGTTAGTAAACACGAAGCTCTCAACAAAAGTTTTGGTGAGCATAGCGTATTGCTAACTCTCATCTTGCATGTATGAGGTCAAACCAACCCTCTGAATCAGTAGCAAGAAATCATCAAGAATCCCTGCAGCTTGTAAGAAAGTAAAACAAGGAAAAGTGGATGGGTGAGAATCCTCATCATCTCCTTCATTACCAATGCGAGGTGCAATGAGATCGTCGTTGTATGACGGCCTAAACTGAGAGGCTGATCTTGAGGGCCTTGACCTCCTAGGTGCATCCCTCTCAAATATTTCTCCAAAGGTATGGTTGTTCATGTTTGATATTCTGAAATTTAAACATCTATTAAACAAGTGATTGCAAAGTGAATATAATGAAGGGCACTACTCATAGGGACTTGTAAGAGGCCTAAACATGCATCAAAACTATATCTCTAAGCATCAAACAAGCTTACAAGCTCTCATAACCTGTCACCTACAGCAGCAAAATACTCAAGATATAAACCACTAAACACAAATCTACTTGGACAACCGAAGGACTCACATACCGGAGAACAAATGCTCCAAATTTCAGAAGCAAAGATGGGCTGAGAAAGGAGATCGAAAAATCGAGGGCAAGCACAGCAAGAACACGATTTTGAGCAATGAACTGGTGTTTACACAGGAGAGAGAAGAAAGTGGCAAGTGAGAGAGTGGGTGGAGGGCCAGGTGGCCCACACCATAGGCAAGCGCGCCCTAGGGCTGGCTGCGCCACCAGGTGGTGTGCCTTCCTGGTGGGCCCCCCTGGTACCTTCCAGGCACTCCTCTACCCCTTTTTTCACGTAAAAATTTAATATGAATTTTCTGGAATTTTTCGAGACACTTTATTTTTGAGCAATTTTCAGGTATAGATAAATGATTTTCTAACAAAAAAAGGTTTTTGGAAAAATGCAATGACAAAACAAGGCTAAAACTTCAGAAGTTCTAAGACACTCTAACATGCAAGCAACTAACAACAGAAAAGTAAACTAAACGAAAGCAAAAACTAAATGGATAGAATAGAAGTAAGCAGAGATAATCATGGTGAAAACATTATTTTGTTCAATGAAATCCTTTTGTTAACAAGGTTGATCAGGTCTTGTTACCAAAACAATTTTATATGAAACAAAACTTTGTATTTCACTAATGATTATGTTACCTCAACTTTGATAGCAATGGTCCCAATCATAATAGTTTCAAACTTTTCTCGTGGTATGGGACAATATATTTCTCCAACTTGAATGCCCTCAACATGTTCAATTGAATTCAAACCATAAGTCCTATCAATCTTCTTGGGGAAATAGACAGTATGTTCCTTGTCATTAACATTGAAGGTCACCTTTCCTTGGTTACAATTAATAACAACTCCTGCAGTATTAAGAAAATGTCTCCCAAGAATAATAGACATATTATCATCTTCGGGCATTTCAAGCACAACAAAATTAGTTAATATCAAGCAATTATGAGCCACTTGAATAGGTACATCCTCACATATACCAACAGGAATAGTGGTAGATTTATCAGCCATTTGCAAAGATATATCAGTTGGTATTCGTTTTTCAAGTTGAAGTCTCTTGTAGAGAGATAAAGGCATAACACTAACTTCAGCTCCCAAATCACACAAAGCAGTTCTAACATAATTATTCTTAATAGAGCAAGGAATGGTTGGAATCCCTAGGTCTCCAAGTTTCTTTGGAACCTTACCATTAAAGGAATAATTAGCAAGCAAAGTAGAAATTTCTTCATTAGGGATCTTCCTTTTATTCGAGACAATATCCTTCATATACTTTGAATAAGGAGGAAATTTAATAGCATCAGTCAAAGGAATTTGCAAGAATAAAGGTTTCATCCACTCACAAAACTTATTATATTGTTCATCTTCCTTTGACATCTGTTTCTTATCAGGGAAAGGCATAGGTATTTGGACCCAAGGCTCTCTTTCACTACCATGTTTCTTAGCAACAAAATCTTCTTTAGTGTATTTAGTATTCTTAGTGTGCTTTTCAGGTTCTTCTTCAACTTTTTCTTTATCAGGAACATCATTTTCTTCATTACCACTTTTAGTTTCAGCATCAGAGATAGATATACTATTAGGATCTTTAGCAGGTTCAGAGGGTTCTATAATATTTTTATGTTTCTTTTTTCTTTTCTTACGAGTAGAACCACTATTTTCAGCTTGTTGAGAATCCTACTCGATTCTTTTAGGATGCCCCTCAGGATATAGAGGATCCTGGGTAACAGCACCACTTCTAGTTCTAATTTCATAAGAATGTTTTTCTTTAGCAGCATTAACTAGCAAGTCTTTCTGCACTTTAATAAGTTGATCTATTTGAGTTTGAACCATTTGAAAATGTTTGACAATCATTTTAACATCATTACAGGTTCTTTCCACAATATCTTTTAACTCAACAATAGCTCTAGTGTTTTCCATTAGATGATTTTGCACCTTTCTATTAAAATTATCTTTCTTAACAATAAAAATGTCGAATTCTTCTAAGAATTGATCAGGAGGTTTGAGGTAAGGAACGTCACCTTCATCAAAGTGTTGGAGAGAGTGTACCTCAATAGTGGATGAGTAGGGGATAGGCTTACATAATTCTTCTATAGGAGGTAAATTCTTGACATCTGCAGCTTTAATTCCCTTCTCCTTAAGACATTTCTTAGCTTCCTTCATCACTTCATCATTCAATTTAATAACTCCCCTCTTCTTAGACGATGGTATAGGCGTCGGTATAGCTGGTTCAGGTATAATTGTTTCAGGTATAGCTGGTTCAGGAGGAGTCCAATCTTCATAATTCTTTCTTATCTTAGCCATTAATTCCTCAGCTTCCTTGGGAGTCCTATTCCTGAAAACACAATCATCACAACTATCTAGGTGTGTCCTAGATTCTTCAGTTAGTCCATTATAAAATATATCAAGAAGCTCATTCTTAGGTAATGGACATCCAGCATGTGCATGAATCAAAGCACAAAACCTTTCCCAAGATTCAGGCAATATCTCTTTTTCTCCCTGTTTAAAATCAAAAAGTTCCTGCAAAATAGCATGTCTAGCACTAGGAGGGAAATATTTCTGCTGGAAAGTACTAAATAAGCAATCAGGGCTATCAATAGATCCAGGAGGTAAATTACTAAACCAAGTTTTAGCTTCTCCTTTCAATGAAAAGGGGAAAATCTTAGCAACAAAGTAAGTACGCATCTTAATATCATCAAAAAATAAGCCACTCATGGTAGAAAGCTCAGTCATATGTGCTACCGCACTTTCATTCTTAGTCCCACAAAAAGGTTCTTTCTCAACAATGGCTATATAGGATAAATCAAGAGAGAAATCATAATCTTTATCTTTAATGTTTATGGGAGAAGCAGCAAACTTAGCATTAGGAGATAATTTGGGTCTAATAGTATGCCTCTCAAGGAGTTTCTTAGCAGCACTCCTATCATGGGTGTTTTAACATTATTTAATAAATTCATTGGTCATCTCAACATAACCGTCTTCAATATCATAGCTCTCTCTAGACTCAGGTGAACTAACAGGTGTAGTAGTGTTTTCATTAGGAGTTTCAGTATTTCTAGCTATAGTTCTAGCAATCGTAGCATCTAGGAAAGGACCTAATGAACCACTCTTATCAAGCACAGTAGAAGCAGCATCATAAGTATCAGAAGTTTCAGATTTAGTAGTAGTAGCAGTGTGTGTAGCATGTGTATGTGGTGGTGTAAGGAACTTACTCATAACAGATGGTGAATCAAGAGCAACAGAGGTGTTCAGAACCATACCTCTTCTTGTAGTGGATGGTAAAATAGTAACTTTGCCATCACAAGACTTGCCCATGATGGATGGATGGCAGTGAACAATAATGATTCCAAGTGGACTTGATAAATAAAGCTATGCTCCCTCGCAACAGCGCCAGAAAATAGTCTTGATGACCCACAAGTATAGGGGGTGTATCGCAGTATTTTCGAGGGAAGTGAAACCCAATTTATTGATTCGACACAAGGGGAGCCAAAGAATATTTATAAGCCTTAACAACTGAGTTGTCAATTCAGCTGCACCTGGAAACAATCTTGCTCATAGCAGTTTATCAGTAGCAACAGTTTTTTGTAGTAGGAATAGTAAAGTAACGGCATTAGTATAGTAAAGATAGTAGTAACAATAGCAGTAAATAGTAGGATTCGAGTGCGGTACGCATAGGGATGGATGGATGGGTGTTGCATGGACAAGACAGTTCACATAGCAATCAGAACATATGGCAATTGCAGATAAATAAGATAAAGCATACAAGTACTAGATAATCATAGGCATGTGTTCCATATATAGTCATACGTGCTCGCAATGAGAACTTGCACAACATCTTTGGTCCTACCAGCCCGTTTGCAGTGGGGCCTCAAGGGAACTACTGGCAATTATTGTTCTCCTTTTAATAGAGCACCAGAGCAAAGCATTAACACTCTGTGAACACATGTGATCCTCACATCAAAGCCATTCCCTCTGGTTATCCTGATTTCTATCACTTCGGGGCCATTGGTTCCGGACAACAATGTGCGTATACAACTTGCAGGTAAGACCATAAGCAATACTATCATAATGAATCAATAACATGTTCAGATCTGAAATCATGGCACTCAGGCCCTAGTGACAAGCATTAAGCATAACAAGTCGCAACAAAGTCAAAAAGCACTAATAATAGATACTAAGCACCATGCCTTAACAATCTGATGCCATTACATGAACGATCTCATCCAATCCCTACCATCCCCATAGCCTACAACGGGGGATTACTCACTCATAGATGGGGGAAACATGGATGGTCGATGGAGAAGCGATGGAGAAGCGATGGTGATGATGATGGCGATGATCGCCTCCAATTCCCTATCCCGGCGGTGTGCCAGAACAGAGTTTCTGGTTCCGAATCGTGGAATCTAGTGGTGGCGGCAGAGCGGAACTCTTTCTGGAAAAACGTCGAACCCCTTGAGTTTTTTGGTCAGAAGGCATCTTATAGGCGAAGAGGGAGACCGAGGGGGTGTCTGGGGCGGCCAAACCATCCCCAGGCACTGCCAGGCCCATCCCGCGCGGTCAAGTGGTGTGGCTGGGCCTCGGCCCCACTCCGTCTCATATTCTGGCCCCAGGAGTCTTCTTGTGAAATAGGATTTTTGGCATATTTTCCGGGATTTTTCCTGATAGTTGATTTTCTGCACAAAAACTAGACACCAAAGTAATTCTGCTGAAAATAGCGTCAGTCCGTGTTAGTTGCATCCAAATCACACAAGTTTAGAGGAAATACAATAGTAAAAGTGTTCGGGAAAGTAGATACGTTTTGGACGTATCAAGCGCCCCTTCAGGGTTCTCCCCGTGCCGCTGTTTCTGCTTCGCCGTCGGCCATCCTCTGCCTCCTCTTCGATTCTTTTTTAGAGGACTTTGAGTAAGTTTGGCTACTCCCCTTCTATGCTCCTCTCTACCTTGCTCAATAACCTCTATGTGCATCTAGTGATCAATCCTAATTGGGGTTCATGGTTTGATTAGGGTTCATCTCTCTGGTTTGATTATGATGACTCTATTAGGACTGATTGTAGTGGTTATACTGTCCTGGATGTTTACCCAATTATGCTAGTGATGTGGATTTCACTATTGTTTCCTGATCTTGGTACTGACAATGGTTCTGTCAGTAAGGTTCACTTGATCTTTATACACTAGTTTGTGTTCATCTTTTAGATTGGAGTTAATATGATACTCCTATGATTCTCTGATTGGGTAAAAACAACCTTGGTTATGATTCCTGAGTGTTCATTCCAGGAAAATGATTCGTTTAGCTAACTGCAAGTTTACTGATGAAATATAAGTAAAGCATTTTCTTTGTTTTAGAAGTTATATTTGTGACACCTTCTTTAGAATGGTACACAAGTGTTCACACTTCTATTGTCTAACTTCTACTTGTGTCCAAGTATGGCTGGCTAAATGAATGGAAAGCTTTTGCTGGCTTTATTATCCTAAGATGCTACAGTCTATTTAGCATATGATGCTGGTCTGAGGCATAGCTAAGTAAAATTAAGTTTGTTACTAGCTGACCCCCATAGATGTGCTCTGATGCATGGTATCAACTAATGATGCTTGAATTTTTTTAAGAGAATGATTGGCATATTCACTGTTAAATATAGATCCTTAAGATCAATAGATTGTAGAGGTGCTACTCCACAAGAGATGTGCCCTGAATCTTGTTCTAAGGCTGTTGTTATATATGAATGTGGAGATTTAAGTTTATATCCAAGATCTATGATGCATAGGCTGAGATCTTGGATTTGTTTGTAAAAATTTGTCATTGGATTTCATCTAAATGCTTCTGGGATGAATATATACCCCACTTGGGTGTTTTCTGAGAAGATTAGGTAAACAACATATGCTCATTTGACTCTATGATAATCTGATCATGTGGTGAGATTATTTGAATTCACCAGATTATTTGTTGGTTGATGATGTTGTGGTGTTGCTTTCTGCCTGCTCTAGCTCTGCATCACCCGGTGCTGCTCATGTGCCTTTGTGATTGAACTTTCTTTCCACCTGCTCCACCCCCTCCTTATGTTACCATCAAGTGGAGATCTGATGGTTGATTTGGGTAAGTTTGTGGAGTATTTGTCTATGGTTTCAGCAAGTTCTATAGCTGTGAGTGTGTACCTGAGAAGGAGAAATGAGCTCCTCTGTTCCCCTTCGACTGGTGATCTGTATGGTAGCTTATACTACTGCTGGTAGCTTGACAGCACACACCATGCAGTTACTCGACTAAGTTGTGTGTCTGTGTGTTGTGCATGTGGATCACCTCAAGTAACTTGGCTTTTACTATTACATGTTTACTGATTGACAGCCTAGTGAAACTTACTTTTATCCACTTGGTTTTTACTATAATCTTAACTATTTACTGATAAGAATATATACTTCACTTTTTGTGAAATTTACCCTTTTATTTACTCAATGATGTACCATGAATAGTGCACTTCACTATTCAACATTGAGAGTAAAAATTGTCTAACTAACCCCTAATTTTCCTTTCTAGTTGTTTTTCTTATTTACAGGAACAAGATCTGGACTCACAAGATTAGTATAGGAGTAGATAGTTAGTATAGGTTCTTCTTGTAACCTTCTTTGTAATCTTTTTGTAAAGGATCTTGTAAAGATATTATTACAAGTTAATAAAGTTAAATTTATGTTCTATGTAACCTTATACCTTTGATGTATTTGTCATCAGTTGTGACCTTATTATAAAATAGAGAAATAAGAATTAATTCTTAGTTAATTTTCCTTGTCATTAACTCTTATTGTTGATTACTATTTCTTTATTAAAACCAAACAATGTTAATAAGGTTTTCTTTTGGAAAACCCTTCAACACTACTAACCTCTAATATTTAGATACTTTCAATTTGATTTGAATTTCAAATTTGAATTCAAAGTAATTTCCCCAAATTCTTAATACTTCCTAAAGGTCATGTCAAAATTCATAGAAATCACTAACAAGAGCTATTCCTACCTTCAGTTAGTGAAAGAAACTCTGATCCCTTTAGTGTTTTGTTTGGCGAAAAGTTACCCTGATTTTACAGATGCATGCATGCACAAACTTATATTCCTATTTCTACCCTTCGTTGAATCCTAATGCTGGGATGTTACAGGTCTCCTTCGACGAAAGACCTTGGACGTAGCCGTCTGTTGTGGTAGTTGCGGAGGCTCTGCTGATAGATCGTAGATCGCTCCGCCGCAATCTCGTGTACTTCGTCGAGGAGGTCGATGGAGTTTTCGAGTGTGGTTGTTGACTCAGCCTCACTGTATGCTATGACCCTTGGGGATTTATAGCGTACTTCCATAGGTTGCACTGCCTCAGCGCCATGTACCATGAAGAATGGAGTGTAGCATGTGGCACTGTTTGGAGTTGTGCACAGGCTCCATAGTACTGATGGTAGTTCCTCTGGCTAGCACCTTGCTGCTCGTTCGAGTGGCCTGAGGAGACTTTTCTTGATGCCATTGCAGACGAGGCCGTTGGCCTCCTCGACTTGACCATTGGTCTGGGGGGGGTGCTACCGAAGCATAGCTGATGTTGATTCCTAGGTTTTCATAGAAATCCTGGAACTCAATCGAAGTGAAGTTCATCCTGTTGTCGGTGATAATCCAGTGTGGCACCCCAAACCTGTAGGCGATGGACTTGAAGAATTTGACGGCGGTGGAGCCTATCTGATTTGTCACCGGCATGGCCTCGATCCACTTGGTGAACTTGTCGACTGTGACGAGGAGGAAAGTGTAACCTCCTGGTGATGACTTTTGCAGCCTGTTGACCATGTCCAGTCCCCATTGCACGAAGGGCCAGGCCACAGGTATTGGCCTGAGTTCCACACTCGATGCGTGCGGTTTGTCTGTGAACCATTGGCAGGCATTGCACTTGGACGATGTCCTTAGCATCGTGCATTGTCGTTGGCCAGTAGAAACCAGCTCGTAGAGCTTTATCGACGAGGGCGCGACTCCTCGCATGGTGGCCACAGGTGCCTTCATGTATCTCGAGGAGGACGGCTCTCCTGTCACCATTGGAGACGCAGCGCTGAAGGACTCCTGTGATGTTGCACTTGTAAAACTCATCGTTAATGATGGTGAAGTCTTTTGAGCGTCGTGCTATGTGTCACACATCTATCGAGTCTCTGGCAGCTTTTTGCTGAGCAGGTATGTGATGGATGGCTGCATGTAAGATGGCTCGATGAGCATGACCTCCATGGGGCCTTCGAGTCCTCCAGGCTCTTGTTCTTCGTCGTCTATTTTTTCGAGTCCTCCGGGTGGCGTGGCCCTCGAGTCATTCGATGTGCCAGCTGGTTGCTCTAGAGCCTTTGGCTTGATGGATCGTTCACAGATCTGCTCCAGAAAGACTTCGTATGGTATTGGAGCTCAAGTGGAGCCTATGTCGGTAACTGTATTTGCCTCCTCGTTGCTTTCGCGGCCTACGTGCCACAGCTCATAGTTGTCGAAATCTCCTTCGTGTGCGTCGTAGAGGTTGTGGTAGGAGATCATGTTGTCGCTCAAGGCATTGCACTGGTTCATGGTTTGATCCACCACAAGTTTGGAGTCACCATAGATGACGAGTCTCGTGGTGCCGCATGCCTTGGCCATCCGCATCCCATGGAGCAGGGCCTCGTATTCATCTTCATTGTTGGAGGCGTGGAACTGCATTCGCAGAACATACCTCATCTTGTCGCCATGTGTTGACGGCAGGATGACGCCGATGCTAGCTCCTTCTCGATGTTTTGATCCGTCGAAGTGCATTTTTCATAGGGAGGACATGTCTGGTGTGTCAGGGAGCTGGTTTTCCATCCAGTGGACCAAGAAATCTGGGAGCACTTGCGATTTAATCACGTCTCGCTTCTCATATGTGATGTCTTGTGGAGACAGCTCAATCCCCCAAAGCGCGACTCGTCCGGTGGCGTCGGGTTGTTGAGGATGGCCCTAGTGGAGCATCGTTTACCACAATAATGGGGTGCTCCTGGAAGTAGTGGCGCAGTTGCCGGGCCATCATGAAGATTCCATATGCTAGCTTTTGATAGTGCGGGCACCGCTGCTTCGTCGACGTGAGCACCTCACTGAGGTAGTATACTGGGCATTGCACCCCGTGGACTTTGTTCTCCTCGGCTTGTTCCACTACTAGGATTGTACTGACCACCTGGTTGGTAGTGGAGATGTATAGCAATATGGGATCCTTTTCTCTAGGTGTCACCAGTACTAGCGAGGTGGAGAGTAGACGCTTGAGATCTTCGAATGCCTCTTGTGCTTCATCCGTCCACTCGAACTTCTCAGCTTTGTGGAGGAGTTGGTAAAATGGCAGCGCCTTCTCACCCATTCGACTGATGAATCGACTGAGCGCCGCAATTCGCCCAGCTAGCTGTTGGACGCCTTTTACGTTATTTGGCTTCTCCATGGCCAGTATGGAATTTATCTTCTTCGGGTTTGCCTTGATTCCCCTCGCAGAGATGAGGTACCCGAGCAGTTGCCCAGATGGTATGCCAAAGGCGCATTTTTCCGGATTTAGCTTGTTCCAGTAGCGGTCAAGGTTGTTGAAGGTCTCGCGTAGATCATCAAGTAATGAGGCCACCTCCTTAGTTTTGACGATGATATCATCGACATAGGCTTGGATATTTCAGCCAAGTTGGCTCTTGAGGCAGGCCTGCATACACCGCCAGTAGGTGGCTACTGCGTTCTTCAGCCCGAAGGGCATTGTTGTGTAGCAGAAGACAACGAAAGGCGTGATGAAGGCCGTTTTCTCTTGGTCCTCTTCCTTCATTCGAATCTGATGATAGCCTGAGTAGGTGATGGCTCTGTGTATGGCGCCAGAAAAATGCTGGAGCAGTGTTGATGTAGAGCTCGTTGGGAACCCCAAGAGGAAGGTATGATGAGCACAGCAGCAAGTTTCCCTCAGTATGAAACCAAGGTTTAATCTTACCAGTAGGAGCAAGGAAACACCCCAAAGGTGTTGCTAGCTGAGCCTTGGCAGGGCGCACTACCGGTGCTAGTAGCAACGTGGAGACCTGCACAACACAACCACATAACTTTGTCCCCAACTTGCGATGAGGTTGTCAATCTCACCGTGTTTTGCGGAAAACAAAGGATTAAACATATCGAGTGGAAAGAAGTAAAAGTTTGCAGAAAGTAAACACAAAGCAGTAAACAGTTTGTAGATTGAATGTAAAAGACAAGGACCAGGATCCATAGTTCACTAGAGGTGGCTCTCCTTAAGATAGATAACATGCTGGGTGAACAAATTACAGCGGGGCAATTGACAAACATCGAGAAAGCAATACATGCATATACTAATCATCTTGACTCCTTTGAGATTCGATTGGGCATTACAACATTATACATAGACCGCCATCCAACTGCATTTATGACTAATAATCCACCTTCAGGTTATCATCCGAACCCCCTCCGGTATTAAGTTGCAAGCAACAGATTATTGCTTTACAAACTACGTGTAAAGTAAACAATACGATTGTTCTATGAACAAAGGATTGTTGTTTTATCCCTAGTAGCAACAGCACATCTAGTACCTTAGAGATTTCTGTCATTTCCCCAGATTACCAGAGGCATGAACCTACTATCGAGCATAAATACTAACTCTTGGAGTTGCTAGCATCTACTTGGCCAAGATAGCTACTAACAACGGAAAGCATGCAAGATCACAAATAACAAAGACATGATAGAATCAATAATCAATCTGAAATAGCATCTCAATATCCATCGGATCCCCGCAAACACAACATGCAGAATTACAAATAGATGATCTTGATCATGAACGGAGCTCACAAAATCTAAACATGAAAGCACAAAGGAGGAGAACCAGCCATCTAGCTACTACATGGATCCGTAGTCCAAGGTTGAACTACTCACGCATCACACTGGAGGCTTGCATGGTGATGAAGAAGGCCTCCAGGGTGAATTCCCCTCTCCGGCAGGGTGCCGAGAAGAGCTTCAGATCCCTCCCGATCTAGGGATGGAGATGACGAAGGCTACAGACTCTTTCGTGGATTTTTATCGGGCACTTAGGGTTTTCGTCCCGAGGGCATCTTATAGTCGGAAGGGGAGGCCGAGGGGGTGCCGGAGGTGGCCACACCAACCCCTGGCGCGGGCCAGGCTGGGCCGCGCGGCCAGGTGGTGTGGTGGCCCCCTGGCTCCTCTCCGTCTCGTAATCTGGCATCTGATGACTTCTGGAAAAATAGGCACTTTGGCTTTTGTCCCGTCTAATTCCGAGAATATTCATTTTCTGACTTTCCTCGAACCAAAAACAGCAGAAAACAGGCAGCTGGCATTGTGGCTCTTGTTAATAGGTTAGTCCAAGAAATCATATGAAAATTACTCCAAAGTGTGGACAAAACACAAGAAAGTGGATAAAACCAAGCATGGAACATCAAAAATTATAGATACATTTGGAATGTATCAACATCCCCAAGATTAACTCCTGCTCGTCCTCGAGTAGGTAAGTGATAAAAAGAAAGAATAATTTTTGAGGTGACATGCACCATCAAAGACTTGATCAAAGTATTTGTAAAACATTCAAAGCTGGGATCAAAGTACTTCAATCATAACATGAAAGACAAAGTTCTAGAAATAAGACAAAGAAACTATGATGCTACATGAAAAGGCACAAACAAAAGATTCATGAATAACAATGCTTTGCAAGACGTTTGTTTGTTTCACATAAAGAAAACATAGCATAATAGTATTCTGCTTGTCCCTCAATAGAGTATTAAATATAAATGCATAGGACACCTTCAAAGTTCATAAGAGTGACTAGATACAAATAGTTTAAAACAAGCAATATCAAAGTATGCATCAATCAACTAGTCTTGGGACAATGCACATAGAACTAAGAATGGCCACTATGCTCTCAAAGTAGGTGCATAAAGGTAGAAGGTGGAAACTCAATATAATGGTGGAAGAAAGGCCTTTATATAAAAGGAAGTAGGGATTCAAGTCTCATAAAAAGCTTCCAAAAATTATGGTACTTATAGCTTTCAGCTCTCATTGCCCCTATCATAAGCATTTTGAAGTGATTAAGGTTAAAGTGAACAAACTATGGTGTACATGCTTGACGAAGTATAAGTCAGAAATCTCATGTCCCTTGTATACGAGGGCCGCTCCTCATGCTACTCAAGTTTAGTCACCGGTAAGTTCTTGTCATTGTAAGTATATGTGTATCATAGAGAACCGCCAACAGGGTACCCCTTGCCCGATGATACGGAAGAATCCCCATATCAAAATGACAAGGCAAGCAGACAACGAGCATCTCAGCAATCTTCTTATTTACCATTGGAATATGGTGCTTTTTTCTCTCTTTCCTCTTTTCATAATCTCTTTTTTTCTCTTTTCTCTTTTTTTCTCAATATAGAACTCTTTTTTATAAGAAGAATGCTTCATAGACTGCTCAATATGGTTACGCTGCAGCTTTCCACCATGTCAGCATGGATTAGACCAGCGGCCTAGGCATTTCTCTAACACATATACATAACTCCATGGACTTACAAGCTCCCCTTTCATTTCACACCGACGACATTCAGATACAAAAGAGCATGATATCAACTAGGTACAAGTACCAAGTGCAATGTTGAAAGCGTTCCCCATGAAAGCATGGTTCTGCTAATTCCCAACAAATAAGTGCAAGCATATACAACATAGATGACACAATGGTTCAAGTTTATTAAGGGCAAGAAAAGTAAAGTGTGCCATCAAGTTCGTGAGATCTTTAATCACTAGTTTTCTCATAACAAGTTTAATTCGGAAGGTAAACAAAAGCATGAATATACTTGGAATAGCATAAGCTAGTAGGTAGGTATGGTGTACTCTTTGGAATAACTTTGTTTAAGGAGTTGGATGCATGAGTGGAACTCATACTGGGTTGTGGAGGCTAGCAAAAGACTGGGAGCGACAAACTAAGAGAGCAATAATGGCCATAATCATGCAGAGCGACAAAACATCATTGATCAAAGCATAAAGTGATACTACAAGTTGAAAACTAAAGGATCATAAAGGCTATGGTGACTTTAGATAGTCATAACATGGTGTGAGCATGTGCCAAGTCAACCCAAATAAAGCATCAAAGGAGAATACCACTATACTATGCTTTAATATTCTAAAACAACGCATGATTCATCAAAGGCACATTAAGCAATCTCAATTGTTTATAACAAGTAATGCTACATCAAAGAATACTAAGCATAAAGCCAAAAAAAATATCAAGCATGGCATGACAAAGCATAAGCCACAGTCAAAAACAAGCTCTTTTTACCACATAAGCATGAACATTCCTACTCTTTTCCAAACCAAACCAAACTATTTGCAAACCAATGTATGAAAGAGGGGGTCCAACCAATTTATTCAGAAAACTAATAAAACCAAAGCAATGAAAAACCAAACCGAAAACAAAAAATAAGACGCTCCAAGAACAACACAACTGTGCATGAAACCATAAAAATGAAGCGTTTGGAAGAAACCTGGGATTTTTATTGATGAAGAAGGGGATGCCTTGGGCATCCCCAAGCTTTGACGCTTGTACTTCTTGGATATTTCTTGGGGTGACACGCGTGGAATCCCCAAGCTTGAGCTTTAGTCCATCCTTCATCTCATTACTCATTCCTTCCATACACCTGAAATTTTTTCCTTCATACAAAACTTCACACAATCTTTATTACAACATTAGTGCACTCAAGATAAGTAAGTCTTAAGGTTCAGTTCTAACACCAAATAAACTTCCATTAGAACACTAGATACTGTAGCACTTCCCTCAAAAAGCTCAATTCCCCAAAAGAACTCAAAAAGGAACCAACAAGAAGCAAATGCAGAAAATGGCAGAAATTTGTCAAAACAGACCAGCAGGTAAAGACAGATTTGTTCGAAGACCTTCTATTGATCAAATCAAAAAGTGTCGAACTAACTGAAGTTAGATAACAACCTGGGGCAGAAGCACAAAAATTCACGCCTCAAAAATACGTTCAGAGATTTTACACGAATTTTTACGGTGAAGCACATAAATCTGTTTCGGGACATCAACTTTCCCAATCATTACTTCTCTCTCATTAGAGGTTACTCTTGGCATAAAAAGCAAATAAAAAGGATAAGGAGGGGTTATTACAAAGGTAATAACTTCCAAAACTCATCTAAAACTTTTGGGTTATCTCCCAATAAGTACTTTTCTTTAACGCCTTTAAGTTAGGCATAAGAAGAAAGAAAAAGAATCAAGTATTCTCAAATGAAGAAGCATTAAGATCAATACCATAAATATTTTCAACAAGGAAAGGTATATCATCCAAATAAGTTCGAGAGGATCCTCTCTCTCAATGCTCTTAGGTTCACTATTCTCATCAAAAGGGTTTGCAGGAACAATCCAATCAAGATTCTTTTCTATGGCATCATGTATTGCTACTAGTTTAAAGGGTATTGGTATCTTAGGTTCCTCCCCATTAGGTTCGGTTTTGTTCATCTTTTCTCGTGTACCAACAACATCTACACATGAGCCTAGCATATTGAAACGTTCAAAGACTTTCCTAGCTTCCTTGGCAACATCATAGAACTCCTTAAACAAAGTTTCTAGAATAAAATCCCTCTTTTCAGGGTCTTCAATTTCTTTAAGCTTAAGAAACATTACTTGCATTAAGGGGTTGAGGTTAACAAACCTATCTTCTAACATGTGAATTAAAGAAGCTGCAGCAATCTCATAGTTTGGAGCAAGTTCTACAAGGGATCTATCTTCAGTATCTTCATGTTTACTAACATTATTAAAGAACTCTTCAACATTATCTTTCCAAATTATAGAACCACTACCAATTGAAAGGTCTTTCAAGGTGAATTTAGGGATCAACATGGTGAGCTAAGGAGGAGGTGACAACTAAAGGAGACTTAATTTTTGTGTGTTTTTGATAAAGAAAGCAAACTAGGAGAACTAATTTTTGTGTGTTTTTGATAAAGAAACAAAAAACAAAGCAAAAAGAAACTAAGCAAAACAAAAATAACAAAGTAAAGAGATTGGTTATGAGGGACTCCCCTTGTGAAGATGTCCTTGACTCCCGAGCAACGGCGCCAGAAAAATGCTTGATGGCTCTGTGTATGGCGCCAGAAAAATGCTGGAGCGGTGTAGATGTAGAGCTCATTGGGAACCCCAAGAGGAAGGTATGATGAGCACAGCAGCAAGTTTCCCTCAGTATGAAACCAAGGTTTAATCTTACCAGTAGGAGCAAGGAAACACCCCAAAGGTGTTGCTAGCTGAGCCTTGGCAGGGCGCACTACCGGTGCTAGTAGCAACGTGGAGACCTGCACAACACAACCACATAACTTTGTCCCCAACTTGCGATGAGGTTGTCAATCTCACCGTGTTTTGCGGAAAACAAAGGATTAAACGTATCGAGTGGAAAGAAGTAAAAGTTTGCAGAAAGTAAACACAAAGCAGTAAACAGTTTGTAGATTGAATGTAAAAGACAAGGACCAGGATCCATAGTTCACTAGAGGTGGCTCTCCTTAAGATAGATAACATGCTGGGTGAACAAATTACAGTGGGGCAATTGACAAACATCGAGAAAGCAATACATGCATATACTAATCATCTTGACTCCTTTGAGATTCGATTGGGCATTACAACATTATACATAGACCGCCATCCAACTGCATTTATGACTAATAATCCACCTTCAGGTTATCATCCGAACCCCCTCCGGTATTAAGTTGCAAGCAACAGATTATTGCTTTACAAACTACGTGTAAAGTAAACAATACGATTGTTCTATGAACAAAGGATTGTTGTTTTATCCCTAGTAGCAACAGCACATCTAGTACCTTAGAGATTTCTGTCATTTCCCCAGATTACCAGAGGCATGAACCTACTATCGAGCATAAATACTAACTCTTGGAGTTGCTAGCATCTACTTGGCCAAGATAGCTACTAACAACGGAAAGCATGCAAGATCACAAATAACAAAGACATGATAGAATCAATAATCAATCTGAAATAGCATCTCAATATCCATCGGATCCCCGCAAACACAACATGCAGAATTACAAATAGATGATCTTGATCATGAACGGAGCTCACAAAATCTAAACATGAAAGCACAAAGGAGGAGAACCAGCCATCTAGCTACTACATGGATCCGTAGTCCAAGGTTGAACTACTCACGCATCACACTGGAGGCTTGCATGGTGATGAAGAAGGCCTCCAGGGTGAATTCCCCTCTCCGGCAGGGTGCCGAGAAGAGCTTCAGATCCCTCCCGATCTAGGGATGGAGATGACGGAGGCTACAGACTCTTTCGTGGATTTTTGATCGGGCACTTAGGGTTTTCGTCCCGAGGGCATCTTATAGTCGGAAGGGGAGGCCGAGGGGGTGCCAGAGGTGGCCACACCACCCCCTGGCGCGGGCCAGGCTGCGCCGCGCAGCCAGGTGGTGTGGTGGCCCCCTGGCCCCTCTCCATCTCGTACTCTGGCATCTGATGACTTCTGGAAAAATAGGCACTTTGGCTTTTGTCCCGTCCAATTCCAAGAATATTCATTTTTTGACTTTCCTGGAACCAAAAACAGCAGAAAACAGGCAGCTGGCACTGTGGCTCTTGTTAATAGGTTAGTCCAAGAAATCATATGAAAAGTACTCCAAAGTGTGGACAAAACACAAGAAAGTGGATAAAACCAAGCATGGAACATCAAAAATTATAGATACATTTGCGATGTATCAGTAGGCGTTGAGGAAACAGAGGCGCTCGTATCCCATGGTGGAATCGATTATCTGGTCGATACGCGGTTGTGGGAAGTGATCCTTCAGGCAATGCTTATTCAGGGAAGTGAAGTCCACGCACATCCACAAGTAGAGGTGGGCATTCGGTTTTAACCGAGAATTCGGTTTGGTTCTTTCGGTTTTTCTATAATTTGGGTTTTAAGAAATAGGCACCGAAATTAAATCGGTTTTCTAATTAACCGCAAAATCGGTTATTCCAAAATTTGGTTCGGTGTTCGGTTTTAAACCGATTTGTTTAAACGATAGACAATAAACACTGGACTCGACCAAGTCGCCATGGCTGGACAGTTGATAAGGACCACGTGCATGTAGTCAAATACGTGGCTAGCCGAAGGCCTGAAGCGGCTTGAGTGCATGTGTAGAAAAATACATGAATGCATAATGTTTAGCTTCCATATATACGTATACAGAGAACAAAATGCATGTTGACAATTCTGCAGAAAATGTATTTGTGTCAACACGATGGAAGTCCTTGCAACAAAGTTCAGATGCACTTCACTACTTGACAGTTTACACCAACAAAACGTGACACACCGATGAACCTCAATGAACAACCAATTAAATTGCAACAGCGGCAGCTCAACAAGGATGGTTCCACGATGCGGGTGCACGGCTGCACTGGTAGATGAAAATATCAATCGAGAAATGGAAATACATCTGAACTTCTGGAGATTAGTTACGGATGGAATTAAGAGACATGCAATACAATTTACATACTACATGCATCAGTGCATTAGGCTGCCGGGACTTGTACGTGAAATTCTATTGGGCTTTTGCATGATGGGATGTGAATAAGAACGATCAAATGAACAGCACAGGAGCACTTGACGAGCGGATTAATGCCTATCGCTTATATCTCGGTTTGCACGGTTATTTCGGTTAGTTGAGAGTTAAAACCGAATTTAAATTAATAATTTTGGTTTATCACATTCAGGCACCGAATTTTGTACCGGTTAATTTGGTTTCGGTGTATTCGGTTTCGGTTCTGGTTTATTCGGTTTTGGTGTTCGGTTTCAGGTTTTTACGCCCACCCCTATCCACAGGATATCCGTGTCCTTTTTAGGAACAAGCACGGGATTTGCTACCTAGGTGCTCTCCTTGATCTCTCGTATCAAGTTAGCATCGAGGAGTCTGTTGACTTCCATACCGATCGCTTTTTCCCTTGTCTCTGACAGTCGACGTATCATCTGCTTCACTAGTCTTGCTTCAGAATTTATGTTGAGTGAGTGCTTGGAGAATTCCCTGGGAACCCCTGGCATGTCCACTGGACACCAGGCGAAGATCTCCCGGCACTCATGGAGGAATCCGACGAGCGCAGGGTCCTAGGCAGGACTCAAGTTGTTGGCGATGAGGGTCGTGTTGGTCAGGTCTGTTGGATGGACCTAGACCACCTTGGTGTGTACTGATGAGTCGAAGGATTGATCAGGTGCGTTTGGCTTACTAGGAGGAGGAATACTATTATCTGTCGACTCCTTCAGCCTTGCCAGCTCCTCCTGCATTCCGAAGGATTAGGAGATTCTGTTAAATTCCCTATCGCAGCTGTCTGACTTGGCGAAGTTTCTGCTGATGGTGATTATGTCGTTCGGTCCTGGCATTTTCATTTGTAGGTAGGTTCAATGTGGAACCACCATGAACCTCGCAAATGCGACACATCTGAGGATGCAATGGTACTTCGAGGGCCAGTCCACGACTTCGAATTCCAGGCTCTCTCACCTGAAGTTGGTTGGCGTGCCGAAGATGATGTCCAGGTTGATCTTCCCCAAGGGGTATACGCCTTTCCCTAGGCCGATGACGTGGAACGTTGTGTCTGAAGCCTCTAGACAAGAGGGTGGGATTCGCATGGTGTGCAAGGAATTAGCGAACATCGGGTTGATGTCGCTGCAGCCGTCCATGAAGACGTGGCTCATCTCGAAGCCTCTAATTTGTGCCTCAAGCACCAGGGGAGAGTGACCTGGGCGAGGTACTTGGCGCGGATGATCACGCTTTTCGAAGAGGATGCAGGACTCACACCCACTGAGGTACTCAGTGGTTGAGGGTGGAGAGTTGATCGCCAAATTGACTTGGCGAGTGAATGATTTTTGCACCCGATTTGATGGGCATCCTTTTTGGATCATGCCCATATTTCCCAGTGCTCGTGGGTACTACTCGCCTCCATTGTTCTGTGTTGGTGCAGCCACAGGCGGTGGCGGCTCGGGTGGTGGTGGTGGCGTTCCATGAGCCACAGCGCCTGACGCAGCTCCGTAGCCCTAGTTTATCGCATCGCAATTCATCTGGACGAGGCCTTTGTGGAGCTTGAGGAACTCGCGTTAGTCCTTTAGGAGGTGGCTAGACTTTATCTTGTCGTCGTGTTTGTCAATGTAGAAGTGGACGTTGCAAGGTCCATATAGTTTGTCCTGGATAGACGTTCTAGGTGCTTCATCGCGGGTACAATGTTGCCATACCTGTGTGGTGTTCCCGCTGTCGCGGTATCCACCACTGCAATATCTGCTGCTGCGGTTACCGTCGTCGCGTCTATCGGCGTAGCTAGCCGCGACCATGTCGACTTCTTCATGTTCTTCGTAACCATGCATCCGACATTTTCCGCGACGGTCACGTTTGCAGCCGAGGTCGTCATCATCGTCTGAGTGGACATGGTTGTTTTTCACAAAGTCCTCTCCATCAGCCCACCTGTTCGCGATCTCTACCAGGTGGTCAATTGTTTTGGGCTTCTTGCAGCCCAGCTCCTCCCTGAGCTCTCTGCGGCGTACGCCGCCGTTGAATGTGTCGATTGCGTGGTCCTTGGAGATGTCCTCTACGGAGTTTTTAATGATGGACCTCCTCTGGATGTGAGAGCGCAGTGATTCGCCGGGTTTTTGGTAGCAACCCCTTAGCTCTTTGATTGATGTGGGCCTTTTCTAAGTGCCCTTGAAGTTTCACATGAAGCTATATACCATCTCCTCCCAGTTGCGGATTGACCCGTGGGGGAGGTTGTTGAGCCACGCGCGGGTAGCGCCCTGTAGCTGCAGTTGGAGGCATTGCATAGATGTGCTCGTGGTTCCGCCATGCAGCCTGATGGAGGAGATATGATCCTCCAGCCAGATCTTTGGATCCTAGAGGTCGTCAAACTTCGGGTTCTCTGATGGGAGTTTGAACCCCTTCGGCATTCGCTTATGCCGTATGGCTCTACTGAAGCAGTTGGTGTCGCAGAGCTCTATTCCATCATCCTTTGAGTCCGTCGAGCGGGCGCGCTTCACGCGCATCTTGTCGACCTTGCACTGCGTGATGTCATCATGCACATCGTAGTTGTGGTCATGTCGAGGTGAGCGGCATTGCCACGACATGTCATGTTCGTCGTCGCTAGAGGAGGAGGGAGAGTAATACTTGACCAGAGCCTTACTTTTCCTGAGCTCTGGCGTTGGATCCTTGGTGAGGGCATCTTCGACCAATCCCAGGCCCGCGATTGTGGATCGGTGCATGGCGGATCGTGGATCCCTAGCTGGCGGCTGGTTGTTGAGCAGGTACATGGTGGTTGTCGTCACTGCTGCGTGTGGTGTCTTGGGGAGCACGTTGCCCCTTGAATCCACCTTCATGGATGAGAAGTCAAGGACTCGAGTGGCCTCTTCTCGCTCCCTGTCGGTAAGGTGAGCCCGTCGAGACTGTCTCCTGGCAGCTGCATGATCATTGCCTCTAGAGGAGGATCCTCCGATGGAAGAGAGCGCAGCGTGTCAGAGGCTCGTCTCGTACGACTCCCATCTGCGCTTGTCGAGTTGGGCGATTACTTGTTGATGGTGCTTAAACTCCTCCATGAGCAGCTAGTGATAACCCATCAGCATTTTTTGCGATGAGTTTGGTGGTAGGGGTTTCCTCATAGGGCCTCCCTACAGCGGGCCCACTCAGCATTGCTGAGCTCGATCAGTTGTCGTTCGCGGGTACGTTCTCCCGCAGGGAGGTGCGGCTGATCTTCTGGGATGGGACCGTCGACGGGGGGTGGGGGGGGGGGTTGTACGCCCGTTGTTGGTGGGGGCACCGTTGGAAGGGCCGTCGTTCGCGACTGGGATGCCACCGTTGGTGCCAGTGTATTCCTGAGTGCCGCTACCGCCCATATTGATGACGGCGCACATGTACTGGCTGGGGAAGCTATTGCTCCCATAGCTCTCAGATACGGAGCCGTAGGCTCCGTCTTCTATTGCCAGATCGCCGAGGTCAGACTCGCAACTATTGTTGTCATCCGTATTCTCAATAGATGTCGGGGCATTGAGTTCGCTCAGGGTGCCGATCGGCGGTGGGAACCACAATGCATGGGCAATCATAGGAACCTTCGGTTGATTAGGGAGGCGAAGTGTGCCTAGCTGATCAACTTGGAAGCGTAAGCTCCCGATCTCCAGGCTGATCCCGTCGCCCAAGGACTCGAAATCCGGGTGAGTTACCGGCGCGTGGACAGTGAAGTCAAGGGCACCGAAAAGGAGGCGAGTCTCCGCTGCTGCGGAGTCGTAGATCGCAGTTGTTGGGGCCGAGGAATTCGCAACATCAGCACTCCCGCTTCCCACAGACAACGCCAATTGACGAGGGGTTGACTCATCAATGCCCATTGTTGATGTACTTAGGTTGAAGGAATTGGGGAGCGCTAGAGGCATCGATCGGCTAGCAAACAAGCACATAGGTGACACGAGGTTTACCCAAGTTCAGGCCTTGTAGAGGACCCTACTCATGATTGTCTGCTCTTGATTACGAGGGAGTCGAAGATTACAATGGTGCGCAGATGCAATCTGGCGGTGTGTATGCGGGGGTGTATGCTGGGGTCTCGGGGTAGAAGATCGAGTAGGTTACAAGTTAGGGTTTTCCCTTTAAGTTTCTATCTATACTTCGTCATGTCCTCCAAGAAGTTAAACGTCTAGCGAGCCACCCTAATCTTTGTTGGTCTTCGATTGCACCATGTACTCCCTGGGTTGAACCGTATAGGCTAATCTTAGGTACCTGTAAGGTATGCCCACATCAAATACATTATGGGATTATCCAACATACAAACTTGCGAGAATCACGCTAGTTCGAATTCAATACAAACATTAACAGTAGTTCAAATTTAATAATTCAAATTAATTTTTTTCTTGCTCCTAGTGTTTTTCACTGGAATATTCTCGAAGTTCACCACCTTGCTCCGAGTGATCCTAGCTAGAATATTCTCGGAGTCCACCATCAGCTTGTTCTGTTTGTTCTCTTTGTCCTTTTTCTCTACATCCAGTGAATCAAGTGCTTCAGTCTATCGTACAATTGGTTCAACCATGTTTTGATTCATTGTTCATACGGTTCAAAATGCATTGGTATCATTTCTTCAATATCCTCTTGTGTAGTTCCTTTACTTTTGAACTCTGCTTCCAATGAATAAATTACTTCAATCTCCCATGCATTTGGTGCAATCTCCCCTGCATTTGGTTCAATCTCCTCGCGATCCATTGGTTCAATATCCCCTGCATTTGGTTCAATCTCCTCTTGATCCATTGGTTCAATCTCCCCTGCATTTGGTTCAATCTCCTCTTGATCCATTGGTTCAATCTCCCCTTCATTTTGTCCAATCTCCCTACATTTGGTTCAATCTCCTCTGCATTTGGTTAAATCTCCTCTCGGTCCGTTGGTTCAATATGCAATGTATCCATTGCTTCATTCTCCTCTCATTCAAATACTTCATTCTCATCTACATTTGTTGCTCCCGCCTGATCATCCATTCCATAAGCTCGGTCCACTTCATTTTTACAAAGCCCAGCAATGTGCCCTAGGATCCCACAATGTTTGCACTTACGTCGTCGAGGGGGTTCACCACCCTCTACACTAGCTCTCATCCTATTGTTCCTTGGCCTACTTGCTGGTCTAGTAAAAACTGGAGGGTATAGTTTGAAGCCTAGATCCACTTCCATCCATTGGTCTTTTCCTAACAAAGCTGGAACATTATGAGCATATGCTACCCTAAATTTGGAAACGGAGAAATACTCCAACACGTACTAATCAAGTTCACCCTCTTCACCTCCTAGAACACCCATGAAAAACAATGGATGTATGCAGGGTTTCCCATGGAGATGCCATTGCCTGCAATGGCATGTCCTATCAACCAAACTCACTAGATACCACCATTGCGTATCTTTACTGTTAGGGTATGTTACCTCAGCCTCCATTCCTCTTCTAATGCATTTCATCTTTAATTGTTTTGCCCTCGCATGCAAAGCTTTAATCAAAGATGGGAGGATGAGATGGCCAACATATCTGTTGATGCAATTCTTTGACGCAAATCGATCTTTATCATGATCATCTACCTAATCTTATCAAATATTTCCATAGGATAACTCGTTTCAATGACTTTACCTTTGCATTGAAACTCTCTGCAAGGTTACTTGTTACATAGTCTACCTTGCAAATTTCACTGAATTAGCTTCTTGACCACACCATTCCATGATGTGCATCCAAGTACTCCTTCACCACAGGTTTTTTTATACAACACTTCCAAATGATACAGATGCTTCCTCAAACTGCATGTGTATGAAGTTGGCCATAGGTTGTCAGTATAAACTTTACCCTTGAATTTCTTTGTAAAATTCTGCACTAAGTGTCGCATACATTCCCTATGTTCCACTTCGGGTAATACTACTTCTACATCTTTCTCCAAACCTTTGCAAGCATCCGTGTGGATAGTAAGTCCTGGTGGATGACCTATAAGGTCGCGCAAATTCTCTAGAAACCAAGTCCAACTTTCCTCTGACTCAATATCCAAAACTCCAAAAGCAATAGGGAACATCCAATTGTGGCCATCAACTGCAGTAGCAGCTACTAGCTGTCCTTTAAATTTGCCATGAAGAGTTGTTGCATCCACGACGAAATAAGGCATGCAACCATCCAAAAACCCTTGCCAGCAATATTTGAAACAAACAAAAGCCCTTCTAAATCACTCCTTCTCCATTGTCTTCCCTCTTATTTTGTACTAAACTTTATGCATGTATATATGTACAACACTACCTAGACTAGCCATCTCCACTTCAGCTTTGAATCTATAAAGCAACTGAAAACTTTCATTCCATGGACCATTGATCCTATCAAGAGTCATTTCATTTGCATACAACATCCTCATGTAAGGTACTATAATATTAAACTTTTTAGAAACTTCTTTTATGAGCGTTGTTGCACCAAGTGATGGGTTCGCTCTCATCCAATCCATGATTGCATCTGCCAACCACCTAGTCTTTGCTAGTTTTGTTTTGTCCTTTGGTTGTCCCCCTTGAGGTGGACAAGAATGTTCGAAGTGGTTACTTTTTATCTGAAACATAATGAAAATGTTAGGGACAGTTAACAAACTCTACACAATGATCTAAAATACACAACTGGTTGTAATACCTGAACCAAGATGCTCCTGAGCATAGTCCATGCATGCATCCTCAACATACACCTCTTGTATGGGTACTTCACTGTGAACCTTGCCGGCTCACTCTTAATAACATCATAATCATTATTGGTATGGATGTGATATGTAGTAAGGGCATTATGATAGTCCCGCATTGTTTCAAATACGGTGCCTTCTAAAATCTTAGGATCGTTCTTGTCCCACTCAGTTACTGGCAAGTCCTCACCATCGTACTCAGCTAAAACGAGACTGTCATTGTTCTCCTTGTTCTCTTCATCATCAGTGTCATCAAATCTGGAACCATGGGCCATTTCCTCCGTGTATTAATCCTCTAGTGCATGTTTGCTGAATCTATCTACCAATTCAGGAAACATCAACTCATCCTTATCATTTAGTGGAGGTGCTCCCTCGTCAAGCTCTGCTTCGTCCTCCGCATCGGATGCACGAGCGATTTGGCTTACACTCGCAGTGCGAATAGATGGTACTATTGTGGACCTACAAGGAGCGTCGAGGCGCACACTATTAGTAGAGACATCAGAGACACATGATGCCCAACCACCTAATGATGCCTGACCAACCCACTTTCTCGTGTGTTCAACTTTAGGTTGCACATGGAGACGAATTCAACCAAAACGTTTGGCAACATTCAAAGAGAAAAGCATTACCAGATCAGCTTCGCTAGTTAGTGGGAGCAATCTTTTCTTGCTAATGTTGAAATATTGCAAATCAACTGAATCACCATTGCTCCAGGGGAATTTAGAATAGATTTTATCTTTCAAATCTCTGAGAGTTATGGAGGTTGCAACCACCGCTGGGAAGTAAAATCCAGAGAGATATTGTTCACAACCACGAATTACGCTAGTATTTGGTTTAACCGCTAGCTAAAATGCCAGCGTTGGATCAATCATATTCAAAAAGCAAGGTAGTTAGTTGATCATCAATAATTCGCAGTCAATTACTACCTAAAATCAATCCACAAAAGGAAACGAGGCTTACCCAGATGGAATCCATGCTTACCCAGACCGGTACACCAGCAGGCGTTGCATACTGTTCCATGAAAGGGGTAGATCTAGTAGGGGAGGGAGCGGAGCCAGAGGTGGAGTAGGCTCCACGGCTAGGGGGAGGGGCGGCTAGGGGGTGAGGATAATATAAGGTAGGAGGGCACAACGACGGGGGAGCGGATGGGCGATATGGGAGCTATTCCAGGCTCGGGGGGAAGCGAATGCTTTGGTGAGCGAGAAAATGGCTGGTCCGACGTGTCTCCGACGCGGCTCCACCTTTCACCATGTATGCAAGACCCGTCCCAACGCGGCCCCACCCTTCACCACGTATGCAGGACCTGTCCCAACACGGCCACACCCATCAGCATGTAACGGTTGAGGCCACGTAACTTAACGCTCAATGCAAGACCCACCCCAACATGGTCCCACCGGTCATCATGTAATGGTCAAGCCTTTGACCTGAGGGCATCCCTCCGTCCGAGCGTCTGTGAGGGTTTTAGAATAGAGGGAAGGGAAAATTGAGGAAAAGTTGAGCGGCTGGGGAAAACTGAGTACAACTAACGAACCAGGGGCACAAAATAGACATCCCTATTATTTAATACCTATCATTCTGAAACACCTTTCGGATCCCTCCGACCATCATCGGATATACCCGAAACACTTTCGGTATCTCACCAGAACAATTCTGAAGATTTCTCTCTTTTTCTCCTACGATCTTCGATCAATACCTAAGTGTCTCTACCCTTAAGTGTGACACCCTACGGCTCAGGAATACACATACATGATCGACACACTTTCCGATCAATGACCAATAGCAATATCTGGAAACACATAATGGGCCCCCATGCATTCCATGATTAATATGACCGCTTGAACCTTGAACATGGAGTCTCATTCCCTTTGTTCTACGATACCTGGTTTGTTGTATCAATATATATAGTTTGATCTTGTAACCGACAAACACATTTACTCATTCCCGTGATATTACATCTCCGTGACCTAGTCACACGTTTGCAAACTTGTATATGTAATCTCACCGAGTGGTCCCAGGGTATCCATCCGTCACTCGGATGGGAAAATCCTGGTCTTGATATATAGGCCTCAAAGTTCCTCTGGAATACTTGAAGCACACCTTTACGGTCACCTAGTTATGGACATGACAGTTGATGTGATAGCAGTCTCGGGAGACAGTGATTAATATGATCTCACGGTCGACGGACTGAATCACTACGCTTTGCTAGATATTGCAATGTTGAACTATGTGACTGGATCTCATGGTCGGGGCTGGTGTTGTCCATCACTTCATAAGTTACCTCGTTGTCAATTGACGTGGTAAAGTCCATGGTCGGGAAACCTCGATCATAAGCTTCCCAATGAACTAGTCTAGAGGATACTAGGGACCTGGTTTGTTTCTATATCACACTTGTATTGATGTTTCCACTTAATAAAGTTATAGCATGATACAAAACTATTATGAACTAATGAGATATGTCAATAAAAACATCTTTACTATTGCTTTCTAGGGCATATCTCCTTCAAGAGAAGCATGAGAAACATCAATTTCTTTATTAGAAGCATCAAGAGCTTGAGACATTGAGAGAGAGATCTATCAAGTGTATACTTATCTTTAACCTTCTCATGTTCAAAGGTTTCAATGTGTTGCTTAAGTAGCAAGCTAGTGTTATTCTCTTTGCTTAGCTCTTGATTGAGGAGATTGAATATCATTTTCAGTATGAGATTCCAAGTTATCAATGGTCTCGTCACATTGCATGACGATGTCCATTAGTTCCTTAAAGTTAGCACAAGCTTCGCTAGCAAGAGAATCATCATAATATACATTTCATTTATGAAGGATTTGTCAATCCCATCATCACTATAATTATCCAAGATAACAGAGGTAGAAGGAGGCGGTGAGATTAACTTGGTACTCTTTTCCATGAAACAAGTACCTACGTCTTGGGGCTAGGAGAGTCATATAATCCTTGGTGTAGTCGTAGATGAATAGTGACCTCGGGTTAGCAAATGCCAAACCATCCACTCCCACCTCTTTGATCTCATCCTCACTCTCCTCATCAGAGATGTATCAGCACTAGTAAGACATTTTCCATCTCTTCTCTTCTTCCTCCTTCCATATCTCTCATTAATGGTATTGTGCTTCAATATTGACTTGTAGCCCTTATCATACTCGGGCTTGTCTTTCCTTTTCTCATACGGGCAGTTGTCGGCAAAGTGGTTTGAATCATCACAGGTGTAGTAAGTTCGCTTCTTCTCACTAGACTCACTTGAGTTTCTTTTATAGAACTTCACATTCTTGGAGAAAAGAGCAAGCTGAGAGAGCAACTCTTCACAATCACTAGCTGGAACTAGTTCTTCTTATTATTCACTTTCTTCATGCTATTGCACACGCTTGGCCTTCAACCCAAGGGTGAGAGCAGATCCCATGGCACAGTTCATTTATTGGACCTTCTTCCCTTCATTTTTCATGTTATCCGTGGAAAAAATATGACACAAGGTCATCGGGAGAGAAGGGGATTTGAGCATCAAGTAGGTGAAAGTTTAGCACCAATTTCTTATCCTCTGCTACAATCATCAAGATGATCTTGTACTTGATGAACTCATCATTCACATTCAATCGATCATTGAATGTGTAACATTTGAGACCCTTTATCTTCACACGGAGAGCAGCAAGCCTTACATTGGCATCATCAATGCTCTCCCATCCTTGGTCATGAACAAGTTCATTTGGTACTTGGAGGCCTCATACTTCAACTTTTGGATAAGGGATGTTCCCTCTTGGAGGATGACAATCCTATCTGAAAGATCCTTGGTGGTGTGTCAATGTCACTAACTTGATCAAGGAGAGCGCGGTGAATGCCACTCCGAATCTTATCACAAGCCATGGAATTTAGTTGTCGATCATAGTACTCTCATGTGGTGAGGTTAGTTGGATCACGTGGATCGAACGCATTGACCACAGTATCCCAAATATCCAAACTACAATTGCGAAGATGAGATTCCATAGAGGTTTTCCAATAGGAAGAGTGAGTTCCATCAAATTGGGGAGAAGGCCCTAAATTATTAGTATGCGGCATAACAGAATTTTGTTTGGGATATGTAAAAGGGATTTGATTACGGTGCTCTAAGGCTTTTGAAGTCTCACTCTCTTGACTGTGACCGACATACCCCGCATCACCGGGACCCAAAGGTTTTGCTTGAGGAAGAACCGAAGGATCACCAATGCACACCATTGCCAAAGCCCTTCGCCAATCCTTCTAGGATACTTAGCCGATCATTGAGATCGGAGTCCTCCTTAGCCTTTTTCTTGGCATCACGGTCAAGGGATTCTTTGATCTATCTTACCGTATAGGTCCTTTCATCCTCATCATCGGTGAAAACCATCTCGGTTTTAGGCAGCAAAGCCCTTAGAAATAACTATAGGCTCTAATACCAATTGAAAGGATAGAGATGGTTAACCTATATGGGTGAATGGGTTTTACAAAAAAATTAACTTATTTTGCAATTTCTAGGCTTTGTGGAATATAAGTGTGCCTAAATGCAAACTAGATGATACAACCTATATGATGATACGAGATACTCCAAGCACGAAGGCTATAACAAAAGTAATCAACACAAGTAAAGATACGAAGGTGTATTCTCATGTTCCCTCTCTTGGGGGAAGGTACGTCATGTTGGAGAGGTGTGAGGTTCCACGAAATATTTCCCAACACCTCGAAGGCTCACCTTATTCTCTGATCCTATCCCATAAAGGAATAGCTCACTTACTCATGGTAGATTTTAAGGTAATATCCGAACCTTGGAAAACTTTACATGGGGAAAATCACAATCCGAAAACCTCTAGGTGACCCTAGCCGCCTAGGGTTTCCCAACAAACCCAAGAGTAACAAGAAAACTCGATGAACCCAAGGGGGATGAAATATGGCTTGGTGGAAACGTAGATCAGGACCTCCCATTGCTTTCTACCAAAGAGATTTGGCTTTGGATGGGTGCAATGAGAGATCCTCGAGATTTGGTGTTTCAACAATGGTGAGAGAGAGAGCTCAAGAATAAGATATATGGATGATTGAACTAACCTCCTCGTTGAGGAGGAAGGGGTGTTTATAGTCCATGGGGAAACTTGCCATTTTGGGGAATTCGCAACAGAATAAACGGTATGTTGGTGGCACCAGGCCACATGTTGACCGAACTAGCGGTAGCTCCGGCATGCCGGACTTTACGCCGGCCGAACTGGTGGCCCACCTGAACCGTCGGTGCCTCACTGACTTAAGCATCTGAATGGTTGTCTGATAAAACTAGTCTATTTCAGTGGCAACCGGTTCAACCAGTGGGACCCGACGGCGTCGGAATGCTTGTTGATTTCACAGATCCCGGAAAACATGCATATTTTCCTACGCCCTAAGCTCTCCTACGGTGGGTGTGATGGAAATTTGGTGTTAGGACATGTATAGGTTATTTGGCATCCCCAGATAGCTCATCGAGACCGCCCCTCTTAATAGTGTAGTGTTTCATATTAGCCTCAAACATAAAAAGATAAATGTAACAAAAACACTAGCTCTTCTCTTGAGTAGCGAATGGAGGGTCACTCGTCACCTTCCATCATTACTCGTGAACAAAAACCTATGTAAACACTAGTAGGTAACATTATTCCATACTTTAGCTTCAGAGTCGACATTAACCAAAATAATGGTTAGGGGTAAAATGCCCTTATAGAAGAGAAGTGCCACTCCCACAAATGTGATGAGGACCGATGGGAGGAAAAAAGAGAAGTATAAGAGGAAGGGATTAGAGCTTCCATACAAGGAGTCCCTTGACAAAATGATTTCAATAAGAATTGCACTTGCGGCTTATAAAAAGAAAGAGAAGGCAACGAAGTGGATGTCACTGAAGGAAATGGAGGAGTGTCGGGTAGCATCCAAAGAGAGTAAAGCGATGATGGACGAGCGTCGAGTCTTGATGGAGGAGCACCGAATTGCCATCAACGAGAACTTGGTGAAGAATAAAAAAGAGCAAAATCTCATATTCATGAATCCATCAAGCCTTGATGGGAAGGGAAGGCATACTTCGAGTACATGCGTGATCAAGTCTTGGCCTCAAAGATGATGAGTGGTTTCATGGCCAACTTCATGGTGGTAGTTCCTTCGGCACTAGGTTAATTGGTAGTTCCTTTGGTGGTGGTGCCCATGGAGGTTCCTTTGGTGGTGGTGCGCTTGGAGGTGGCTTCGGTGTTGGTGTGAAAGGTAGTGGTGAGCATGGAGGTGGCTTCGATGGGGGTGATCATGGAGGTGGCTTCGGTGGTGGTGATCATGATGAAAATCTTGGTGGCCATGATGGTTGAGAGGATGACAATGGTGGCTCGGTGGCATGATCGTCTTCTTCGTGTTTTTAATGAACATTTTAGCTATTTAATTTGTGTTTGAGAAAATATATTGTTTTTGTGTGAATTTTGATGTAGTACTTTGTTTGACTATGCTTTTGGGTTTAATATGTTCATTTGTGTTGATTTAATTTGAAATGTGCATGCATAGTTGTGATGGAAATTAGAGGGGGATAAAATAAAATTGATTTTGAGAGTGAGTTTTTAGGACCCCGGTACGATGGAAGTTCTCTAAATCCCAAAACCTTATCTCTCCTTTCCCAAAAACATGTTTTTGCTAGTGAGTTTTTCTCCTTCTGGTTGAGATGCATGCTCTTACTATAGTTCAATCTACCAAAATTTGGGGTTTGTGTTAATAATTAACTTAGAATGTGTGGGTTTTTAAAAAGATGTACTTCCTTAGTCCAAAAAGGATGTCGCGGATTTGTCTAGATTCGTATGTGTCTATACGCATTTTAGTGTATATATACATTTAATCTAGATAAATATATGACATCCTTTTTAAAGATGAAGAGATTATACAAGTTGTCGATCACGAACCGGTTCAAGGTTAGGTGCCTGACCACATCCTAGCTGCAATGCGTGCACTGTTCAAAATTGGTTCACCTGAAGATGATGTTGTTGATGACACGTTGCTGAGCCATGGAGGCGCTGCTGGCCTGGACCTGGAGGCAGATGGAGAGGAAGAATCAAACAATGCTTGATCAAATCTTAGGTAGTTGCAGTTTGGGCCTTTTTAGTTTTCATATTTAGTTGATTTTCCTGTTCCCGTTGCAATTCGGATGCTTATGTTGGGATTATTGTACGCATGGGCCTTTCCTGCCTGCTGGAGTATGCCCCAGCGCTATGAAATTGTACTTTGGCTCCTACCTCCTGCTTTTTTCAGAGACTATGGTGTGTGACTTTGTTCTGTTCTGCCAGGGCCTACTTGTTTTCCATGTTATATATGCTTCTAAATATTCTTGGCTGGAACGTCCATGGCCTGAACGACCCTGATCATTGCCATATTGTGCATGAGACTGTGGCTGCTTCAACCTTGCCATATCGTTTGCCTACAGGAGACTAAGCTCCACTCTGTGTTTGCCTTCGATGCTTGCTATGTCGGGGGAAACCGTCTCAAAAGCTTCCTTGAACGCCCAACTGATGGAACTAGAGCGGGTATTTTAATGCTTTGGGATGAAACTTTTTTTTTTTGAAATGAGCATATATTAATATCACACGGATACCAATTACACCCAGCCTCTGCAACAACGTATCCCTATTGGCAACACGGATGCACACAGCCAAAAAAGAGGAAGAAGAATTACAAAAAGAAAAGTCCCTCTACAGTGATTAGATCCTTAGTAGCAGCGATACTAACCCCACCAGAACAACACCAGAAGTCCAACATCTCCAATAGCGATGCCTTCAAGAAGGAAACATAGCACAAGCACCGTCATTGCCCGATATCATAGGTTTTCACCCTAAAGAAAGTCCTCGCTCACAAAACAATGCCTTCAATAAGGTCATTGTCAGACACAACCAATTAAGGCCAGACCTTGAATTTTTCACCCTGCAAGGTAAGACTGTGAACTCCTCCTGTGTTGCCGCCCCCACTTTCCGATGCTGCTGCAACAATTCACGAATCACCAAGCCAATTTCTCATCGCCACCAGGACTCGAGCCACCATAGCTAGTCCACCAATCTTGGCTTCCATGATATTCTCCGCACACTGACTTCACCATGGAACTAAAGACATGTTCCATAATGGCAACAGACTGCAGAGCTTCGCCTCGCTCCCTCTGAAACCAAATGGTCAGAAAAAACGACGGTTGCGCGCGATCGAATCTCATCCGTTCCAGCAATCTCCAGGCATGAATCGCCCATGGCAGTTCACCGACGGAGCCTTCCGGAACACGACACTGCCACCAGATCTATGGAAACAGGCTAAAGGCAGATCTTCTTCTTGGCGTGAGAGAAATCCTAGGACCGAGCCTCTGCCAGCAGATGCAACCCGCGCCACCATCCGTCGAGGGAGAACCGCCATCAAATCCCGAGGCCGCCGCCCCGGCTTCCAGATCCCGCCGCCATTAGATTGCTGTCGGGGCAACAACCATCGAGCGCCCAAGGGGCTTCCTGCGGGGGAGAGGCCACCACGCGAGGAAGCAGCCCCACGGCCACCGTTGGCCGGCCGGGCTTAGCCTGCCGGCGTCCTCCGGTGGCAGCGGGGGACGAGCGGGAGGAGAAGTCGGGGGCGGCGGCGGCTTAGGGTTCCGCCCATGCCACCCCTCCCGAGAGAAGCGCGTGCGGATATATTAAAATGGAGGGAGGATTTCACTTCCCTGGCCTCTGCACCAACTCGGGATGCACACAGCCATTAAGCATGAGTACTAGGATTTTTAAACTTGGTTAAGTACCAAGCCTGGTCCTCAGGATAAATTTCATGAGTACCAGGAGAGCCTGGTCCTCACGTACAAATAGGAACCTTATTTCGAGTCCGTGAGGATTTGAACTCAACTGTTGGGTTTGTACATCCACTCCCCAACCAGTTGAGCTAGGCTCACTCCCCTTTTGGGATGAAACTTGTGTGCATAGCACAAACATTTAAATAAGCGAGTTTTACCTATCTCCCAACCTCCATGTTCTAAAATCCAACAATGAGGGTGATTTTAAGATCACAATGGTCTACGGCCCTACGGTGTCAAACCGCAAAGACGACTTCTTTTCCGAGCTTATATCCCACAAGCCTTCCACCAGAGAGAAATGACTTATCCTTGGAGACTTTAACCAAATACGCTGAGCGAGTGACAAAAACAACCGTAGTGTTAATCAAAGTCGCATTAACCATTTCTAGGCCACCCTTAAGCATGTGAAATACAAGAGATTCGCTTGTAGAACCACCGTTTCACTTGGAGAAATGGGCATCAAGTCCCCACCCTTTCCAAACTCGATGCATTCTATTGCAACTCTGAATGGGACCTATGCTTCGACACTCATGTGCTTCATGCTTTATCTTCATCATTGTCGGACCATTTCCCTCTCCTGCTTGCCAATGATAGTGGGCCATGGAGGCCCCACTCTTTCAAGTTTGAAAACTTTTGGCTATGCAACCCTAGGTTTAATGAGGTGGTGCAAGGCGCTTGGGACAATCCTTCGACCACACCGAGCCTTGCCAAGTGATTTTTCACAAACTTTGTCATATGGCCAAGAAGCTAACCAAATGGAGTTGTGGCTTATTCTCGAATGCAAAGGTCATGTTGCATGCCTCCTTGTTGGTTATCCTTCATTTCGACATGGCCTAAAATCATAGAACCCTCACGGCAAATGAGAGTGACCTTCATGCTCGCTTGAAGAGAGAAGTTGTGGCGTTGGATGTTGTTGAAAGGGCTAGGAAAAAGTAATGTTCCCGGACCAATAACTTAAACACTAGTACCGAACACACCATTAGAGTCGGTTCCAGTACATGGGCCAGAGCCGGTTTTCCCATCCGTTTCTAGGAAACGGTCGCTAATGATAAGCACCCCGGTAGCCGGTTTTCCCATTCGTCTCTAAAAACAGCCCGTAGTCGGTTGGAAAAAACAACCGTCTCGAAGATGTGCTCCATCGTAGCCGGGCAAAAAAAAAACAACCGTCACGGATTCCGGAGATGGTTGAAATTTTCACCATCCTCTAATATTTTATTATCCGAGATGGTCGTAAATAACAACAGCCTCTAAAATTTCGGAGACGGTTGAGAAGAATAACGATAGTCTCTAATATTTTTCTCATCCGAGACGGTCATAAATAACAACAGTCTCTAATTTTTTGCATCGGATACGGTTGAGAATAACGACAGTCTCTAATATTTTTCTCATCGGAGACGGTTAGAAATAAAACCTCCCTCGAAAATGTTTCTCATCGGAGACTGTTAGAAATAACAACAGTCTCGAAAATGGTTTTCATCAGAGACGGTTAGAAATAACAACAGCCTTTAACATATTTTTCGTCAGAGATGGTCATGATTAATAACAGCCTCTAGAAAAAAAATCGGAGATGGTTATAAGTTACAGCCGGCTCTTTTGTCCGGATGGTCCAGAATTATTCAGAGGCTCCAGCTTTACCCAGTATCCCCTCAGCATAGGTATATACCACAGTCAATCACAGATTGTGCATGTCAAATCACACAGATTATTGCAACAAAACCAAATGATATTACTGCACCACACAAGTGACAAGGTATATGCACCATCACACACAAGATGCACAAATTCCATGGCAAAGTGTAAAGATCGACCAACATCGACATACAGTTTGATGACTTGACAGTTTTCTCTCTCACAGTTTACATGTACTAGTTTCCGTCATGGTGGAACTCTCTGTCTTCTTTGATCACGTGTTGAACCAAAAAGCCGGCAAGCTCCGATCGGATCATTGCTAGCTTGGTCTGAGGTAGTTTGTTCATGTTAATTCTCGGATGCTAGGAAAATGAAATCATGATCAGAACAGGTACACAATTAAGAAGAATATGTCAACATAAGAAAATGATGTGTGCATATATACCTCGCCTTCCGGCTTAGGTGTCAAAGTTCTTTTCATCATGATGTTCATATGGTTGTGAAGATACAAGCCACAAAACACAGTCGTCGGAGGCTGCTTGTGGCACTGAGACATATATAGGGCATAGAAATAACCAATCAACAAGATATAAATTCAACATGCATGGATATATGTACAAGTGCTAGCTAGGTAAAGGAAACTAATCGGAACATCCAGGTGATGAGTTAGGGATCTGTAGGCCGGTGCATTAACTCCTTGGTTCTGAATTACTTGAAAACATCTAAGAATGGCATAGAAACAAAAATTATATAATCATTTGTATTACAAGGCAGAAATATATGATCAAAATTAATTTTATTTTTCTCTCTTGTAGATATTTTGTAGATGGACTATTCTGCATACATCAAAATAAATTTTGTGCTATTTTATTTTACTGTTTTCAGATATGGCAGGAATAGAAAATCATAAACTTTGAGAGATTAGCACTACTCCTAAAATCTTAAGAAAGTCATCTAAGAAGTAGATGGATGTTTCTGAATTTGTCAAACACAAAAAACCCTCACTGCCAAGTTAAAAATGTCAAATACAAATTCCAAAAACTCTAAAGCAATTTTTGAAAAGGTGATCAATATTTATGGGAAAATCCCAAATTCCTAACAGGGCTGGCCTACATGTTTTACATAAATAATGTCTGATGCTTTCTATGCATGATGGGCCCACATGTAGCTTCACACTTGATGTACACAAATATTTTCAATTAGCAAGACTACTTGTTCCTTATCTAGTGTCATTCCTCTACACAAAGTGGTGTTTCCCTGGGCATAAAGAGCTGTGGGGTGCTCCACTAGAGTATAAGAGTTTCAAAAAAGCTAAGGCAGCAAAAGGGGCAAAAATATTACCATGAAGTGTTAGGATGAAATCTACAGTACATGAATGTAACGCAAGTTCATGTCCATACAGAAAAACTACAGAATGGCAGAATATTAGATATACATGTCTATAAGCTTGGTTATAGCATCATAGTTCCTTTTGTGCCTCCCAAGATAAGAATCAACATAATGGATATTGCCATCCAGTAGTGAGATAGCGATAAGAATCCAGTGATCCCTGAAAGAACAAGAACACAAGTCAAATTGCACAACACATCAAACATCATTTCCCTGGAAATATCATCCATAAAATAGTACCATTATCACTGTCAGTGCTGTATTTTGCCAAACATTAGGAAAACTTTTCAGAAGATCAGCATTGTAAAGATATAATATGTAATGCAACAAAATTCAAAAATGTGCTTGGGACACTTGATGAAGATAGCTTACTTTGAATTAAAATACCAAAATATTGACTCCTTATTATCCTGGAAGCTCTTCTCCATCACATGGATGATGTAATCCTCGACAACCCTTTCGCAAGAATTCATAATTTGTTCAGAAGCTAGGTGGGGGTCGACAAAGGCTATTTTACTTGCTGCTCTAGCTTTCTGATAGTAGTACCTATACACATGTAAAGACAGAACCTGAATGAAGTGTAAGTTAAGATAGCTAGAGTTATTGATGCATTGATTGATAAATAATAATAAAAATACTCACAATGTACTGCATTTCACTATGCTGGCATCTAAGGATTTCAAATTGAACAAGAGAAACAAGTCCTCCCAAGTGACTTGGAACTCACACAAATGGTCACTCATAAAGTGTTTAGATTTGTGCCTAACCATGAATCCCGAGACTTGGTCCTTCTGTAGCTTCTTGAAATTATTCAAGTAGTAATTCTGCAATGATGCACAATCCCATCCGTACTCTTTGGTAACACTCGTCGAATTGTGTATTAGCTTTTCCCCGGTCTTGTATGTCGGGTGTATATCAGACTCCGACAGAACACTGCATGCATTTAAATAATCTTCTAGTGCCTTGCCGGTCAATTCGGTAGCTTCAAGCGGCGTGATTTTATGCGCTACCCCCTTTTTACCCTTGGGTTTCGTTACAGGCTTGGGTTTTGCAGAAGGTGGCGGCAGTGTATGTGCTTGTGAGGAGCGTGTCGTCCTAGTACTAGCTAGGATTGCTGGCTGGGCAGCTTTAGGGGTTGTCGAGGACACACAAGCGGGGGTAGGAGCTTTGGCTGCTTCTACAACAGCTGGTGGCTTGGGCACACTAGTAGCGGGGGTAGGAGCGTTCTTCGGGGCTGGTGGTTGTGTCTCTGCAGCTTTCTTCGGGGCAAGGGGAGGCTTTTCTGAGGAGTCCTTCGGGGCAAGGGGAGGCTTGTCAACAAGGACTCCTATAGTCCTGTCGGGATGGCTCACGGGGGTTGTCTCTTTGATTTCTGTAGGAGGGGTAGGTGCTTTATCTTGTACAGGAGCTGGCGGTGTCGACGTCTCTGGTATCTTCGACGAGGGGAGGGGCTCTTCTATAGTGTTATTTGCTGGTGTTGGGAAGTCAACTTGGACTCTAGTCTTGGCCGCAACACTCGTTGGGGTACTTGTCGCTTCAGCATCAGCTTGAATAATTGGTGTTTCCTTGATCTTGGGAGTACATGTTGCTGGTGAGAGGTCAGTTAAAACCGTCTTTAGCTTTGGCTGGCCGCTAACTAGAAGGATATCTACCTTGGGCCACTGGATGAAGCTCCCCCTTGCCTCAGACAGAGTAACCATCTCTTCATTGGTAGGGATCGGTAGCTCGATCTCACCGAACCCCTCAACGTCATCATCGACGTTGACCCTAGCAAAACCGTTGGCAAGTGGGATGTTGTGTATCGTCTGCCCTTCCTTTGGGGGATGCACTTGGTCCCAAGCAGCCGTCTCGGATACATCGGACCCGACTTTCCTTGCTCTAAGCTGGCAGACATTGGCCACCTACATATAACAAAATTATGTCAACTATGATTTCTATGAAAATGCATAATTTGTACTTCAGATGATCAATGGGTTTAATTACCATTATGTGATCACAAGGATAGCTCGCGGCCGTATCAGCAGTACCAACGATGGTGGAAGCACAACTACTCCGATGTAGGTCAGCGATGGGAACATCCTCTGTCGACGGTGGCGGTGGCGGCGGCAGTACCTTTCCTGTTAACTCCGCTATTATTTCTTCCTTAAGCCTTTTCTGCATAGTTTCTTCAAAAAGGGCTTGCCTAGATCTTTTGCACGCATGTTTATCTTCCATAGACCAGTTGCGGCCTATTTTCCATGGGACTAAGGCACCTACCCCCTTCATGCAACCGGGGTGCTCTTTGTTTCCCAACCCCTCTGTGAGGACATCTCCATGGAACACACCTTTTTGCTTCTTATCATCACCATCCTTCTACATACATATAAAAAACAATTAACAACTAAAGTGAAAATTCTGTTATGAAATTAATACATTAAAAACAATGCATCATGAAGCCTTACCAATTTGTTATAGGCTACAGTGTCATTTGGGCTAACCAAAGCAGGCACAAATCCCGTACTTTCATTAGATTTACTTCTAGCTCTGGTCCATCTTCTTGTCCTCTCATCTTTAATTTCTGAAAATGGTGGTGGGCATCCGGTCGCCTCTGGCTCCAAATCCCGCTTCTCCCATATGTCGTCCATGCCGGCATACCCAGCAGTCCCCATTTTGTGGGGGTTGATTTTTGTGAAGGCAAAGGCTCTAGCTCCCTCACTCTTAGCCTTGAACTCGGCGCAGGTCTTCACCTTTTTGAACTCAGCCCAATCCTCTTCTTTAATCTGCCGCCACACTAATAAGGGCGTCAGATCTTGATCCACGTACTCCGTCACGAGCTTGGACTTCCATGCCTTCCAGGCCTTGTTAGCGGTCATTAAATCTGCCTGCTCAACATGCTTCCTGTCATCATTAGTTCTGATGATGAAGTACTTCAGGATCTCCCTTATCATAAAAGCATGGTCATCCCTGGATACTTTCTTTCAGCTGGGAAGGTTGATGCACACTCGTTCTCGTGCTACGATCCCGCAAACAGTTTTGAACTTCTTTCTTGCGCCATCCGGCTTCAACGGACCTTCGTTGGCAGGATCGATGGCCCTCACGACATACCTAGATTCTGGCCTTGTAGATTTCTCACGACCATCACATGCGCGGGTTTTTTTTGACCTGGTTCACTTGGATATTGGCTGAGAGGTAGAGCCACTCATGTACAAATCAAAAACATATATATGAGATAACAGCAAACAATATACACATATAGTCACTATATATAATCACTAACAAAATCCGTGAAGCTAAAATGGCTAAACTAATTATAATTCAGTGAGGCAACAAAAATATACTAGACAGAGAGATCGGTAAACCATAACCAAGAAAAAATTTCCACAAATTTTCCTGTGATAATGTGATCAAAAACCAAGTCCGGGAATTTAATTACTGCAGGAAGCAAGATCTGTGGATTATTTTCAAAACATAAAACTAATAAAAAGCAGAAGCGAAGTCTACATTAATTATGCGTGCCTTGGTTCTGTATACATCAAAATAAATCTCTTCAAAGTATTTGTTCTATTTTATTTTACTATTAACTTTCAGATAATGGCAAGAGAATAGAGAATCACTCATTGAGAGATTAATTGGCACTACTCCTAAAATGTTAAGAAAATTATCTAAGAATGTTTCTAATTTGACAAACACAAAAACCACTCACTATGTCCAATAGAAATTCCAAAAAATCTAACAACAATTTTTGAAAAGGTGATCAAATTAACACCTATATTTATGGCAAAATCCAAAATTCCTAAACAGAACTACCCTACATGTTTAACTACATAAAGTCTGATGCTTTCTATGTATGATGGGCCCACATGTAGCTACGCACTTGATGCATACAAATATTTTTAATTAGCAAGACTACTTGTTCCTTATCTAGTGTGTATTTCACATAGTGGACATCAATTTCACACAGGCAATTAACAAAAGTAGAAAGTATAAATGTGTATTTCACATAGTAGGAGCCTCATTTGGTATTGTGCTAGGGTTTACCTACCTAATTTCACACAGGCTTTAATTTCACATAGCAAGAAAACTAGCAGGAACAACAAGAACATCAATAAAACTAGCAGGAGCCAAGAATAGCAAGAAAACTAGCAGGCCAAGAGGAAGAACAAGGATTACCTGCTGCTAGGATCTGGCGGGTTGCTTGACGGTGACGTCGGGGTCTCGTTGTTCTGGCCCTCCTCCTTTGATTTGTTGTGGCTCGGCCCTTGCTACTCATCGAGGCCAGTAGTGGTGGCGTCCCTCACTCTGGTACTGAGCCGTCTCAACTGGGAGCCTTCCATCTTGCTCCGTCGAGGGGGAGCTGCAGGGGAGGGGGCACGAACGAGGGGGAGGGGGGCAGCAGGGGAGGGGGAGCACAGGCGAGGGGGAGGGCAGCAACGGGGGAGGGGGAGCATAGGCGAGGGGGAGGGAGCATGGTGGAGGCGAGGGAGGGCAGAGGCGGCGAGGGTTTCAGAGAGAGAAGGAGGGGAATGGCACACGAAGAGAAAGAGGAAAGAGGACAGCAGAGAGAAAGAGGAAAGAGGATTTTTGTTTGAGTGAACGAATACAAAATATTTTGATCGAAACTGAAATTTTTCAGTTTTGCTGCCAACTATGGGACTAGGATTTGCTCCCGCAGACGGCCAAAATTTTCCGTCGTCTCTAAGAACAAATGATCTGGGACGTCCAACTGAAATCCAACGCCACAGATCGATCTTTGAATTACCTTAGACGGTTCGATTTTTTGACTGTCTCTACGTATGAATTAGAGCCAGTTTATATTTTCAATTGCCTCTAATATGTTTGAATTGAAAAACATCCTTCTTCCTCGTCTGTTCTTCAAGCCGACGAACCCTAGCCAACGTCGACGCCGCCGCGACCCTCACCTTAGCCCATGCCGCCGCCGTTGCCGTTGCCGCTACCGCTACTGCTCCAGCGCCGCCGCGACCCTCATCCTAGCCCATGCCACCACCGTTGCCGCTACTACTAGCTCCACCACTGCTGCCCAAGCCGCGCTCCTCTCCTTTGCAGCCCACGCCGCCACCGTGCCGCCGCTCTCCTCATCGTCACAGTGTCTTCTGAATCAGGTGTGTAACCCTAGCTACTACATATTTATTGTTGTGGTAAAGGTTTGAGGTACTGCTTTATGAGTTCTTGTTGATTGGATATAGATTTTCCATCCTTTAGTGTTTTTAAATGTGTGCCAAATCCTGCAAATTGAAAATATATGTGATTTTTAATTGCCTGTCATGGAACATATAGAGTTTACTTGTTGTCCCTGCAATAGAATTTACAGGTTTTTATTATTTGTAGCTGCAATAGAAAATGAAGCACTTACACTGATAAGTTGATATCTAAAATTTTGCTAATGGATAACTTGCTAGAGCTACTCTCCCAAGTTTACTAGCCAGATAAACTTAACTAATATGGATAATTTGTGAACTAATTAAATTCCTTTTCATATCTTATATGTTAGGTTCAAGTGAGGATGACCTTGAACAAGAAGAGGTTATGGAGAGGGCTGATGGTGTTCCTAGGAGGGCCAATCCTAAAAGAACCGCGAAGAGGTGTGCTGATTCAACGGCAGCTAGGTCATCAAATGATCCCTAGGCAAAGAGGGCCAAGAAGCAGCGGAACTCCGTTGCTCGTAGAGTATTGCCTAAAACCCAAGAAATCTTGACGGAAATGACTAAGCGGAAGTACGAAAGTCTTTGTTGGGACCAGAATCAGTATGAGCTAAAGAAAGAGACCAAGTGTGGCCCAATGTTCTGCATAGTCATTCAGCAGAAGAGATTATTCTTGCACTTGACACTAAGATTGCTCCTCAAAGGGCAATCGACTTTGAGCACATCAAGGAAAACATAAAGTTTGCCGGTATATTTGAAACTTATGATCACCTGGGATTAGTGGACATCATGCATTTCAAGCATCACTACGACGAAGACGTGGTGACACAGTTTTATGCTACCCTTTATCTTGAGAAGGATCACGACAAGCATTTTTGGTGGATGACTGGAAACAAAGAACATCGGTACCCACTTAGTGCATTTGCTGAAGCACTGGGCCTGCCGTTGGTGAAACCAAATGACATCAGTTTCTTCCGTCTCCATGAGGATGAGCTCACAAAGAAGCCCGTTGAACTGGATGGGTGCTACTTTCCTAGTAGCACATCTGGTGGCCAACGTGTTGTGCATGGGAATATCAAAGGCCTCTTGCCCTTCTTTGACACACTGCACAAGCTTTTTCGGTGGACCTTGTTCCCAAAGGTGGGAGACACCTCTTACATACGTGGATATGCAAAAAACCTCCTTTGGTACATCCTACATGGGAAGAAAGGAAAGGTTGATGGCATGGATATCTTGTATCAAGAGATAAGGAGGAGCATTGTTGATTGTCGGAGGTCACTGGTCTATGCTCCATACATTCAAGCATTCATTGATTATGTCACCCAAAATACCTACACATCAGACAAAGCCTTCAAGAAGCATGGTATTCACAAACCCACCATTGACAATCCACTCAAAGGTGCCACGAAATTCCTACGGAACAAGGCCACTAGAGTAGTGGAGTATATGGAAGTTCCGAGCTCCACTGGCTATAAGAGCAAGAAGAGGCAGAACCGAATCATTCGTGGTCTCAGGACGTGGTATTGCATCTACATGGAAGATCGCGACAAGCGTCATAGGGATCTTGCTAGACTGAAGTAGAACAACAAAATGCTCAAATCAATCACTTCAAAATTGATATGCCAGTTTTAGCAAGGTCAGAGGATGAGTGGAGTGATCAAGATGAGGAAGGGGATGTATTTGCAACCAATGATGAATTCGAAGAAGCACAGACTCCGCCTCCTAAAGAAGCAACTGAGGACGAAGGAGGAGTACAGCCACTTGCGGCTGACAAAGGAAAGGTGTCACGTGCAATAGTAGCGACTGACGGTGAAGATGGCGATGAAGAGGACAATGAAGAGGGCGACGACCCGTCATTCTAGGGTGTCTCTTGTTGTATCAAACTTTATTTTTGTGTGTTTCATGCTCGTGTGACGAGCGCTAGACTACTACTATATATGTAACATATTATGTGGGTGTGGTAGGTACTTTTGAACTGCATATGGAGCTAGAGTATTATCTATACTGGCTGTCAGTTTATTATCTTTTTTGGTTCCATGCATGATAATGCCCCCATATGCTTTACATATCTAGGTTTATTTTGCTTGTTTGATGTACTATTAACTAATTTATGTCCAAATATGAAGCCATAATCAACACCACCTTCGAAGAAATCACTAAAATGGCCATATTAATCCCAGCCCTATTCAGTTCAACACATAATTGTAAAGCCTGGAAAACATGTGGGAGACAGTCAAAAATTAAAACCGTCTCCAATAGTAATATATCCGGACCCTCCGGGACAAAACCCATACACTCTGGAGTTGGCCAAACCTCAAGAAATGCAATTTTTCCGAAACAAAAGGGTGGACAATGGTTCCTATAGTCTTAGCATTGCTAAATGAAGTCCTACAACTAATATAAGGTCCTTACGTTGAAGAAAATATATCACGTGGCATAAACCTTGGATTCGAGAATGTTCGTTTGTGGTACCAAACTTTGTGGGTGAGAGCACCACGGTACCCAAGTTGTCATCAATCACGTGGAGGGGCCATAGTAGAATCGCCAATTGTCCAGAAGGGCCAAATGAGGGTGAATACAAATCTAACGGCCAAACGGTCGTTTGAACCAAACGAAAAATGGTTGAACTCAAATACCGCCGTTAGGTCAACTCTTCTTGGCCCGCCATGTCAGTATTCCCCATTATCTTTTGCGTTCGTGGACTAGCTTACCCCTGCGTGGACCAGATCCCTGAGTGGACCAGATCTATTTCTTTGCTCTGCTCTAGTCTTCTCCCCTATTCCCCTCCCCATAACATTTGCTCAGCTCCGGCTGCTCGTCTCCGATCGGAGCTCGCACTTGCCCTAATTTGCGTCCCCACCATGTCCAGTCAACCTCCCACGCGTCCAATCGAAGGTCGCAGTCGTTGCCATTGCATCGTCCGCTGTATCGGACCTTCGCGTCCCCGGACTAATATCTCGCCTCTAGCTAGTCCATCTCGCACGGCGGAGCACGTCCCGTCGGGAGATCCAGGCCGGCAACCGTCCTCGGGAAGTTGCGTGCTGCCTCGCACCCTAGGCATGGTAGCCCTGGCATAGCAGTTCGATGAGCATGCTCTCATGGCCACCGTGCTGGTCATCCGTCCTGCCGTGTCGCCGGCAGAGTTGTTGTTGGCTTTCAGGTCTCGTTTTGGGATCAGACGAAATGAGGTCAACATTGAGGTATGCGCGCCGCCGTTCGATTTTTTCCTCTGGTTCGAGCACAGCTCAGACACCGAGCGTGTTCTGCATTCTCCCAGTTCTTTCGAGTGCTGCGGGGAGAAAATGAGCTTCATGCGTTGGCATCGCGGCTGTGGGTGGGACGATCGCTTGGGGCAGTTTTGTTTCTTCTCCAAACTCGGCTTTGACGGCCTCCCACTGGATGCTTGGGAGCCGGAGGCCCTCAAGCAGGTCGTCAGTAGCCTTGGCAGTGAGCTGGTGGAAATCGTGCCACCGAGCGATAGATGGGTCATTGAGGTAAAGGCATGGCTGAAAGATCCTGACGCCATTCCTAAGATGTACGAGGTGCAGATTCCAAGTAGGGCAGGGTGACAGCTTTGCTAGAAGCACCCGTTCATCATCCACCTGGAGGAGGTTCTGGAATCGGTACATGGCATTCAGGGCCCCGAAGAGGCTGCCAGAAAGCGTCCTCGTCGCCTGCAATGTTGGCCTAGAAGGATCGATGGCACAGGACCACCACCGTTTCGCGACGGCGCACACAGTTTCGGTGGGGGGACCGGGCTTGGACGAGCTGGTGGTTCTGATTTCCCTCGAGTGAAGACAGAGCTCTAGTGAATTGTCGTGGTATGTGTGGCTAATGAATTTGTAGTATGGAGAGCGTAGCAGGAAGTTAGCATCGACTAAAAATGTGTAATAGTTTGAATCAATGTAGTACGTGTGTGTAATAGTTTGAAGTAGTATGTGTGTGTAATAGTTTGAATCGATGTAGTACGTGTGGGTAATGAATTTGATGTAGTGTGTGTGTAATAGTTTGAATCGATATAGTTGAACACCGTGCTTTATAATTTCTGTGAATAACCAAGGACAACATCATAAAAAGAGGGTGGTCTGGCAATGAGCAATGTCAATTCCGTGGATGCCAGGAAAATGTAGTCCATCTCCTCTTCAAGTACAAGGTAGCTACATTTGTAACACGTTGAACTGCAGGACCATTTTGCAGGCAACACAAGACAAAGGAAAAATGGTTTACAGCACAGACAGCAGACGCAAAATCTGTAGTCTAGGATAAAAAGATGCCAGTTAACTGGATTGAACCACCTAGTAATTGAAGGAAATAGATACTTGATAGTATTTGCTTACAACAGTAATACTTCCATACAAAAGGGTCTTATACCTGCACAAAAGTGGGATAAACTTCCTACTAGTTTATATAACAATTCGTCAGCATTTTATCTACAAAAGCCATTCTTCAGTCTGAACTTAAACTATTCTACACTGAAGAAACTACAGATCACCACCAGAAAAGTTGGCTGGCCAATTTCCTTGAGAGGACATAAGTTCTTTGATCATTTAACCCAAACTGATCTATTGCCTTCCCGCCAAACTACAAGAAATCTGCATCGTTCATGCATGAGTGATTTGCGTGCGCCAGTCCCGGTTTAGTTGGACCATCCGCGCCGCTGCAACGATTCTTCGAAATTGAAATTCGGCATCTCCTTCTCGGGATCGTAGGTCCGTGTGAACTCGAACCTGAATTCCGGGGCTGAGCTGATGCCCGCCGCCGGCTCCGGCTGTCGAACAATCCAGCATGGTGAGTGTAGACGCTTGGTTGCCGCCACGGTACGGCCTCCGACGATGTGTAGGATGGAGCGTCTTTGTCGCAGATGGCGTGCTCCCAGCCTCCCCCACTGAGGTAAGGTAGTCTGCACCGAAGCGTGGATGTGAGAGTTCCTAGACCTTGGCACTGCCCTATTCGAGGGTGTGTACCCTCTACGGCGGCATGCTCTCATGAACGATTTGATACGTACCTTGTTCCCACTTCCTAGAGCATGCTGTAATGCCGCTGCGCGATTTCTCCACATCGCTCTCTTGGCCCTGCTTGCCGCATCTGGCGCCGACGATGCCGCAGTCGCCGCCGCGGCCGATTCGGCACATTCGGGGAAATCATCCGCCTGTAAGGGTAATGGGAGACCAGCCTTGAAGTAGAGCTTCACGGCCTGCCTTAGAGGGGCTAAATACCCCAGTTTCGGCGGCTGTCGCGGGTGGCGGTGGCAGCTTAGGCGGGGCCATGTTACCCTAGTTGGTGCGGTGCGGAGGAGCTACGCAAGGTGAACTCTGGTTAGTCGGAGAAGGGGAGTGAAATACTGACAGTAGGTTTGGACTACGGGCACGCATGAAAATAACCATTTCCAATTTCCTTAGAGGGTAATAATTCGACACTCGTTGCATTAACAGCTCAATCTTTATTTCCCTTCTCAGCATAAGAGTGCGAACATATTAAAAAGATCGGTCGTGGCTATCCACCTCATCGGGCAATGTACCAGGACAGGTAGGAGACGGGACAGGGTTTCATTTTCGAAATGTTGATAACTATGCCCTTATGTTTATACGATATTATTTATATGCCACCATGTACCTTCGAGTGTAGCAACACCATCAGAAATAGGGGATAACGACGTGGCGTGTTTTTTTTTAAAGGGCATCAAAAACAGGGGATGCCAACGTGGCATGTTTTTTGACTGGAGGGCCCGCCCCTCCACCTTCGACGGCACACATCCCAGGTTCGAGGGGTGGTGCCGCCCACCAACACATTATTGTGCAATTTTCCATGTGGAACCTGAATTCCAGCGCTGAGCTGATGCCCATGTCAAACATAGAGAATTCTGAAAGAAGCTACTAAAAATAGATACTTTGAATTGTGAAAGTACTAAATTTAAATACATTACAATTTTGTCTAAAAGGTAATACGCATACTGCTCATCGAAATAATATAAATACAGTACAAATTTCTACTTCGAAAAATAGACCTGAAAATGCTAGCAAATAACCTAGGATGAATATAGGATTCATTCTCCCCTATATATTTCGTCGTCGTCGGCTCCCGCGTGTTGCAACACATGTTCAGAGAACTCTCTCCGTCTGCAGTGTGCAGCCAGTATCTCGTCCAGAGGGTAAGGCCTCGGTGTATGTTCCAAACTTAAGCCATACATTACAATTGTTGGTTCCTCTTCCTAGGCTTGAACCTCATGATCGTACAGTCTGATATAATTCTTGTAGTATATGCAACCCGGTTTGACTGTGGGGTGTAACCTGGTGTCGATGGAGATAGACCGATTATAACCAACGAAGTGGGCACGACTTCCAATGTCGCCGACGTCCTCGAGAGAGCGGTTCTCCGTGTCCACCCGGTACAACACTGGTTGCCCTTTGGCGAAATCCCCGTTCAACATAAGAAGCAGATCACCATCTGACTCCACAAGGTAAAAACTGTAGGTTCCGCGTACCTGTTCAAAGACTGGGGCCGAAATTATTTTGGCCATCGTGACAGTGCTCGCGCGCTGCTCTAACTGGATGTTGGTCGACAAGATGTCTCCATTCTCAAGTAATGCATATACTTCCCCTCGAAATGTCGTCATGCAGACCAGAAGCGTATCAGGAGGTGGCGAATACAATCCTTCTCCAAATGATCCATTGATTTGCCCCGTTGGGGTGCTCTCATCGACCCATGCAATATGATCTGGATAATCAGTGCAAATGGACACCATCATCGGGGACTTCGACACGACGACAGATTGCAGAAGATCAGATGGTATGTGTGCTTGAAACTCAGTGTTAGACTTATGAGTGATTGGGTTCAGAAGCTGAATATGGTATGGCTCCACCCTCTGAGTAAGCACGATGATACCACGAGAAACACCAACGAAGTAGAATCTTTTGGAAGAAGAGGGCATCAGTTAGCACTAAGATGTTTACAATGGAAAATACCAATAAATATCGGATGTGAATGTGAACCTGCGATGGACGTCCATTAGATTTTTCCTAAAGCAACGACCAGTGGCGAGGTTGAGGAAGGTGAAGTCGTCAACGTCTGGAAGTGTCTGATCTATCATGATCTAGTTGTTGAGATGGAATTCGGGCACCTTTAAAGTGTGGCGCCAATCGGTGTAGACTTCCCGACGAGCAGCATAGGTGTCGACGTACTCCTCTTTCTCTAGCAAATAGTCGGCGATCTTGCAAAGTGGGTCGGTCGGGAGATCGGACCACTTCCTCTTCATCCGACTACTGGCCATGGCTTACGTGCAGGAATGTTTTGATCGAGGAAGAAAGAAGAACTACCACTGCGAGGAGAAGAAGAGGATAATAGACGACGGAGACGAAGCGGAACTGCCAATGCAAGGAGACGAGGAGACGAAGCGGAACTGCCACTGCGAGGAGACGAGGAGACGGCGGAGAAGAAGTGGAACTGCCAATTGAAGTTTGGATCAACGGGCTTTTTTCGGAACTAGCGCGTGAACCAGCCATGCACTGCATGCAAGTTTTGATCAAACAGACTGACATGTGGGACCTGCTAAAAAATTCTGTGAAGTGCTCCCCGTGCATAGTGCGCTGACAGGTGGAATGTTTTCTGACTGGCGGGCCCGCCTCCTCCACCTTCGACGGCACGCGTCCCAGGTTCGAGGGCTGGTGCCGCCCACCAACACATTATTGTGCAATTTTCCATGCTTTGTCGCAACCAGCTCCGCTCTGCTCCTCTCCTCTGCTCCTATCGCCGCCACTCCGCTTAGTCGTGCACTGCTCTCGTCGTCCCCTTGGGTCGTCATCCTCCCGCCCTCCCCTCCCTGCCCTGTCTCCTTGCCGCCGCCCACCGCCCGGGCGCGTCTGGAAACGAAAACCGAGAGTCAGCCGCTGGGTTAGGGGCCCAACGACGCTGGTGATCCGAATCCCGCTCGGAGATGGATCCTGCGAGGCTTGAGAGCACGGATATGGGTCATGCACGGTTGGACAGCACGGAATCTCCTTCAAGTCTAGAGAGCACAGAGGACAACGAAACGGGGGAGAGGAAGCGGGGTGCAGAGCTTTGGAGGTATGGAGCTCGGAGAAGGTGTCGTGCGTCCACATTGAAGGGTAAGGACTGTGATTCCTTTTCGGCATACCCCAATTAGCGTTTCTAGTCCCGTGTTAATGGCAAGGATATGTGTTGGTAACCGTAGGACGTCTGTACAGTTTGTCCTTCAGCATGATGCTTTGTCAAGCGAGCATGAAGGCACTGAAACGTGTGGCGGTGCGGATGATGATGAGAAAGCATATCCAGACGTGGTTGCTGACCCTGATAGGATGGAGAGTAGGGAATATTTGGTTGATTCAAACTTTGAGCCTGACTATTGGACTGATGAGGAAGAGGAATGTGAAGATGTGGAAATGGGATGTAGATACGACAACGAAGACGTGGACAGGCCAGTGATACACTTTGACATGTACAATCCTACAATTGATGAGGGGACTGTCTTTGATAATGTGGAGGACTGCAGATATGCAGTTGCAACCTATGCAATCAGAGTTGGGTTCGAATTTATCATTGAAAAGAGCGACCAAAAGAGATTTAGGGTGCACTGTAGGGAAAGTAATGTGTGTAAATGGATATTACATGCATCTCCAATGCGGGGTGGACACCCATTTCAGGTTGCAATAGCTACATTTAGTTTCAGTCTTTCTCATATTTATTTTGCTGATAACTAGCTCTGAATTATTTGGATTCTTATCGAATGCAGATCAAAGTAAACACGAAGAAACACAACTGCCCTAATACTTCTTTAAGTGGTAAAATTAGAAAAGCGACTACCAAGTGGATTGCTGCTACTGTACTTGACTGGGTGAGGCAGGATTCTAACATTGGACGTGCTGAACTCAGAGCAAAGATTAGCAAAAAGTTTAACGTTCTGATTCCTTACCATAGAGTCTTTGATGGGAAGGAGATGGCTCTAGACTTCATTCAAGGAAAGTGGAATGATAGTTTTCATATGTTGTATACTTTCAAAGCTCAGGTAGAGAAAACATCACCTGGTAGTGTTGTTGACATCGATTACGAGGTTGTGAAAGGGAGAGAAAAGGTCTCGAGGGGGGTCAGGTATAAGCAAGCAGATAAGATATGCTTTAGGAGATGTTTTGTCTGCCTGAAGGCATGCTGGAAGGGGTTCCTAGACGGCTGCAGGCCATACTTGGCAATAGGCGCAACTTCTTTAACATGGAAGTTCAGGGGACATGTTGCTTCTGCTTGTGCTTTGGACACACATAATTGGCTTCTACCCATAGCTTATGCTATTCTTGTGGGTGAATCAAATGAAAGCTGGAAATGGTTCATGCAGAGACTATGGGAAGTAATTGGTCACCCTGAAGGCTTGGTGATACACATCGGTGCATCCGAGTGTCTTGAGAATGTTGTTGATGCTGTGTTTTCTAGGGTTGAGCATAGGGAATGCATGCGGCACCCTCGCTACTAAATTCACGAAGAAGTTCAAAGGAAATATCTTTGAAGAGGACTTGTGGAGATTAGCACACACATACACCCCAAGCAAGCATGCTACTTACTAGTGCCAAAGGTGAAAAAATACCTTGAAGAACATCACACCAAGCTATGGGCCAGAAGAAAGTTTGGTGAGTTAAGTATGGTGGATTTTGTTTGCAATAATTTGGCAGAGAGTTTCAATAATAAGATTCCGGGCATGAAGACACTTAGAATTGTTGTTTTGTTGGATGCAATAAGACAGTGCATAATAGTGAAGATAGACTTAAGGCAAAGAATTTGTGCAAGAAAAATTTTAGGCCATAAAATAGTTCCAAAGGTGGTTATGTTACTGAATGCAAGAACCAGGGCAATGAGAACGATAAAGATGAGGATGGTCAGAAGTTCTAGAACATTGGCTGACGTTTATGCAGAATATAAGCGTGGAAGTGAACGAAGGTACACTATAGACATTGGAAACAAGACTTGTTCATGCAGGCAGTGGTAGATTACTAGTCTGCCATGTCACCATGCAATTTACTTCATCTTAAAGCTTAGAGGTAAGGGAGCTGAAATAGAAAACTATGTCAACAACTATTTCTCCGTGGACAAGTTAGCTGCAACTTATGCAGAAAACGTACCACCTATGGTCGATGAAAATTATTGGGATATTGTCGATCCAGGGTTCAAACTTCAACCACCAGTTCTTAGGAGGCCACCTGGGAGGCCTAGAAAGCTAAGGATCGAAGCCTCCACCGATAAAGGTCCAAAGCTAGGAGCTAGGAAAAGGAAATGCGGACGTTGTGGCGGATTCGGCCTTATCAAGAGGTTGTGCAAAAACCCAGTTACACATGCTATTGTCCCTGTTCACACCCCGGTGGCATAAAATGAGGCTTCTCAGCCAGAACTGGCGGACGAGCAGCGCGAAGACGGTGATGAGCAGTCAGAAGAAAACGTACGTAAGAAGCCAATTTATAAAGAAGTGGAGGTGCCGGCGAGAAAAGGGTGTGAAAACAAACAAAAGGGTAAGCGGAACGGGGAGGAAAGGGCAAATAATGGAGGTGATTAGAATATGAAGAAGTAGCAGCGGTGATTGAGGATGTTCTTGAGGATCTTTCGGCTAACTGTAGGAGAAATAATAAATCCCTGCCAATTTCATCTTGTACGATTCTCCGGATAAAAGGTATTCTTAAAAAATGTTTTTGCCATTTTATCATTTTTATCCTCATCAACTGATGCTTAATGTAGCGTGGGCTAGCAGATTAATAAGAGGAGCAGAAAGATGCGGGCACAGTAACATCGTATGTTGAATTATATCATGGAAACTAAACTAGCCGTGTCGTTTTTATTTATATCTAGCGCGTGCAACGTGTCTGTGATGGGTCATGTGGACCAGATTACATTTTTTTAAATAT